>CM037853.1:56265842-56319711 GCA_021234595.1 Delia radicum
AAAAAAAGCCAGGTCTGTTAGTCTTGTAAATTTATTCTACAAAATATCTAAATTTCAAGCTCATTCAGAGATCTCACTTACGAAAGTTCCATTGTAAGAGTTTTTAATAAAGAACTTTTAGACTAGGAAATTTTTCTCTACGAATAAAGCCAGACCTAATACTCTCTTTTATGGCCCTCTTAATTTCTAAACAGAACGAAAGTTAAGGGTCAAACTATTTTTTACCTATTTGCGGAATGTTTTCTTAGTTTTTACAACCCAATTAACATTTTCATTTTCAATTTCGTTTTAATTTAAATTTAGGGTTTAGTTGAGTTATTGGCTCAAAGAAGTAGAAGGCACCATGTTGGATAGCGTTAAAGAACAAATGAAATTTGCCTGGGATGATTATTTCATAGTCGATCGTATACAATGGGTAGTGTCCTGGCCAGGACAAGTTGTACAAGCCATATCCTGCATGGCATGGACATATGAGGTTGAAGAAGCTATTGAAAATTCAGAATTGTCTAATATTTAACAAATCAACCGAACAAATAGCCGAGTTAGTAGATTTGGTGCGTACGGATTTGGCAAGTAATACCAGATTAACTATAGAAGCTTTTAATAGTATTAGACGTTCATGGTAAGTTTATAATACATTTTTTGTAAGTGGTAAATCCAATTTTTTAAACTTTCTTTAGATCGTGATGTTGTGAAGTACTTGGTAGATATGAAAGTTTCATCATTGCTAGATTTTGATTGGATGTCCCAAATGCGTTATTACTGGAAGTTAACAGAAAGTATGAAATATTTTATAAAACTTGTAATTTATTTAAAAAAAAAACCCCGAGTTAAAATTTAACTTCAATTATTTTTCTATAAATAATTTTGTTTTTGCTTAAAATCTAAATCTTTCTAACCTTTTCTTTTTCCACAGAACGTGAAGAATGGGTTTGTGTTAGCATGGTGGTTACAGATGTCAAGTATGGCATGGAATATTTAGGCAACATACCACGTTTAGTAGTAACTCCCTTAACGGATCGTTGTTACAGGTAATTAAAAAAAAAAAATCTGGTTATTTATTTTAATACAAGTTCGATCAACTTTAATTTGAAATAAAAAAAATATAATTTTTGTTTTGTTAAGCCTCGATAAAACAATGTAGCCCTCTCAGTGCTGTGATAAAACATACATACACACTCATAAATCATAGCCTGACAGTGCATTAATATACTCAAGACTAACAGGATATGGGTGACACAGAAAAACAAGCAATTCTCTGTTTACAAATCGGAAAACAAAAGTTTTTTTGCTTTGCTTTTAATAAACAAAACGCCATTGCCAGTTATCTTTGTTCCCTAACAATCTAACGTAAAAAATACACCAATCCCCTGAATAATGGCCATTAAATTTTTTAAACAATATATTTTAAATGTTTAAAAAATCACACGTAATAATCAACACTTGCGCAGTATGATGATTAGGTAACGGAATTTCGTGATTTTGGCAGTTGATCAAGGGATTGGTGTTAATATTTATGTTGATTTTCATGACATTTTAATTTAATTTTGCATGTTTCATTTTGCAATTTCGATTAGAACACTCATGGGAGCCTTAAAATTATGCTTGGGTGGAGCACCTGAAGGTCCAGCTGGCACGGGCAAAACAGAAACCTGTAAGGATTTGGCCAAGGCAGTTGCTAAAAAATGTGTGGTATTTAATTGTTCAGATGGTTTGGACTATAAGGCATTGGGTAAATTTTTTAAGGTGAGTTTATTTGTACAATAAAATGGTTTTTAAAATCTAATAACGATTATCACTAATAACGACGTTGACGGTACTTGAGGCGACGTGCGGTTTTATATTGATAACCGTTTGTTCCTAATGCAGTTGACTCTTGGGGTGCAATTTCATCTTTAACTGTAGATTTGGATTCCTCAGTGGATATCACTTCAACGATGGGATCAGTAGAGTATTCTTCGGGCTTTTCTGCAGATTTCACTTCAGTGACTATTTTAGTTGTTGATTCTTCTGCAGGTGTCAAGTAGTCGTTAGCGAGTTCTGAAATATCACGACGCTGACGATATTTCAAGCGGCGCACGGTTTTGTATTCATAACCATTTTCACCTAAAACTGCGGATTCTTCGGGTTCTTCTTCGGATTTCACTTCAGCCACAACTTCTGTAGTTGATTCTTCGGTTGGTGGCAAATATTCGTTAGCTATTTCTGAAACATCACGACGTTGACGGTATTTTAAAGCGGCGAACGGTTTTGTATTCATAACCGCTATCACCTAAAACAGCGGATTCTTCGGGTTCTTCAGCGGATTTCAATTCAGCCACAACTTCTGTAGTTGATTCTTCGGTAGGTGGCAGGTATACATTGTCAGTTTCAGAAATATCACGACGATGACGATATTTCAAGCGGCGGACTGTTTTGTATTCATAACCATTTTCACCTAAAGCAGCTGATGCTTCGGGTTCTTCAGCGATTTCAATTCAGCCACAACATCTGTAGTTGATTCTTCGGTAGGTGGCAGGTATACATTGGCAGTTTCAGAAACTTCACGACGCTGACGATATTTCAAGCGGCGGACGTTTTGTATTCATAACCATTTTCACCTAAAACTGCGGATGCTTCGGGTTCTTCAGCGGATTTCAATTCAGCCACAACTTCTGTAGTTGATTCTTCGGTTGGTGGTAAATATTCGTTAACGATTTCTGAAACATCACGACGTTGACGATATTTTAAAGCGGCGTACAGTTTTGTATTCGTAGCCATTTTCACCTAAAACTGCGGATTCTTCGGGTTTTTTCGGCGGATTTCAATTCAGCCAAAACTTCTGTAGTTGATTCTGCGGTTGGTGGTAAATATTCGTTAGCGATTTCTGAAACATCACGACGTTGACGATATTTTAAGCGGCGTACAGTTTTGTATTCGTAGCCATTTTCCCCTAAAACTGTGGATTCTTCGGGTTCTTCTTCGGATTTCACTTCAGCCAACAACTTCTGTGCCAGAGTCTTCGGTTGGTGGTAAATATTCGTTAGCGATTTCTGAAACATCACGACGTTGACGATATTTAAGCGGCGTACAGTTTTGTATTCGTAGCCATTTTCCCCTAAAACTGTGGATTCTTCGGGTTCTTCTTCGGATTTCACTTCAGCAATAACTTCTGTGCCAGAGTCTTCGGTTGGTGGTAAATATTCGTTAGCGATTTCTGGAACATTACGACGTTGACGATATTTTAAGCGGCGTACAGTTTTGTATTCGTAGCCATTTTCAGCTAAAACTGCGGATTCTTCGGGTTCTTCAGCGGATTTCAATTCAGCCACAACTTCAGTAGTAGATTCTTCGGTTGGTGGCAAATATTCGTTAGCAATTTCCGAAACATCACGACGCTGACGATATTTCAAGCGGCGCACGGTTTTGTATTCATAACCATTGTCACCTAAAACTGCGGATTCTTCGGGTTCTTCTTCGGATTTCACTTCAGCAACAACTTCTGTGCCAGATTCTTCGGTTGGTGGCAAATATTCGTTAGCGATTTCTGAAACATCACGACGTTGACGATATTTTAAGCGGCGTACAGTTTTGTATTCGTAGCCATTTTCCCCTAAAGCAGCAGAATCTTCCGCTATTTCAGCTGATTTTAATTCAGCCATAATTTCAGTAGTAGATTCTTCGGTTGGTGGCAAATACTCGTTAGCGATTTCTGAAACATCACGACGTTGACGATATTTTAAGCGGCGGACTGTTTTGTATTCATAACCATTATCACCTAAAACAGCGGATTCTTCGGGTTCTTCAGCGGATTTCAATTCAGCCACAACTTCTATAGTTGATTCTTCAGTAGGCGGCAGGTATTCATTGTCAGTTTCAGAAACATCACGACGCTGACGATATTTCAAGCGGCGGACTGTTTTGTATTCATAACCATTTTCACCTAAAGTAGCGGATTCTTCAGGTTCTTTAGAGCCGTTTTCACGTCAACCACAACTTCTGTAGTTGATTCTTCGGTTGGTGGTAAATACTCGTTAGCGATTTCTGAAACATCACGGCGTTGTCTATACTTTAAACGTTTTAAAGTTTTATAACGATAACCATTATCAGCTAATTCCGCTGATTCATCAGTATTAGTAATATTTAAGTTATCAGTGTCTTTTGTTGATGTTAAATATTCACTAGTGGGACTATCAATGGCAGCTGAAGCTGCTGCAGCTAATATAGCAAAAGCTACCACGAAAATTCTCTATAAATGCAAAAATTAAAAATCATTATTGGATGCTCATCATCTTAATCATCCACTCGAAACTTACCATTTTATAATTTACAAAACTTTTTTGTCGCGTATATTCCTTTAGCAAAGACACTGTAACGTGTGTTGTTCTAGTCAGTTGTATGGACTAGAATGAGTTGACTTTGCCCAACATATAGTTTATATACACAACGTTTTCCAAACTAACGGTTTCATCTTTTTCATATTGGTTAACCTCTTGGAAGTTTTAGCAACATTTAACACTTGCACACACAATCAGCCAGATTGTCAAGTGGCCTCTTGTTAACTGTATTAATTGATTATACATTATGCTAAACAAATGTGGCATCTAACCTTGATAACCAGCTTAAGTATCGTAAATGTTTCAACTTCATTAGTTGCAGACGAGTCTCTACAAATCACAAATCACTTGAGAGGTTTTCTCAAGTGGTCTTAACAATAAAAATGATTAAGACAAAAAATATGTTTCTATTCCTATAGAAACTGTAGTTTATTAAGGTTGTGTTGAATCATTTTATAAAGATACACAAAATTTATTATAATTGGCTCTAAAGATTTTCATTGTAAAAGTTAGAGAATTTATGAGTAAAAGTGTTTGAAATGTAATTTCTTTTGACACATTAAATTCCTTTGAAATATGAGTATCTGAAGAAGTGTTATGAGTTTAATTACATTTTAAGTACTATTGCGAAAATGTTTCATATCAGTAAATTGTCAGTATGCATAAATATTTTAAATTTTAAAAATATTACACCAAAAAAAAAAATACCTCCACTTGCAACATATAATTTTTATATAATTTCGGCAATCTGTATATGAATATTTTAAAAATGTTGTTTCAATATCGTGGAATTAAACTCAAAATGTTAAACATATTTTTTAGTTTAAAAATCTAAGGTAGGTAAGTTTTGATTTCATCATAACAGTGTTTTTAATGTTCAAGGATATTTTTGGGATTTTATAAGGCACTGGAAAAACAGTTTTTTTTATCTTAATGCCTCTAGTTTTTACTGCAAGTTTTTTTATCTTTAACCCCTCACTCCATCATTTTTTTTTTTTTTGTTTTCTACATCACTCTTTTAGTTGTCAAAATTTCGAATAGTTTTGCAAATAATTCTAGAAATATTCAATGGTTTTGCAACTTTAATGCAAAATATTTTTCGTTTAAGTGTTTATTTCAGGTATTATTAAAAATAAAACGAAATCTGCAGGCTGCCATAGAAAGTAGATGTCATAAATATTAAGTTAATAATGTCGATTTGGACAGCATATGGTTTGTGTCAATAATAACACTTATGGTTTGTGTCAATAATAGCAGATATGGTCCTTTGCAGGGTAAACATCTTTCATTATAATTCAGTATTCGATTGACGCCAAAGTGTTAACACACATTTTTTCAATCGCTATAATAATGTTGAATGTTGTGCCTAAAAAATAATATTTTGCCGGGAAGTCTGATAACTTCCTTTCATTTGAAGAAAACAGCTGCTGAAAGTTATCATTTGCTGCTAGAAGCTTACGGTCAGCATGCACCAACTCAAAAAACTTGTGAACGATGGTTTGCGTTATTCAAAAGTGGTGATTTCGACACAGAAGATAAGGAGAGGCCTGGTCAGCCGCAAAAGTTTGAAGATAAGGAATTGGAAGCACTACTCCACTAAGATTGTTGTCAAACGCAAGAAGAACTTGCATTATCATTGCGAGTCACACAACAAGCCATTTTAATACGTTTAAAAGCATTGGGATTCATTCAAAAGCAATGAAATTGGATCCCATATGAATTGCAGCCGAGAGACGTTGAAAGGCGATTTTGCATGTCAGAAATGCTGCTTGAACGCTACAAAAAGAACTATTTTTTGTATCGTATTGATATTAATGATAAAAAATGGATACATTACGATAACTCCAAGCGCAAAAAGTCATATGTCATGGCTCGACCAACCAGCCAAATCAACGGCGAAGCCGAATATCCAATGTGCCAAGGTAATGCTCTGTAGTTGGTGGGATCAGAATGGTGTTTATTATTATGAGCTGATGAAATCCGGTCAGATTCAATTGATTCGTTTGAAGAGAGCAATCAACGAAAAACGACCAGAATACTCGACCAGACATCAGGCAATAATCTTCCATCATGACAACGCTCGGCCAGATATTGCAAGACCGTTCAAAAACTATTTGGAAAACAGTGGATTTGAAGTTTGGCTCACCCGCCTTATAGCCCAGACCTTGCCCCTTACCTTGTTTCAATCGATGCAGAACGCCCGTACTGGAATACGCTTCACTTCAGGACGGGGTATCAGAAATTGGCTTGATTTATTCTTTACCTCAAAACCGGAGCAGTTCTTTTGACGCGGAATCCATATGCTACCAGAAAGATGGGAAAAAGTAGTGGCTAACGATGGACAATACTTTGAATAATGTATCAATTCATTTTGTTATTATTATAAATGCATTTTCAAGCAAAAAAAATCGACATTATTAACTTGTATACCCAATAGAAAAATGAGAACTTTCCAATTATTAACGGAGTTCTGGAAACAAATTATTATACCCATAAAGTGAAGGAAGGTAGTGAAACAAATGATGGTAGCTTCTTTCTTTCTGAATGATGGTAGTTTCTTTATTAACTTTAAAATTACAACTGTCCCTCTTAATAATATTTACAGGTTTATATACTAAATGCTAACTTAAATTCTAATGTGCAGTCGCAGCGATAGAGTGATATAGTAAATTACATTTGTGACCCATATGTGTCGAATGACTTTCAGGGTGGTCAGTGTGTCAAGCATTTTATGACACTGCTATAACATGTGTTACAACAATTTGTCATTGATATTCTAAACCTTTAATTGTTCGTTTTCTTTTGGGTTTATCTATGCCCTTTCAATTGTTTATTTATTGTTACTATGTGCAATACTACGGTTAATTTTTGTAGTTTCCAATAACATCAAGACAATGTCACTCTATGCTTAGTATTCATGCACTATATGAATACTCTACAGTATACATACACTACACCATCGCCCTTAAGAGAAATCATTCAGTTTCTTAAAGAAGAAATTGTATGATTGCTCTAACATAAGCGTGTGTATACTGTATGCTTGTTTATACAATGTTTTTTTTTTTTTGTATTACTTACTATTTAAATTTTATTTATTTTGTAATTGAATATGTTGTCATGTATCATTTAAGTAAAAAAAAATTTTAGTATTCATTTAATTCCATTGAACTTGTATTATATTTCTTTAATAGGTTTTTGTGATATGCTTTAATATTGTTTTTAATTTTAATGTAAACGTTCAGATCATCTATATCTTCTATCTTGTATGGACCATGATAAGGTGGTTCATTCTTTTTTCTGGTTTCCTTTCTAACTAATACTAGATCACCTATTTCTAAATCTATACTATTTGCCCTATTATACGAATCTAATTTTCTTCTATTCTTAACTATTTCTATAAATGTTCTAGCGTTTCCCAATGAATGTTTCAGCCTAAGCTTCAGTTCATTTGCATAGTTCTCCAGATCATATACTCTTTCGCATTCCGTGATTTGGTCACCTGGTAAACTAGGTAGTTTCCCAAATACTAGCTCAAAAGGAGAGTATTCAGTGTCGACGTGAGGAGTAATATTGTATGCAAAAGTGTAGTATGGTATCCATGACTGCCATTCACCTTCATTTACAAAAGATAAGAAATACTCATTTAAGACACGATGGTTTCTTCGACGGTACCTAGTGTCTCGTGATGATAAGGTGTGGAAAATTTTTGTTCTATTTTTAATAATCCACAGATTTCTTTCATCAATTCATTAGTGAATTCAGTGCCTCTGTCTGACTTCAATGTTTTAAATAATCCGTATTTTAATATCAGATTCTCAACTAAAGTTTTCGCTACAGATTTAGCCTCTTTAGTTTCCATGGGTGCAGCTATAACGTATTTTGTTAATTCGCATTGCATAGTGAGAATGTATCTGTAATTTTCTGAAGGACGTAATGGTCCTACTGTGTCAATTACAATTGTAGCGAAACTCTGAGTGGGAGTATCTGTTATACAAAGCGGTTCCCTTGTATGCCTAATTTGTTTATTTCTTTGGCAGAGATCACAAGTTGATACATGAGTCATTCTCTATGAAAACACCGAAAAAATTGAAAAATTGTTGCTGGACCATTTTGGATTTTGTTAAAATTGTGAGGAAATGTTCCTAAGGGTTCCAAGAACCAAAATCCAAGAGGATTTAATTTTTGCACACGGCACTACCGGTTCACGCAAAATAGAAAAACTAAAAAGTCTTGTTTTTGTGCGTAGTGGTTTGAGCTGTTAAAATTTTTCTGCTAGAGATATCTACATGATGAACACATTGTTTTAAAGCTAAAGGATTATAGTTTCTATCAAAAATATAAAATTTGACTTAATTCATACACCCGAAAAATAACGTGGTATTGAAAATAAGCATATTTCATTGGGTTTTTTTGTGTTTTTCAATGAACTCCAGTGTCGGCGCTAATGAATATAAAAGCATAATAATTCTCAGATACAAATTAGACATGTTTGAGAAAAATACAAAATTAAAATTGGCTCAATCTGGCAACTCGTTATGAAAAAATCGTTACTTGAAATTTGGAAATTTTGAAAATTTGCATATTTCAGGCTACAATTTGGTCATGTTTGTTAGCAGATACAAACTTGAAAATTACAGAGTATTTACTCCCTACTTTTAACTTCATAACACTTCAAGACCCGCTTAGTTATTTTCACTCCTCTCGGATTTACAGGGTTTTAAAGAAAAGCCTTTTTGATTTTTTGTATGTATTTTTATACTTCCCTCAATTGTTATATACAGAGAAATTAAAATAAAAACAAGTAGTATTATGAAGTAACAAAGAATAATTATGGACTAAAAAATTTATTTAATAAATTCAGTAGATTTTTGATGTTAAAAAATTTTACAGTGGTGGCAAAAAATAGGCAAATGGTATATTTTTATCATTTTAAAGTAGAAAAGTTATAGTTTTAAATGTGGGTAATTAAGAATCGTGGAATAAGTTTTATATTATTTTCATAAAGTATTTGTTCTTATAATATTCGGAGTTTCAAAGTTATCAGAAGCTGAAAACTTTCGTACTTTTAACTGACTGTGAGAAATCGGAGAGAAACTGTGGTAGTTTCTTGTATTTTTAATTGTGCAAACATCAATAAATCTTTTTGACAAAAGTTTTCGATAGCATCAACATCAGGAATGGATACAAAAAAAAAATATATACCAGGAATTTGGGTGGAACAAAAATCAAACATTGCTGTAGGTGTTAGGATATGATGATCCGCAGTTCGCTGTAGACTTGCTTTCCCTACAGTCCGCTTAATTGTACCTCCTGCTCCGTCACAAGGACTTTTGCCATGAGAAGTGGCAAAAAAGTGCCACTCAGCTTCTAAGCCGAAATCGTCTTTGTGATGACAAATGTTGATAAAAATTTTTTAATTTTTGTAAAATTTTTGTAAACATAAAAAATCTACTGAATTTATTAAATAATTTTTTTAGTCCATAATTATTCTTTGTTACTTCATAATACTACTTGTTTTTATTTTAATTTCTCTGTATATAACAATTGAGGGAAGTATAAAAATACATACAAAAAATCAAAAAGGCTTTTCTTTAAAACCCTGTAAATCCGAGAGGAATGAAAATAACTAAACGGGTCTTGAAGTGTTATAAAGTTAAAAGTAGGAAGTAAATACTCTGTAATTTTCAAGTTTGTATCTGCTAACAAACATGACCAAATTGTAGCATGAAGTATGCAAATTTTCAAAATTTCCAAATTTCAAGTAACGATTTTTTCATAACGAGTTGCCAGATTGAGCCAATTTTAATTTTGTATTTTTCTCCGACATGTCTAATTTGTATCTGAGAATTATTATGCTTTTATATTCATTAGCGCCGACACTAGAGTTCATTGAAAAACACAAAAAACCAATGAAATATGCTTATTTTCAATACCGCGTTATTTTTCGGGGGTATGAATTAAGTCAAATTTTATATTTTTGATAGAAACTATAATCCTTCAGCTTTAAAACAATGTATTCATCATGTACATATCTCTAGCAGAAAAATTTTAACATCTCAAACCACTATGCACAAAAACAAGACTTTTTAGTTTTTCTATTTTGCGTGAACCGGTAGTGCCGTGTGCAAAAATTAAATCCTCTTGGATTTTGGGTTTTCAGACCCTAAATATCATTTCCAGTTAGTTTGAGTAAAATCTAAGATATGCCAGCTTTGCCGATTTGGTGATTTCATACAGAATAACTCACATATTTTTTTATCATTTTGTACATATTCTTCCAAATGTACTTTTGTTTTAGTTTTAGCATAGTCTTTCGCACTCCGAAATGACCTCCGCATGGTGTGCTATGGTACAGTTTCATTAACTCTTCCTGTTTCTTGTTATCTTTTATTCTCTGAGGATCGTTATATAAGAGTATTTCGACGTCTTTTGCTTTGTAATTACCCAGGTAGAAAAATACAATCTTTAAAACGTTTTAAAAGCATTTTTCATGATGGTACAAGCGTTTTCAGAACATACCAAATTACAAATTTAAAGCGTTTTGAGAATGTGCAAAATGATAACCCAAATTTACGGTCTGAGGATGGTATTTTATAACGTTCTCAAAACATTGCAAAACAAAATTTTTGAAATGCTTTTTCAATCGTTAAATAAGTATTTGCAGAACATTTTGGCTTACAGTTATTAAGCGTTATGAAAACGACCCAAATGATAACCGCTTTGAGGGTTGTAATTTTGAACATTGTCAAAACGCTCGAAAGAAAAATTTGATTGAAAATAGATTGTTTTGAGCAGTTTCTGTACTTAGCAGTCGCCAACCAGCGGCTTGTCTGTGTCAAAATTTTGGATGGTGTTTCAGTTTCAAACTGATGTAATAAAAAATCTGTAGAAAATAAATGTTGTAAAAAAATACTTTTTTCACAAGTTATGTACTTATTACCCTTTAATTCTTCATATACTTGGGTTGAACTGAAATTTTCTTTGCCTACACCCTTATTTGGCTTTCCGCATCCACTAAACTGTTGTTGCAACTCGTTTGACATTATAACAGAGAGAACAGCTGCAATCGCAAAAAAAAAAAGTATTTCTAAAGTACTATTGGCAAATGTTAGAAAAACGCTATAACTCAATGGTTTTACATTGGTTTTATTTTATAAACCGTTGTAAATTTTGTACGATAAGAACTTCTTAAGTACTTTTTACAAACGTTGGAAAAACGCTTTGAACCAATGTTTTTACAGTGTTTTTATTTCACAAATATTTGTAAGTTTTGTATAAAAAGTATTCCTAAAATACTTTGTCCGAACGTTCGAATAGCAATCCAAAATAATGTTTTTTAAATGCTTTTTTTTCGTATTATTTGCAATTATCGCTTTGGAAACGCTTTTATTTTAGTACCATCAAAAACAAACGTTTTGAAAACTCTTCGTTTTTTGTACCATCCCAAATTTCTACCTGGGTATTTACTTTCTGTTTCATAACCTCATGTGTTACGACTTTGAATATGTCATCACTCTTTCTTAGTGCATAACTTTTATAATTCAATTTATCCAGTGTAGATAGTAGTTTCTTCAAGATACTATCGAGATAATAAGAATTATCACTACATCTCACCTGGATTTCTTTGAGACTCTTGTTGTCTTCAACTTTTATTTCTGTGCTATAGTCTTTTTCTAATATGAATTTTATCTTTCGCGCGCGCTTGATGTCGTTAAAAGACATGCATTCCCACATATTGAGTTGATCAGGCTCATTATGAGAATTGTAATTCTCTTTTATTGCATCAGTTTTCATATTCTTTTCACTCTGTTCAGAGTTTATCTTTTCTTGCGTCTTTTTACTCATTCCTCTAGTCACTACCAGCGTCTTTTTCACAGTTTCATCTATTTTATGAGGTATCATTTCCCTCAATGCCTCAGAATCTAGTTGTATTCTGGACAGTGCGTCTGCATTTGTGTTACTTGTACCCTTTTTGTACACTATATCAAAGTTGTAATCCGATAGCTCAAGTCTTATCCGAGTTAACTTTGAACTGGGATTTTTGTGTGAAAATAGCGATATCAATGGTCTATGGTCCGTGACTACCGTAAATTTTCTTCCATATAGATATGGTCTAAAAAATTTTATGCCCCAATGTATGGCTAACAGTTCTTTCTCTATTACTGGTTTATTCTTCTCGTATTTGTTGAGAGATTTACTTGCGTATGATATAGGTAGATCTTCACCTATCGGACCCTGGGATAGAATAGCCCCCAGTGCAAAATCAGATGCGTCTGTAGTTAGCACAAAAGGTTTTTCGAAATCAGGATATTGTAATATGGGTGGGCTGATTAAGTTCGTCTTCAATGTTTCAAAAGCTTTTTGACAGTTTTCTGCCCATTCAAATTTGACATTTTTCTTTAAAAGGTTATTTAGGCAGTTTGTAATATCTGCGAAATTTTTTATAAATCTCCTATAGTAGTTACAGAATGCAACGAAACGTCTTACATCATCAGTATTTCTCGGAACGGGATATTTATTAATAGCCTCGAATTTACTTGGATCGGGTTTTATGCCATTTGAGGTTATCAAATGTCCTAAATATACCACTTCCGGTTTAAGGAAACAACATTTTCCTGCATTTAACTTGAGATTATATTTAGATAGTCTATCAAATACGTTAATTAAATTCTTGTTGTGGTGTTTCAAACTACACCCGAAAACTATGACATCATCAACATATAAAAATGCTTCAGATTCTAATCCAGATAAGGCTATGGTCAACATTCGTTGAAAACTATTGGACGAAATTTTCAAACCAAATGGTAGCCTTGTGTATTGGTAATGACCGTCTGGGGTCGAAAAGGCTGTATATGACCTTGAATTAGGTTCGAGTTCAATTTGGTGGAAAGAACTTGTCATGTCCAAAGTTGAGAAATATTTTGCTCTTCCCAACTTATCCAAAATGTCATCTAGTCTAGTTAATGGAAATTTGTCATTGACTATTTTGTCATTCAATTTCCTAAAATCAACTACTAAACGCCATTTCTTTAAGTCGGTCTGTCCCTTCTTCGGAACTAAAAGTAACGGAGCATTGTATGGACTTATAGAAGGTTCTATTATCTTTTCATCTAATAGGCTTCTGACTTGATTATGAATTTCCTCCGTTTGCGCGTGTGGCAAACGATAATTCTTTATATAGACTGGATTATTGTCATTTAATTGAATTTTCTGTGAATAGAAATTATTCGTAGTTAGATGTTCTCCATCTAAATGAAAAATTGATTGATACTCCTTGAGTATACTAATTAATTCGCGTTTTGCGTTTTCGTCACTGCCATCTACGTTGAGTTCTTTCAACAATTTCTGAAAACGTTCTTCTGAATATAGTCGCTTTCTAGTATCTGCCTTAAAGATATGAAAATTTTCCAGTGGTACTGTTTCCACCTTAAGATTCCTAATTACCGTGGTTTTGTCCAGTACATTAAGTAATCTTATGTGCTGGTTACCCGTTTTAGGTATAATCGAATTTGCCAAGAATATACCTTGTGCAATCTCACGATTACAGACTACGCCGTCTTCTTCCAAGTCTAAATGAAATGGGAGAATAACTTCACTCCTTGCCGGAATTTCCACATACTTTACGCAAAATCTTCTATCATGGATCGGAAAAATTACAGATTCTTTCCCTGTGTTTATTGTTAAAATATAGTTTTCATAATTAATGTTACACCCATATTCGCAAAGGAAATCTCTACCTAATATACCATCTGTATTAATAGGGAAATCGTAATTAACTAACTGTAATTTGTGACTTATCACGGAGTCCCCAATTGGCATTTTCACTATGGTGGAACCCAAGGATTTTATTTTGTCCTTTGAGATTCCTGTCAACAAACAATAATCATCTGGATCTTCTTCATAATTCCCTAACGTGTCCTTTTTGCAGAGTGACACGTCAGCACCTGTGTCTATTAAAAATGTTAGAACACTTTTGGCGCCTTGAACGTTTAATTTTACATAATTTTTGAGATCCGATGAAATATTGTAGATTTTATGTTCCATTACTGATCTTGGTCCGGATAATCCTGGTATGTTAGGATTTCCGGATCTTGGGAGTTTCCCTGACCCTGAATGAGGTGAACATTCTGATTATTGTTCCTCCTATTATTGTTGACATTTGCCCTGTTCCCGTTATTCCACCCACGATTATTGTTGTTGTTGTGGTTGGACCGATTACCATTATTATAATTGCCCCTACTACTGTTGACATTATTCCTATTATTGCCGTTATTGCGGCCATTGCTACTTCCAGTGCGACACATTTTGGCAAAGTGGTTGGCTTTACCACATTTTACGCAGTTTTTGCCTTCCGCAATGCATTTTCCGCCATGCTTGTTTCCGCACTTTCCGCATGCATTATCGTTACTATGACGATTAGATTGGTTGTGTTTCGCGTGCTGTAGTAGAACGCTCCTTTGTGTTGTACGTGTATTTGCCTTTTCGGCTATTTTCACTGCCTCTGCAAACGTATTAACCTGACTAGCGTCTATAGTAGATACTAGCTGAGGATCCGTTAGTCCATTCATGAAGGAATTGAACGCAATTCTCATGTTTGTCCTAATTATGGATTCCCGGTTATCTTCGCCTTCCTCCGCAACTTGAATCTCATTCAATTCTATTAAAAGGTTCTCTATCTTGGTAGCGAAACCCATTACGTTTTCCCCTTTCTGAATCACTCGTGTTAGTTCGCTAAGCACGGTGTTTGATGATTTCATAGGTTTATATGCGTTTCTCAGTGCGTCGACCAATTCTTTTATATTTTGCGGTATAGTGTTCTGTCTGATTCTATTTTGAACTTTTGTATCCAAACGGGTTTGAGATATAAAATTGAAAAAGGATTCTTTTTTTTCATTGGGGATAGTCCCCGAAACTATTTCTAGATTTGTGATGAAACTTCGTAGTTCATCTTTTTTTCCCGAAAATATAGGAAACTAATTTGGCAATAGTTGCCAACTCATTCATTTCCAGAGATGACGCCATATTTACTGGAGATGAACGATTTGTGGAATTTCCTGAATCAGAATTTTCAACAGAGTTTTCCCTAGAGGAACTTTCGTGTGCCGTAAGTAATCCTTGCAACTTATCTTTTAATTTATTTACTTTTTCTATGTGCTGTTCTCTTTGTTCCTTGGTAACACTTTTATCAGATAGAATTTGACTAACCTCCTCAGTTATAGCTTTTAGTTCCCTACGCTTGTTTAGTATTGTTTCTGCGGAATATGGTTTATTCAAACTTTTCCTCGCGTTGGCTATAACCGACTCTAGCTTTAGATATATCTGATCCATACGTTTCCAATAATTTCAACAATGTGTATTATTATTATTTTTTTTTTTTTAATTGCTTATCATATCTTTATTTGCTTATAATACTTATTTTTACAATACATACATTTTGTCTATCATTTATGTTTCTTTAATTTTGCAAAAGTCCAGCTCTTACTGTCTGGCGTCTTATCTGTTTTTTTATATATTTTTTTAAATATCTAATAATCACTACCAATGTTGTCACAACGCAAATCAAAATGACAACCTCTAAGCTCACACTTATTGCCGTTGGTGCATTCGCCGAAGCAGTGATTACCTCACTTATCTTCGTTTGGGTACTGCCCATCCTTCTTATGTAGTATTACAGCGACTCTTTTTTTTTTTTAGATTGACTTTTTGTATTTTCTAAACTATTTCCTTTGGCAATTTTAAAACTAATTCTTCTTATTATTATTATTTGACATGCTAGATATGCGTAAGCACTTTCTGCATTTTCAAAAATAACCTTTTTTTTTTTTTGTTTTGTTTTGTTTTCTTTTTTTTTTTTTGATTCAAAATTGATTATTTATATTTCTTTTGCCAGACATGCCCATGCATTTTCTGGTCTTTTTAGTAATTTTTTTTTTATACTTATATCATAACTTTTCAGGTTCCTCTCTTCAGGTTCCATTCTTATTGTCCAGGCCAGTCCAGGATCGTCAGTGCAGGATCGCCATAAAGTGAAGGAAGGTAGTAAAACAAATGATGGTAGCTTCTTTCTTTCTGAATGATGGTAGTTTCTTTATTAACTTTAAAATTACAACTGTCCCTCTTAATAATATTTACAGGTTTATATACTAAATGCTAACTTAAATTCTAATGTGCAGTCGCAGCGATAGAGTGATATAGTAAATTACATTTGTGACCCATATGTGTCGAATGACTTTCAGGGTGGTCAGTGTGTCAAGCATTTTATGACACTGCTATAACATGTGTTACAACAATTTGTCATTGATATTCTAAACCTTTAATTGTTCGTTTTCTTTTGGGTTTATCTATGCCCTTTCAATTGTTTATTTATTGTTACTATGTGCAATACTACGGTTAATTTTTGTAGTTTCCAATAACATCAAGACAATGTCACTCTATGCTTAGTATTCATGCACTATATGAATACTCTACAGTATACATACACTACACCCAAATGAATTCTTAACTTTCGTATATTTTAAAACTATAAAAACTTTTTGACACTGTAACTTCATTTCCTCTGCATTTAGAGTGAGGTGCTGGAAAAGAGGTGTTCAATGAAAATAAAAAGGTTTAGATATCTTAAAACTAACCGTGCGATTTAAAAATTGTTGCAATATTTGTGATAAGCTTGCTAAAATTAAGTGAAAATTATGTGAATCGAGGTACTTCCAAAGATTTAAATTTTCCGAATAGTGTTATCTTCTATTTATGTCCTCTTTGATTTTATGTTGTTCTTTTTGCCAATTAAATGGCAATGAAGTTTATTTTCAAGTTTTTTTTTCACCAGAAAATTCTTTAATATTATCTTCCTCCTACAGTTTTTTGTTGTTGCATACTGTGGTTTACTTTATTTCTGTGCATTCTCTTTTTTTTTGTACATATGTAAAACATGTCCTGTTTCTTATTTTTTTTTTTTTTTTGTCAATAATAATGAACAGAAGGGATTCGCTTGATAACTATTTAATTTGATTGTACAATACGTATATAAAGGGTGTCCCTCAAAAATAAATTTGTCCATACACCACCCCCAGTTTTATTGGAAATTGTTCCAAATGGAAGAAATCTATTTTTTAAACCCGTGCCAAATTTTGGAAGAAAATTTAAAATAAGTGTATTTTTATTAAGAATTCACAAAATTCGAAATTTAATTAATGAAATTAAATTAGTTTTTTATTTTGCATGTATTGTTGATCTTTTAAAATTGCATTTCATTTTGAATTGTGAGGTTTGATATCATAATTGAATTTTACTATTGCAAATAGAAAACACTGATTGAGTGAAAACATATAAAATCAACCACTCGATTTGCTCCACCCTTTCTGATTTCAACAAAACTTGGTATAGGATATGCACATTATAACTACAACCTCGTTCAAATGTAGGACAGCTAAACCCAGCGGATTTTAAAATATCGCGTTTCGAAATATGACAAATATTCGAAATATATCAAAAACTAGTCGTACTTAATATTCCATATATTTTTAATGGCTTAAGCTAGGAGAAGCATTGATACCTCATTTCAAAGCTACTTTAATTGTGGTTTTGCTAGAGTACACAAATTATTCTCTTTGCTACAGCAAAAACCTGTATTTAAAAAAAAATTTTTTTGTTTACTTTTTTAAAAAATATATGTTAAATATAAATGACTTCCCTTTCCCGTGTCTAAATCCTTATGTGGCGCTCGCACAGCAACCTGAGTTATGAATAAAAATGTGAAAAAATTTAACTTAACAGTCGATAACTCAGAAACATGCAGCAATACCAAATTTGGATTTGGTAACGGTATAAAAGAATAATTTGTTATTAATATATATTTTTTTATCAGTTTTAGAAAACCAGTTTTTTTTCAAAAACAGCGGTTTTAACTACGGATTTTGACAAAAAAAATGCATTTTACAGTCAAGAAGTGAATTATGTTTTTGAACCTGGAAAACCAACATTTAAATACCTTTAAAATGACGTATCAATGACTCTAGTAGCTTAAACCGTTTAAAATATAGGGGCAACTATGTGAAACTACTTTTGAAAAACTTTTATTTTTATACAAGTTTGATATAATTTTTATTAAAAATAAAAATTACGTTTTTTTTCGACCTTCAATTGTGCAATTAAAATGAAAATTATTCAAGTTCGAGGCCATACTCTATATTTGTTTATTAGGATATTGTCCTAACAAATAACCTATAGAGTTTTTGTTGTCAAATTTATTAATTGACCACATTCAGGAATGTGTTGATAGATCTATTTCTGGGATTTTCTAAGTTCCCATCATCAGAACACGTTTTGAAAGAGGTAACAATCCTATGCCAAACATCAAACATTCATATAAACCAGTTTACTCACTACATGAGAACTAATATATGAGCTCGAAGTTAAAGTTTATTACCATTGCTCAAAAATAAATTGAAAACTTGTTCGTTATGTGCAAGCTCTACCTTTGGTAGATATACAATACACATTTTTGTTTCTTTTCCTTTGATATGTACATTTGTTAAAAAACAGTTTTTTAAAATGCCGCGGATTTGGAAAAACATAAATTTTATCTTCAAAAAATTATGTTTTAAATTGTTTTAAATAATGATAATAGTGGCTTTAAAATAAGGTATGAATTAATCACGTAGCTTTAGCCATTAAAAAGATATGAACGATTATGTACAACTATTTTCGTTAAATTTTAGATTTTTTTTGCATATTTTAAAACGCGATATTTCCACAACCGTTAGACCTAACGACACAAATCTTGTACGATGAGATATTTATGTAACGCTTTTCTTCCATAGCAATTTTTTTTTAAATTATGGTTTAATATGGAATGAGTCAATTGTTAATAAATGTAAGAGAAGATCAGCGCTAGAGGGAGTGCCGCACTTTCGACCTAAGCGATTAGGTCATCTTTAGCCTCATTCTAATTCACCACCCACAATAAACTAAAGATTTTGATCAGATATATATATATATCAACCAACCACGGAAAATCGGTGATGTTAATTGATTACCCGAACAAAATGCTTATATCATGTTGAAAATAAAAATTTTAACGAAATACACAATTTTAACGAAATAGGGTTATTAGTTTGTTTACAAATGAACTTTAAACAAAAAGTTAGGGCAAAAATAGCATTTTTACAAAAAATTTATTTAAAAAAAACTTTGTCCACAACAAAGAACAATCAATTGATATTATTTTTTTTTTTTTAAATACTTGATGAATGCTACAAAACAAATTTATAATACCGAGACTTTTTTTTTGGAAATTTTGTGCTTCTATCAATTAGGGTACTCAAGATGCCAAAAGAACTTCATTACTCACTTTTTGTTCAGTATATATTGAAAAAATTAGGTGATCGTTTCGCTCACATAACTCACAACTTTCTTAAAGGTGACTTGACAAAAAAAAAAGTTCCGTGTCTTACACAAAAGTAGTTATAAATAATTGACAACACGACGGTTTTTTATCGATATCACTCCTTAGTTTGAATGAGGTATAAATTATTTTTAAAAGAATCACAAAAAAAATTATAGACTTTCAGCAAGTAAATTAACTAATGCATAATTTTTATACAAATTTTTTTGATTTTGTTTTTTTTTTTTCTTATATTTAACAAAAATGTTATTAACTTTTAGCAAAGATTTTTTAATTTTTAATAAAATAAGTGTTGGCAAACCTTTTGCTGAATATACTAATTTTGTTGCTAAAAATCAGCTCGCTGATACATTTTGTAAATAAAATCTGAAATTTTCAGAGTGGAACGGCGATGATATTACTTTTTAGGAATTTTTTTGCATGCAAAATATTTTAAAATATTTTAAAATAATAAACACTTTTTATATTTTTAAATATTTTTAACAAGCACGTCCATTAAAATAAGCTATCAACAACTTAGCTTTAAAATACAGCGGTATGTCGGAACATTTTTAATTTTTTTTTTTTTTAATTTTTATAGACAAATAACTGCATAAAAAAATTAATTTTTTTCGAAAAATACTTGTCAAATATATTAAAAAAAAAGTCTTGCAAATTTCAAAGCAAACAAAAATAGTTCGGTTTGACATTGAATGACTCATATATTTATTTTTTTTTTCCTGAGGCTATTTTTGACCCCTCTTTTTTAACCCTTAAAAGTGAGATTGGTACGATAAAGAAAAGCGCTTGCTCGTTAGTTTAGTACACATATACACATTCAAATTTACATAAAATAATTAAAAGCTTTGCAATCTTGTAATAATAATTTAAATTAACTTTCATGGGTCGGTTTTGTCCCCAGGTCACTAAGGGTTAAAGATTTTTAAATAAAAGTATAGACAATTAATCTAGTTAGTCAAAATATGTGATATTTTCCCGAAAATTGTGCAAAATTCGATTAAAACATTAATTTTTTTTTACATATGACAAAATAATAAATAAATAATTAATTTTTGTTTTTAAATTACAACAATTATATTATAAAAAAAGTAACCGACATCTCCAAATTTGCTTATACAAAATATTTAAAATTATCAAAAAAAAATTTTTTTAATTTTCATCAAATTTGTACGATTTTTCAATTCTAAACTAAACCCGCTTTAGTTTAGAATTAAAAAGTCGTACAAAATGATATATGATGAAGTCAGAATTCCATATCTTAATAATTTTGAGTATACGTATTTTGATATTTTTAACAAAACTACATTTTTTTCATAAATGGGCCATTTCGGCCGTAATTCGGCACTGCCTAACGTTTTCCAAAAAACAAAAATCGTTTTCTTCCCTTT
Source organism: Delia radicum (assembly GCA_021234595.1). Classification (NCBI taxonomy): domain Eukaryota; kingdom Metazoa; phylum Arthropoda; class Insecta; order Diptera; family Anthomyiidae; genus Delia; species Delia radicum. The sequence continues at coordinate 56,286,950 of CM037853.1, forward strand.
AGAAGTAATGAACGACATTTTTAAGGGACATCCTATTGCCTATGCATGTTTTTTTCTCCATTTTTCTACTTTCTTACTCTGGCTTTTTTTGTTGTAGGGTTTAGCACAATCTGGCGCCTGGGCATGTTTCGATGAATTCAATCGTATCGAATTGGAAGTATTGTCTGTGGTTGCCCAACAAATTTTAACGATACAAAGAGCGATTGGCAGAAAAGTTGTTAAATTTTTCTTTGAAGATACCATGCTGCGTTTGGATCCAACATGTTCAATATTCATAACAATGAATCCTGGGTAAGTTTAATCGAAAAAACAACAAACTCATACATATTTATAGTTAAGCAACAAATATGAAAACTAAGACATATTTATAACAAAGGAATAATGATGTAAAGAAAACTTAAAAGGTATCAAATCTTTATATAAATATGAAAAATGTATGTAGTACACGGAAATCGAATTCCGAAGATATTAAATAGATGAAAATAAGCACTGGCAGAGCACTGTTTGCCAATGGTCCAACAAATAAAGTGCTGGCAAAGCACTGATTTACAACGCTCTGTAAAAAGTGCTTTGCCAGTACTTAATTACACAATTAACAAAATTAACATCAGTAAAGATAATAAAAGCACTGGCACAGCCCTGGCGTAGAACGCTCTCCAAACTTTCGTAAAAAGTGCTTTGCCAGTACTTGATTTACAAAATTTACAACCGTCAAAATAAAAAGCACTGGCGTAGAACACTTTCCCAATATGGTCAACAAGTGCATTGCCAGTACTTATTTACAAAATTTACAACCGTTAACATAATAAAAAACAGTGTCACAGCCCTTGTTTACAACGCTTTCCCAACGCTGGCCAAAAGTGCTTGCCAGTGCTCGATTTACTAAATTTACAACCGTTTATAAAAACGCAATTTAATGCATGTACTTGTTTTTAATTAAATTAGCAGGTTTTTAAAAACAATAACAAATAAATAGTATTTTTTAAATTTATTTTACATTTTAAATTATTTATGTGAAAGAATACACTTAAATTCTACCATATATATATTTACCATATACACAGAAAAAATTATCAACCTAAAATATCTAATTAAAGGTTTGATTTGAATTTAATTTGTTTCTAAACAAATATTTAATTGAATCAATTAATATTTTAATTGACTTTCAAATATATAAATACATATTTTATTTTAGACGCAATTATCATATTATTTTTTCATACATACCAACGCACACTTTTTTTGTGAGTATCATATTTTTTTTTTGTAGAAGTTTTTTAAAACTTTTTTTCCTTCTTAATTTTAATAAAGGGTTTAATTGATAGTATTATTTTTATTATAGGTGCAAAATCAATTAAAATATTAATTGATTTAATAAATTTTTTAATTGAAACGCGTTTTTAGTTTTTTCTGTGTATAAAAAGTGTTTTTCAATAGGGACTTGACAATTTTTTTTTTTTTAATAAAACGCAAACCATTTGAGACATTTCCATCGGCCATCGGCTTCAATTCTTGAGTCAGCTTGATCTTGTATGGGTGTAAACCAAGATCCTTACGCAAAATTCGGCATAAAGTGGTCTTGGCGATGCCCACTTCTTGAGAACGCCGCGCAATCGACTGATTTGGATCGTTTCCTACGGACGCCTGAACGGCAGCGATATTTTCGGCACTTCGACCAACCCGTTGTCTCACTGGCACGGCAGCAGCACACAATGAATATGTAGACTCAAATTTGTACACTAAACTTGTTATTGCTTGTCTACTAGGGCGAGAATAACGACCGAAAATTGGAGTTAACGCTCTAAAAGTTGCGGTCACCGACTCTGAATTTCGGCAGTAAATTTTTATAATTTGCATACGTTGTTCGTTCGTGTATCAGTTAGATGATCAGTGAAATATTGCGTTCACAAATTAAATTCAAAGTTGTCAAGTACCTATTGGAAAACCCTTTATATATTATTTTCAATCATATATTGCATTTTAAATGAACATCATAAACTTTGTATTTGGAACGTTTTGTGCTAAAAATTTCGTTTACTATCATAATTTTGCCATTGTCGAGTAAACAAACATTAACGTGATGAATGCACTGATAATAATCCATGCGTAAAATTACGAAAAAATGTCAAAATAACCAAATTTTTTGTAAAATAAACGTAAATTTGTACATTTTACGAAATATTTTGTAGTTTTGACAGTAATTTCGTATTTTTATGCATGGATTATTATGAATGTGAATGTAACATGGAAACCAGAAATGTTAACTTTTTAAAATTATGGTTTTGGTACTGGCAAAGCGCTCGTAGCCAGTGCTTTGCCAACGTTTTAAAGAAGAACCGGCCGATCCCTACCCGGTGTTATCATTTTGGGGTTGGCAAAGCACTTATTATAGCATTAAAAAATCACTTTATTCGTAAATCACTTTATTCGCTGTAAGCACTGGGCCAATGCTTTGCCGTTCGTATTTTTCTTGCTCAAGAAAACTATAGAAATATATATTCTTTTCCCCATTGAAAATTGGATAAATCACCAAAATAAAAAAAAGCCACAGTTTTAAAATATCACCAATATTTTTAAAAACTCACCACCCACAATTCAAAAAAATATTAAAATTGCAAAAAGTCTCCGAACTGGAAAAAAATCGCCAAATATTGAAATAAAAAAAGTCGTCAAAATTAAAAAAAAAAATCAACAAAATGAATAATAGCTAATAAAAATAAAAAAAAACGACACAGTTTTTAAAAATTGCCAAAAAAAAAAATAAAAAAAATCGTTTCAATTAAAAAAAAAAATATATATATATTAAAAAATCGCTAAAATTAGAACAAAAATCGCCAAAATTAACCAAATCCAAAATTAAAAAACAACCCCAAAATTTAAACATTTATAAAAAAGTGTTAAAAGTCTCTAAAATTGGAAGAAAAAAAAACACCTAAATAAAATTTAAGACGTCAATACCTCGAAACATTTTTTATTTTAAAAGTTTATTTTTAATTTCGGCAATTTTGATAATTTTTTTAATTTTAGAGATTTTTCTAATTTTATTTTTATATTTTGAAGATTTTTTTTTGTTAATTTTGGTGATTTTTTGATATTGTGTATTTTTTTTTAATTTATGTGTTATAAAAGCTTAAAATTTTGTATGGAAATTTTCAATTAAACTTTTAATAGATATTATTAAGCTTTTAATTGAATGTGTGTTTAAAATTAATTAAAAATTTAATTGAAATTTTATTGACATAAATTTGTTGTGTTTTTAGTTGATCTAATTTCTTTAAGGATCTGCTTCTAACATTCATATGCAAAGTTAAGTAAAAGAAGAAAATATCTCGTTGTTATTTTCTTTTTATTTTTTTGTCATTTAGTTTATTCTAGTGGAATTTGTTTCATCTTTTACCCGTTCTTTATGTTAACTAAATGTTGATACAGCAGTTTGTTTTGTATACACGTTTTTTTCCGGTTGTTGGCAATGTTAGTCTTTGTATTGTTAGCGGTTAACAAACAATGTTTTCGTGTCTGTTGCTTTTTTCAGCCTTCTTGTGAATTACTTTTGTTGTTGTTAGTATACCTTATTTTGCAAGTGCATACATGTTTATTAGGGTAACACTAAAAATAATCACAAGAGATATTCAAAAACTACTGATTTAATAAATATTCGTATACATATTTAGAAATAAAAAAAATAAAGTCAAAAAAAAGATATATATGTATATATATATGGGCAACTTTCTTTAAACTTAAAATTTTGAAATATATTAAAATTGAATATTAATCTACTATTCAAGGGAAATATTTTAATATATATATATGTATAATAGTTATATATTGCCTGTGATAAAAAAAAAATAAAATGCCAAAGCAAAAAAACTTATTAAAGTAGTACTAAAGTACTTTGGGTACTTTTTTGTAAAGGATCTTAATTCAAATAACTTATATTCCCTTTTTAAGCACTTATGAACATATAACGTATATTATGTTATATATCATTGGAAAACTTATAAAAAAAAAAAAATACATAACCTGATTTAGAAATAAGTAATCTACTCGTATATATATAAAATGTGTTTTTGTTTATATGTTTGTTTGTACCTCATAGGAGACCAGACCTCTTGACCGATCTTCCTGAAATTGTCACAGCATTGAACTGAGACTTTTCATGATTAATAGTCTCGTTTTTTCGACCACACCCACTTTAACTCCCACCTTTTTTTTAAAAGGACATGGACAAATGTATATACAGTTGGACGCGCCTTAAAAAAAACCTTTCTTATGATACCCATATTGTATATGTTGGTAAGGAAACAGATTCTTAAATTAACAAAACATGCAAAAATGGACCCTTTTTCAAAATGGTCCAACTCACGAGAGGTCAAAGCTGGAGCCGAAATATTTTAGATGTCATCATAAAAAATACCAATATTCATTTTGTGGGGGGTACACCTTGCACGAATTTCGCTTCCATACAACTTGAGTCGCTCTAATGTATATATGGGCAGCTTTCTTTAAACTTAAAATTTTGAAATATATTGATATTAAATATTAATCTACTATTCAAGGGAAAAATTTTAATATATACATATGTATATATCTATATATTGCCTATGATAAAAAAAATAACATGCCAAATCAAACAAACTTATTAAAGTAGTACTAAAGTACTTTGGGTACTTTTTTGTAAAGTATCTTAATTCAAATAACTTATATTCCCTTTTTAAGCACTTATGGACTCACAATGTATATCATGTTATATATCATTGGAAAACTTATAAAAAATACATAACCTGATTTATAAATAAGTAATCTAATCGTATATATATAAAATGGAATGTGTGTTTGTTTATTTGTACCTCATAGGAGACCAGACCTTTAGAACGATCTTCCTGAAATTGTCACAGCATTGAAATGAGACTTTTTCATGATTAATAGTCTCGATTTTTCGACCACACCCACTTTAACTCACAATTTTTTTTTTTTTTTTTGAATTATGTAATTGCTTCCATATTGTTTTCAACACTTTTATTTCAAATTGTATACACATTATATACTAAAGCCAAGGTAGATATAAACGTTTCACGCGCCACGCCCCATTTTGTTTAAAAGTTTTAATCTTATTTTCCTCTGTACAAATTTATTCCTTTCAACGGATTTTTTTTTTTTCAAATAATGTATATGAAAATTCATTTCACTAATTAAAAACGGTTCTCATTGGCTGTCTTAAGAATGAATACTATTTCACCAAACGTGAGCTATGTTTGCAGCCATTAAAGTTTTAATTTTGATCGCGTCTATTTGACTAATTAAACTCTGCTATTTTGAAAAAATTTATTAGCGTTAAATAAAATTTTAGGCAGGACAACATCTTACGGGTCAGCTAATTAATACAAATAAAATTTGAAGGCAGAACAACGTTTGCTGGGTCACCTAGTACATTATAAATAAAAAATTACTTGTTATGCAAAAAACTAATTTTTGTTTATTTATGAATTTTTGATTTCCCTAAGGGCCGGTCAGTTTTTTAGTAAATCGATATAAATAAATAATATAAATTTACGTCATCTTTCACTCAACGTTTCGTTGGTTGTTTTTTTTCAACTTCATCAGGAGTTTATGTTTTTTATATATTTTTTATTTAACTTTTATTTTATTTTGTTATATAAAATTTATAATTTTTCTTTAAACTTTTTGTGCTTCCACATTTGAAATTTAGTAATTTCGAAAGAAATGTCACAGTGTTAATGCATTGTCAAAAATATGAAGTCTGATAATGCATACTGTCTATCTTTAACATAGAAACTATGTATTTGAAAAAAAAAAAACTACAACAAAATGCCACAACGGTTTGTTCTCTATATAAAATGCCTAAACAATTATAAATTTTTTAACACAAAAATTAAAAATTAGCAAAAAGTACCACAGAAAAGGTACCATAAAAAGTCCTCAAAAATCCCTTTTCAATACTGCAATACTTCCTTTGCTTCGAAGACATTAAAAGCAAAACAAAAAACGAAAAAAAAATTTTATTTTTGAGGCAGGTTTTAACCCACTAAAATCCCGAGACTTCCGATAAGTCGAGACAAGTCGATCTTAGATTGGTTTTCTTTATCCAAAATCCAAATTTCATCAAAATCTGAGTGTTCAGGTTCGATTACTTTCTTGTTAGCTCCAGCTAAAAATATTGTTGATTTCAACAAGTCGTTTTTAATTTGCATTGAACTAAGTTTCAGCAAATCATTTTGCTTAATTTACTAATTTTTTGCTTAAAATTAGCTCAATAATTATCAGCAAAACTCTTTTGCAGATATTAACAATTTTTCTGCAAGGATCCTCCCTGCAAAAATGTTGCTGACTCAACTAACTTTTTTGCTAACTTTACGGAAATGACTGCTGTTGCTATGACCTTCTTCTACGCTACTAACTATGGCATTAAACTATGGCAACAATGGGCTCTCATTAGCAGTATATAAATAATAAACAGTAAAATTTGGTCCAACTGCATATAATTCGGTGTTACAACCCATTATTTTAGTTCGGCGAGGTAATTTTTGAAATTTCAAACCGTACCAAAAAAATAGTACTGGCAAACCTGCTATTTTTGTCAAACCCACTGTATTAAAAATTCAAAAAAACTGCAAGGGCGGATCAACAAGTCCGTGACTTTTTGAATAAAACACAGCTTTTTTTTTGCAAAAACAAAAAAAAATTATTTTTCAACATAATCTCCTTTTAGCTCAATACACTTAGTACAACGTTACTCCAATTTTTGTATTCCGTCCAAAATTTTTCGAGGTCCATAAAATAGCATCGTTGGAGCTAAATCTATTTCCGCAGAGCCATTTTTTTAGGTTTGGAAATAGGAAATAGTCACTGGGGGCTAAATCCGAAGAATATGGCGGATGAGGTACCAATTCGTAGCCCAATTCATGGAATTTTGCCACTGAGACTGCACACGTGTGCACCCGTGCATTATCTTGATGAAAAAGAACTTTTTTCTTGGCCATATATTGTCGTTTTTTTTTAATCCTCGTTAAATAGGTCCAATAAGTTGGCATAATATTCTCCGCTTATTTTTTTTTTTTTTTTTTTATTAATTAATTTATAACATATAATTACAAATTATATACTATTACCCTAGCCGAGCACTAGCTACCATGGGCTTCGGCGCGTTGTAGCGAAAACAGACCAATGCCTCTGGTGGGAATCGAACCCACGACCCCCGCACTGATAAGCCAGCACGCTACCAACTAGCCTACCGGGGCGCACTCTCCGTTTATTGTTTTTCCCTTTTGAAGGTAATCGATGTGGATTATCACGCGCGCATCCCAAAAAACTGTTGCCATCACCTTATTGGCCGACAAACTTATCTTGAACTTCTTCGGAGCCGGTTCACCCGGAGAAACCCATTGTTTAGACTGCTGCTTAATCTCCAGAGTGTTGTAATGGTTTCATCCACAGTTACAAAACGCCGCAAAAACTTATTCGAATTGCAATTAAACAAGTCTAAACAATCCTTTGAAGTTGTCACAAGATTACGTTTATGGTCAATTGAGAGCAAACGCGGCACCATCTTGCAGACAGCTTTCGTAAACCCAACTGATCATTTAAAATCGACATCAATTTTACTCTTCGATCGGCCAACACCATATCGTGGATTTTTTCGACATTTTCGGGTGTATTGACCTCAATTGGCCGTCCGTTATATGTTTTGAACAGCTGTTAAACGCAAAGTAAATGACGAAATGCAGTGTTGCATTTATATAACTACGAGGAAAGTTCGAAAAATCACGGACTTATTGATCCGCCCTCATAATATAGTACTAAATATTAGCAAAAGTCTAAGGTTTTGATTACTTTTAATTCTCTCAAATGGTACGATTAATATTTTTATCATATGTGATTTAAAACTTGTCTAAATTAAAAAAAAATATGTATTTTGTGTATAATTTTTAATGCTACCCTATTAATGCACATCTATAACTTTAATCGTCCTCAATTTTTCTATATCCCTGCATCCTTTATTATTTCTTTCTTTTTTTTTTTGTTCTCATTTTCAAGTTTACATATGCATACATATATTTTTCTAATGTTTATTTATTTGTGTTTTTTTATGTATTATTAAGTTTAAGTCTCTTTTACTTTGCTTAACGTTGCATGCTTTTTACAGTTGTTAGCATTTTTATACTCGTTAAATGTACATGATTTTAAGGATCTATTAAGTTTTTTGTTGTGGTTTGTAACATTCTACCTTTATATATTAAAAAAGGTAAGTCACTATCACTAAGGAAAGGAAAACGATCCGTATTGCTATGCCGCAGGGCTTAGCTATGCAGTTTAGTAACATTCCGAAGGATGTTAGTAAAAATAAACTTGAAAATTCTTTAGATATTTGAAGTTTTTGATAAAAAGCAATTTACAGTTTTTGAAAGGAATTAGAAAGGGATACAATTAAGCTTTTTATTGTTGTTACTCTGCATACAAATTGTAAAAATTCCAGTAATAAAGAAAGAATACATTCCGAATTTAACTCATTAAAGGCGCGTCATAAATCTGCTAGACATTTTTCGCCATGCCTTTTTAAGAAATGTTTGCAAATTTTTTTGCTTTAAAGCGCCCTCTAGTAGAAATGTTAGCAACCAAAGTTGATACTTTGACAGAATAAAAATCCTAGACAAATGAAGATATTTTAAAACGTTAACCGATTTAAAATTTGTTTTTTAAATTATCGTGGTTTTTGACCATTTTTAAAAATTTTCATATAGCAACACTGACATTATAATTTTTATAACGATATTGGTATTTTAATAAAAACCAGCGATTACTTATGTTTTTAGTGAAAACGGAATACATTTTGGAACATTTTAGACTTTATGTATTTGAATATTTCATAACCCAATCGATCAGATTTTTAAAAATGATGCACAATCGATGAACTTATTTCTATTAGAGAAATACATATTCGGATTTTCATATAAACCTAACACTCAAAATAATAAAAGATTGGTTTTTTGTATTTTTAAATAGTTTTCAAAAAAGCGCCAACATTTTTTTCCCAGTTTTTTTTTTGTAACGATTGTAGTCAAGATGTTGAATTATTTTGAAGTTTTAAAATCTCTTAATTGTTTTTATCAAATAAACAAATATAGACGTTTAACAACATTCACAAGGGGAATCCCGATGGTTTCTCTAAGGTCTGAAGCAAATTCGGATATGTGACAAAGAAAAACACAGTAAGGACACGTATTTTTTTCGGGTCCAATATCACGTTTAAGGGTTAAACACATAAAAGCCAAACAATTACAAATGTGGGAAAAAAAGTTCAGTTTTTATATTAAATTTGTTTGGCATTAAATAATATAGATATTTTTTTAGCCGACTATAATTCCTCATCAAAACGCCAGTTTTAATATCACCTAAAACACATATTATTGAATAACAAAAATATTAAAGGGTCCGCCATCAAACTTTTTTTTTTCAACTAGTGCTTATTTCGTGAATGGTAACACTTAGCTCATGTCTGATTTGACAGATAATTAGTTTTATGCTTCCGCTGAACGAATATGGTCCGTATGTTCGTTATCTTGTGAAAAAAGTGAAAGAAACCGGCATCCTCATCGATAAACCAAAGGGTGAAAAGCCAAAAACAGTGCGTACACCCGAGAATATTGCTGCTGTGGCAGAAAGTGTGCGTGAAGCATAATACAACACATATTTTGTTAAAATTCAATATCAAATTGATTTATCTGCAAGGTAATACTTTTACATATGGCTTCATATATAACCACGTTAATTTTATAACGAAATCATTTTCATGTGATTTCTTTTGTTAACTTCAATTATACAAAATTTGTTACTGTTAATTTTTAAATATTTCTTTATGTTTCATTTAAAAAAGTTTGTGTCTTTTAAATTGTTGATTTATAGAAATTTGAATTTTAAACTTAAATACTTTTAAGCATAACTTTAAGTCACAAAAAGCATACCTTTATAAAAAATTATATCTATTTATATTGAAAAGGTTAGGGAAGACCGCCAAGGGAAAGAAGTTTTGATTTTAACCCCTACTTTTTACCACAATATCTCAATACACAAAATTTTAATATTACTAAATTAGGTCATATTTGAAGGAATATACATTTAAATTTCAAAATCCTAGTCAAATATGTTTGGCAGGCCACCAAGTGCAAGACTTTCCCTTTTCAACTCTATGTTTACCACCTTCTTGGCCAGTAATACAAAAAATATCGTATTAGTGGGTTATATATTTTAAGGGACATAAATTTTAACTTTAAAATTTCTTGAATATTAGTATTATCGACGTTTTTAGTAAATAATTGTTCAGATTTTAGAAATGCCTAAAGTAGGCTTCTAATGTCATTTGTTTTCGAAATAAATAAAATACTATTTATTCATTTTACATCCAACGTTTCGTTGGATATTCTTAACATAATCAGGGATAATTTTATTATCTTTTGTCAAATTTTAAGCATTTTTACATAGTTTACATATGTACAACATAAATTATAAATTTAATTTAAAAGAAATGTAGCAAATAAATGAAAGTAAACATCACAGTAAAATCTTTGATGTTAGAAACCAAAATGTCAAAAGAGTTTGGTCAGGCAACCTACGTTTATATCCACAAATCTACAAAGTATCAAATCAGTGAATAAAGTCATATTTAACAAAATATATTAATATTTAAAATTTCTAGTCAAAGGGGTTTGGACAGCCCGCCAAGGTGAAGACTTTTAATCCTATTTGTACCACGTTCTTGAACCGAAATCCAGAAAAGTATATTTCTGAGCTAGGTCATATTCAAAAGAACATATATTTAAAATTATAATCAAAGGTAATATTTAAAAAAACATAAATTTAAAATTTCAATTTCTAGTTAAATGGGTTTTGGCAGGCCGTCAAGGGGGAGATATTTTTACTTTTTGACCTTTCCGAAGGAATTTCCGAAAATCCAGTCTTATCTGACGTCTACTCCGGAACAGAGACATCCATGCAAAATTCAAAAAAGATTATACTCCAAATGGGTTTTAAAAATAGTTGAAAGCTTTCACTAACCTACTCAAATAGTCGTTACAAACTTTGGTTTACTATCCAAGATTACATTCCTATTCGAGCATTTAAAACTAACGAGTTCAAAATCACAATCAAGTTTTTACTTTAATCGTATACTCTTGTATTCATTTGCTTGTTAGATACTATGTATTATTATTTTTCTAATTTTTTTTTTTTTTTGTATCTTTTTTTTGCAATATTTTGAACTTTTCCATATAGCTTTGTGTATATCTGTATATTGTTTGTAATTTTTTGCAAACGAAAGAGTTCTATAATGAGTTCTAAAGTTTTGTCTTCGTTGGTATTTTTTTTTTTTTGTTGCTGCCCTAGAAAAAATTGTTTGTTATAGTTTTTTTTAATAGATATTTATCTAAAAAGTTTGTTATACTTGTTGTTATTGTTTAGATTTCCAATGTTATGTTTAAAACAAAAAAAGCTCGTTAATTTTGAATGAACATTAGAGTGTCCCTTAAGCCTTAATCAAATTTACCAGATATGCTTTGGATGAGTGTATTATACTTGAAAATTAATATATTTCGATAGAAAATAAAATTTATGAAATGTTTTGTGCAGAAATTTTCATGTGCCGATCACGGTGTGGAAGCAAGAAAGTCAAAAACGTAAAATTTTGAAGAATGTCAAAAAGTTATTACTGACTGCATGGCTTTCAAAAATCTAAAAAAAAATTTAAGTCATCTAAAAACTCTTGATAATCGATTATAATTAAGATAGAAGGTGTAACCTTAATAATAAATCCTTACTTTGGTTCAAGGACACACAGGGATATATCAGAATACCTTTAAAGGGCATATAGCTAAGGCAACCATAAATAAGCTAAAGCTTAATTTTTAGTTGAAAGGAATGCAAGCTTTGATCATGAAATTGTAAAAATTTTAAGCTGTATTTGTTAGAGCTTCTCTTCATCCTATTTTTGATGTTTTCTTATATTAGCTGCTTTTTGACTTTTTACTTTAAAAGTTAAGCTTATTTTAGTTATGTAACTTAAAGGTTTAGTTTTTAAATTTAACTGGATATTTTTATATATAAACGGCTGATTTTACTGTTTTTAGATCTGTTTTTTTTGGTTGCCTTACTTCTTTATCTTGTCAATAATGTAATTACCAAATCAATCTTTCCATCTTGCTGGAAAACTGGTAGGATAGTACCTCTTAAAAAAGTTGGTGAGTCTAATGACATGGATAATTTGCGTCCCATTTCTATACTTCCAGTACTTTCTAAAATTTTGGAGATCTTACTTAAGAACCAATTAGAGGATCACATTGCTAATGTTTCTTTTTTAGTGATTCTCAATATGTATTTAGATGTGGTAGAAACACCACGTCGCTTCTTTTAGGACTTACTGATACGATTAGAAGGTCTTTAAGTATTGGCCATGTCAATGTTCTTTTATCCATTGACCTTCAGAAGGCTTTTGAAAAGATCGATCATAGTATATTAATTTCTAAACTATATCGTAATTTAGGTATTTCTGTTTCTTCTTGTAGGCTTATATCATCTTATCTCAGAAATAGAGGTCAATACGTATCTATTGGGAATAAATATTCTCATGTATTACCCGTACTTGGACCATTGTTATTTAATATATATCTCAACGATTTTTTTAATTGTATTCATTTTTCTTCATGTGTTTCATTTGCATATGCAGATGATTTGTTTTTTTTATTTAGTGGCGAGAGGCAATTCTCGGATGTTTTGCAACAACAGTTATATTACTGTGTCTCTAATATTCCCGATTGGATGTTGGAAAACAAACTATATATTAATGCGGATAAGACAAAGGCTATGTTTTTTGGATCACCCTTACTGGATTTGGTAATAAATATTAATGGTACTAATATTGAGTTTGTCGATCAAATCAAGTGTCTTGGTTTGTGGTTGGACAATAGTTTAAATTTCGAAATACATGTAAATTATGTTATTTCTAGGGTCAACTACTCCTTGCGTAGGCTCTATAATGTTAATTTAATTTTACCTATGAGAATCAAGGTTATGCTCATACATTCTTTAATTATGCCTTTATTTTTATACGGCATTGAAGTTTATAGTGGCACTTTTGGCTACATTATGAAAAGGCTTTCAGTGTTGTTTAATAGAGTAATCCGTTATCTGTTTTGTTTAAGGAGACTTAATCGTACCCATATGACGCCGTATGTTTCTAGATTCTTAGGTTATCCATTTTCGAACTATGTTTAAGCAAGGACTATACTTTATTTTTATAAGATTAATCATAATGATGACCTTGTATATTTGAATTCGTTTTTTTCTTTTGGCCATTCTACACGAAATCGTCAAATTCAAATCCCTAGGTTAACCTCACTCTTAGAACGATCATTTTATGTGCGGGTAGCTCATATTTTTAATCACTTGCGTACAGAGCTCAAGTCCTTGGAATTACCATTCTACACTTTTAAACGCAAAATTTGATCTATGCTCAAGGTAATGAGTTATAATATTTTTGACATTTTAATGGAACAGTGTGATTGTAATTATTCATTGGTTTACAGTGCCTTTATATTGTTTTTCTCTTCTTTCTTTTAACTTCTAATGTTTTTACTATTTTATAATACATATATGTTTATTTCTCTTTTTTTTTAATATTATATTGTTATTTATATTTTTGTTTTATATAATACAGTAGTCTTGTGTTGTAGTTATTTCTTAGCCATATATGGCCCTTTGGGATCGGTTATTTAATTGAAGAATAATAAATAAATAAAATAAATAAACTAATATACGGATTTTTATGAAATTCAGCAGGAACAAGACATTTAGGAAATGAAAGGAAATTACCGTTCATTAGAGTACCCATACTTGAACGTTACTACGCTTACTATCTTTTTTTTTGAGAACGCCCCAAATATAATATTATATAAAAATATATAGCTTTACACAGCTAAATATGGATGTACAGTTACGGTCATAAAAATGGTAATGCCCATAATGAAGTTGGAAAAGTATAAAAACAAGGACTTAATAATGTCAGCTTAATATGCCAGCAAAAAATAACCTAGAGTTGGTTAACAGTAACTACATTTGTATGCTTCCAAAATAGCGCTTCACCGCCTTCTATACAATAAAGCAAGTAGGGAAGGCATTCCGTTGTACTTCCCAGAATGCCTTCTTTGAAGCAGTAAATAATGCTTACTTTGAAGCAGTAAAGAATGCATGCCACGAATCGGCTTACCATGTTGTCAACATATAAAAAGCGCTTCTTATTGCCTAAGAAGGCATGAATTTATTGCTTTATGTTTAACTGGGATATTATTATTTGTTATTCATTTAAGAACTTAAATATATGAGCTACTCAGAGGATAGTCCGGTTAGCTCCGATTTTCTAAATTTTTGACTTTATAATGTAGGAACGTTCGTTGTTATGTTAACTACACTAAAACATTACCACAAACGTTTCTATATTATATCGTATATTTAAAAATTTAGAAATTGGGAAACGTATCGATTTCATATATCTTTTATTTAGCATTTTGGTCTTTTCTGTTATTAATTTATTTTTATTTTAATAGCGAAAATGTTTTTTCAATAGTATATATAAAGAAAGTGGGATTTAACAGCAATAATGAATTTTTATTCAGTTAATGAAATAATACTTTAAATCAATGAATTTAATGAAATCGATTCATTAATACTATGAAGGAAAACTTTGTTAGTGTGCCTATCACATAAGATAGAACCCCAGCGAAGCCGCTAAACTGCCTATACCCTTGTAATACCAAAGCTGACCAATTATTAAGTAACTTGAACTAAATTTAAAAAAAATAGTGAATGATTTGGCTCCAAAGAAAATTTAACTCAAATACAGTACACCTATCCCTTGATGTACACAATACTTTTTTTACACGATTTCACTTTTACACGATTTTTCTATTTCTCGTGTGAATCGAGGAATACGGAAATTACCTCGAATTACAGTATTTTTTTTTTCTTTTTTTTTTTTTGATTATTTAATTAAAAAACTTTTGTATACATATTCACGTTGGTAAAAAATTAATATACAAGTTAACTTCTTTTTTTTTTTACTTCTTTAATTGATTTTTTATAATATCGGTATAAAACACACAAGTTCATTGACAATAAAATTAAAAAGGGAATTATCCATTTATGCACGTAAATACAAAATATATCAAATCAAAATCAAAAATATACAAATATATAAATCAGTCAGTGTTTACCATACAAGTCCGCTAGTTGTATTTTTTTTGTAAAAAAAATATTATAAAATTTATATAAATAAATCGGATTATGTATACATATATAACTTTTATAAATATGCCGAAAAAAATTGTAAAGCAGCAGATAAAAAGAAAAATTATATCTTTAGAAACCAAAATTAAAATTTTGGATTGTCTCCTCAAAGGAGAAAAATTATCAAGAGTTTCTAAAAAAATACCATTCATGAAGCCACAATTAGAACTATAAAAAAAGGCATACTTTACATAATTTAAAACAAAAAGGGGAACAAGCATCTGCTGATTTTGATGCTGCAGAAGAATATCCAGAAAAGTTCGCCGAAATTATTTCATATACTCCTGATTAAGTATTCAATGCTGACGAGTCGGGTCTATTTTGGAAGGAAATGCCTGAGAGAACTTTATTGTCAAAGGGTATTATATAATGGAATCATTGGTTTTAAATAAATAATAATAATGACTCGGGTGAAGACGAGTAAGAAATGGTTGCACTGATAACTAAAATTATTTGTGAAGGCCTTGAATTAGGACGAAAATTAGGAAATCACTTTGTCCAACAAGACCAAAATATTGAAAGAGCTCTAAAGTTCCAGAGATATATTTCTCATGTCCTGGCACAATATCGGAAGGTAAATAAAGAATTGAACAATAATACGTCACAAGTTCTTATAACAAAATATATTTCCAAATCTCTGCGGGCTGAAGTTATCTCCAACATCGAAACAGAAACTTTTGAAATACTATCGAGGGATGAAAGTGATTCGTCACCAACCACAAAGTAAAGATTAGTTGGCACTATTAGTTTGAAATGAATTGATCTCTTTTAATGAACTGAATTATTATTTTTTATTAAAAAATAGTAGACTGATTTTATTGATTTTTTGCTTAATTTATAGTAAACGGTTTTTGTGGATTTTTGATGTTATTCCAGGCTTCATAATTTATTTTTGGCTTTTATGATTTTTATAACTAAATTTGTTTATAAATTTGTTAGTTTTTGTTTATATTAAAAAAATACTTTATAAACAGCATTTGCCTTTTTTTCGATTTGCACGATTTTCCATACAAACTTTTTTGAATTCGATTTACACGATTTTTTCTGGAACGTATCTATCGTGTAAATCGAGGAATAGGTGTACACAGTTTTCGTAAAATCAATTAAAAACCATTCACTTCAATTGAGTAAATTTTAATTGTATTCTAATTAAGTAAACTTTGTCTTAAATTTTGTGAAAGTTTACCATAATTTAGTAATGTTTGACTTCAATTAACTAAAAATTTTATTTAAACCTAGTAAAAAATATCTGAAAATCAAGTTAATTGTTCTCAAATTTTAAGACGTTTGAGCTTGATGCAAATGCAAAATAAGCCTTATTTTTGATTTATAAGTTATACTCATATTTAGTAGTTGTATTAAAAAAAAAAAATGTTGCTTGTTTGTTTAATTTTTTTTATAATATTATTTATTAATGGGTAATTCTCAATAGGTGTATGATTTCAAAAAGATAAATGTATATGTTTGACACCTATTCGCGAAGTAATCAATTTCATCTATATCTTAAGTTAATATTAATGAAAATAATTATAATACTACTTTCGTTAATAGAAATGTTTTTAATGTGAAATTTATTACTTATCTTTTACTTGACAAATTATAAAAATGAACTATAAACCAATCAAGAATTCCAAATGTTTAAATATTTTAATATTTTTAAAGAAAATATTTAAGAAGTTATAAACTTAATTTTAAAAAGTTGAAATTGTTAAACTAAACTTAAATAATATAGTGTTATATTAACGTCGTATACACAGTCGCAATTAATTTTTAATTAATATGTATTTGACAAATTTAATTTAGAAATGTTGAGGTTAAGAAGGAGAATAAACGTTTTTTTTCTAAAAATTAGAAACACTATTAATTTTTAAATCAGACTAGACTAGTTTCTGCCTTTTATGGACAAGCTCATCAGTGATTTTCCATTTAGATTGTATTATTATTTGTGTCTTATAATTGTCAGATTGTCTCTATATGATAAATTTTTCAACAACCTGCGGCTGTAAGAATCGAAACCTGCGCTCATCTTACATTACAAACGTAACAATACCAAGTCATGACCGTTTAGCGATCTCACCCAAGTATGGCCTCGAATCTAATGCAGCTAAATTGCAGTTTTCTTTCCTATTTGCTTTGTCTGTAGCAACACTAACAACACAAATATTCTATTTTTAGATTTTTGTTTATTTTTCTAGTCTCCTCCGTCTTAAATAAGTTACGTGTTTGGTTTTAGTTTTATCCTACAATTTAAAATGTCCTAACTTTTGGTTTAATAAATTCTTGAAATTTAATTTTCTTACTTTAAAGAAATACATTTTTTAACATTTCTTAAAAATATTAACTTATCTGTGCGGGGGTCGTGGTTTCGATTCCCACCAGAGGCACTGGTCTGTTTTCGCTACAACGCGCCGAAGGCCGTAGTAGCTAGTGCTCGGTTAGGGTAATAGTATATAATTTCTAATTATTTTTATTTTATTAATTAATAATCATTATTAATTAATAAAATAAAAAATAATAACATAATTCAAGCAAGGAAAATTGATGAAAATGGCCTATTATTTTTGAGTTCATAAAAAATTAATATGTTTAATTTGAAAATTGGATGAGGACATAATGTGGAGAAAACTGTATCATATCACTTCGAATTTAATCTAAATTAATCTAATTAAATATGGGATTATATTAATTTAGATAAAACAATAAAAAGATCCATATCAGTTTTTTTTTAGATCAGCTGATAAATTTACAAAAATGTTTCCTTACTTTTAATTTCCCTTGTGCAGGAGGATTAAATTTTGTATATTGGCAATGTTATAATTGGAAAACTGGTAGAATAAGTGAATAAGCATATGTCAATGTTTATCGTTGCGTAAAGAAAGCTATTATTAGCGGTGTATTCTCAAAAATCTAATAACATTTTTGTGTACGATGGCGGATCAATAAGTCCGTGACTTTTGGAACTTCCCTCTTAGTTATATGAAATGCAGCACTGCTCCCATCAATTGCCACCTGTTAATAGACTACTGTCAAATTTTGAGCAAGTTCCATCATTTACTTTGCTGTTCAAAACATACAAAATCGTGAATTTTTTAAAAATGGAAAAAAGTAAATTTCGAGTGCTCATTAAACATTATTTTTGCGAAAAAAAAACCGTCAATAGAACTAAGGAAAAGCTTGATAAATACTATGGGGACTCTGCATAATCGATTTGAATTTTAAAAAAGTGGTCGCACAAGTACAAATCACGTTGAACGTTCTGGACGGCCAATTGAGGTCAATACACCCGAAAATGTTGATAAAATCCACGATATGGTGTTGGCCGATCGAAGAGTGAAAGTGCGTGAGATTGTCGATGTCATTGGCATTTCATATGGCGGTGTGATTTCGATTTTAAATTATCAGTTGGTTTTCAGAAAGCTGTCTGCAGGATGAGTGCCGCGTTTGCTCTCAATTGACAATAAGCGTAATCGTGGCCAATAAGGTGATGGCAACAGTTTTTTGGAATGCACGCATGATAATCCACATCGATTACCTTCAAAAAAAAAAAAAAAACAATAAACAGCCAAGAAATGCTTATTTTATGGACCTCGAAAAATCCTATTTTTTTGGAAGGGATACAAAAATTGGAGAAACGTTGAACTAAGTGTATTGAGCTAAAAGGATATTTTTTTTTTTTTGCAAAAAAAAACTGTGTTTCATTTAACAAGTCACGGACTTATTGATCCACCTCGTAGTACACTCAAACAAAAAAGTTTGTAAAGTCAGCAAAAAATTTTGCTGAGTCAGCAAAATTTTAGTCAGGAGGATGCTAGCAAAAAAATTGCTAATGTCAGCAAAATCTTTTGCTGAAAATCAGCGAGCTGATTTTTAGCAACAAAATTAGTAGACTCAGCAAAAGTTTGGCTAACACTTAGTAGATTAGAAATAAAAAAGCGTTGGTAAAAATTAATAATTTTTTGCTGAATTTTATTAGACTGAAAAAAAACGCAAAAAAAATTGTAATTTAGTTAATATATTTGCTGAAAATCATAAAACATATTTTTGAGATTCTTTTAAAAATAATTTACAATAATTACGAAATATAAAAATTTTCAAATTTTCCCACATTGATGTCATGAAGTAATTTAATATCTGAAAATATATAGAAATAAATATAAGTATATAACAAAAATTTTCTTTCAACTACTTACATCAATGGTTGTCTAAATGATGCTATCTTTTAAGGAGGCAACTGCCGAAGATAATTATAGAAATGAAACGAAAAAATAAACAAAAAAAAAAACGAAACGAAACGAAAAAAACAACCCTTTTTTTGCAATAAGAAAAAGGAACCATACAAAGCTACCTAAAATGTGTGTCTTTGTCTTTCGCTTTACTCTGTCTACATGTCTGTATATGTTTGTTTGCAATTTGACCACACTATATTATTAATCTATTAACATTTATTATAGAAATACATATTACATTTAAATATTTTCTTTTGTCTTTTATTTTATTAATAGACAATTATTTTCACAAGCCGGTGACAGCGCAAAATTTAAGTTGTTTTAATCTTCAATTTTATTTTATGTATGAAAAAGAGATACAAAAGTCTTCCATGGTTGATTTTTTTATATGTCTTGTTAGAGTTGTACTTTTTAGTATCATTTTCCTCTTCTCACATGCCGCGACATCTGCTTATCAGCACAATTTTTTTTAGCAAAATTAATTAGTAAAACATTAGTATATTAGTAAAGCATTTGTATAAAACAGTTAAGTGCTGAATAAGTATAACAAAAATTTTAGCTGAAAACACGATTTTAGCAAAAAAATTTGCTAAAAAATAGTATACCTGATTTACACGACGTTTTACTAACTTTTCTACTAACTTATTTTTTGAGTGTATCAGATATTATGCAGTAATGATTTTGTGGTAGTAGAAAAATTGAGTTTATACTTTCACAGTTATAATAAACGATTTAAAAAACAATTAAAAAAATTATTGAAAGAAAATTTGTAAACAAAATTTGCAAAACGATTTTTTTTAAAAGGATTGCATTTTATTATTTAAAAACAAAGGAACCACTGTCAAAATAAGATAACCTAATATCAAGTTATATCGAGCTATATATCCACTTCGTTCACCATGTGCAGTTTTTCAAATATCTGCAGACGTGTTTAAAAACAAAAATTTTGATCTTGTGACCATTTATACAGCTAACTGGACATGCTTTTTATATTAAATATCTGGATTTTTTTTGTAAGCTGGCTACTCTAAAAAACTTTGTTGTACATTTGTGACCATTTGTAACCATTTTTATTCAAAAGAAATATATTATCTTATAGTAAACAATTCCATAAACAAGGTAAATAAAGTACATACATTTTTATTAAATTTATTGCAAACTCCTTGTTTTAGCATTTTTTTTACATGCCCAGCCCGCTGCACATTTGTAAACTATTATTAAAATAATGGCACGTTCATTTTCAGAGCAACAGATTTTTGTATAAAAAAGAACAAACTTTTTTATTTCACTTAGTAACAAATGTCCTGCCGGCTGCATTTGCAATATCTCAAAATACTTTTGTCCTTTATATCCTTGAACAACATTTTTTTCTATTGTTTCTTTTAGAAGCATAAAAATATAGGGACTGAGGAGGATATGACTACCTATAAAATTCTTTCGTCGGAATATTAAAGAATTAAAAAACAAAAAAATTAAATCTTCTCCCAAAACTGCAGAATACATTATTTTATTTAATTATATTCCATTTTGTTATCCTTTGGGACACCCTTATAACTTTGTAAAAACCACTTGTTACATATTTTATAATAGTTTCTGGTTTATTGAGTAGTAGTTTTACTTTATGCTGACTTGGAATTTTTATTTGTGTAGATCATAAACAAAAGAATTTCATTGAATACTGAAACTTCGAAAGCACAAACTCATGTATGTTTCTATAGAAAAATTCTATAATTGAAAATTTTAGGCAATAGATGTTATTCAAATGTAGAATTAAAATTTTAAGTTTATCCAATCAATATTCTCGGAGTAATTTCAAATTTTGTAGAGCAATTATTGTATGGGGAAATTTGTAATGAAATGGTAACACAATTTTTATAACTCCTTAACAGACCACAAAATCAACTTTTTAAGTCGATCAATATAAATGACAAATTAGTGGACTATCATATTTAACAACTACTTTGTCAGTTAATTAATTTCTTAGATGAATATTTCCAAAAAAAAAAAACAATTTGGGGTGAAGTGAAAAATTTTATGGGAAGTCGTAAAATAAATACAAGTAACAAAATTCTGAAAAATAAGAAATTTCACCACAATTTATTTTTATGGAAAGAAAAAAACAAAACATGGGAAAAATTAAGGCAAGAAGTACCTGAATAAAAAAAATGTCTACCGAATATTCTGGTTCACAATTGACACAGGTGAAAAAGCTGGCTGCTATGTTTCCATAATTCAAATGGACAGCCCTCTTCCATGTATTTCAGTTTACGGAATTCTTACAATTTGATTCTATGCGCATTTTTATTCCAATTATGCATATATCTTTATCTAATGAAATTGTGTAGTATCATAATAGTTTTGCCTTTTTGGAGTTATGAATTTAGGTATAAATTTTCAAATATGCATATTATAATTATTTGTCCTTTTTCGTACTATGGCATCCTTTATTGATTATTTTAAAGCACTTTTTTCTACTGGATTTAAGCGGAATGTCACATAAATTACAAATAATATTCACATTTACAAAATATTCAACTAACACAATATAAATAAGATATAACGCTACTTAAGTTGCTATTAATATATATTCTCAATATACTTTACAACAAATTGAACATATTCAAAAAAAAGTCTCTTAATTAAAACCACTTTCCATGTTTGCAAATATTGGTACTTCATTAAAGAAAGGACGACTTACATTTCATTAAATTCAACTAGAATTATCATTTGTTTTTCATATTCAGAAAATGAACCACATGTTAGTAAAAAATAAACAAACATTTATTTTTTTTATTTAAAAAAAAAAAAAAAAAAACTACTGTAAAAAATGAAAGTAAAATCATAAACCAGTCATTTGATGTGGTTTGTTTTTTTAAATGAACAATTTAATAATAATGTTAATTTTCATTTACAAGGTTTGTAAAAAATTAAATTTGTTCTACAAATGACTGACATTTACATTAAACATAAAGAAACTGTTCTACAATCCAAACAACTACATACATATTTTTAGATCGAAATAACAGCACACATTCATTTGTTTTTGTAATTTTGCTCCCAAAAAAAAAAAAAAAAATGTTTGCATTTCAGTCAAATGGTCATAACTTTGGAAAGGTAAGATGTAGGGCTATATTTTAAGAGGAAAAAGCTCTGTTTCTCGGCGATTTCACTTTTTTTAATTTTTTTTTTATTGATTCTGAAAAGTCTCCCAAAGACCATTTGGCTGAGTAATTTGTGGTTTTGTGCAAGTTCTTATGTATTTTTTTTATAATTTTTTTTAAAAGCTCTGTTTTTCGCCGATTACCCTTTTTTTTTAATTTTTTTATTGATTCTGAAAAGTCTCCCAAAGACCATCTGGCTGATCAAATTGAGGTTATGTGCAAGTTCTTATGTCTTTTTCCAATTTTTTATTAAAGCTCTGTTTCTCGGCGATTTCACTTTTTTTATTTTTGTTTCTTATTGATTCTGAAAAGTTTCCCAAAGACCTTTCCAACAAGCCCAAAAACAAAAAATCTGAAAGCCGAAATAAGTCAATATATAATTTTTGTATTCAGATAAATCTTAATATCACTACAATCAAACTTTAAGTTTGAAATAACCCCCCACGGCGTATGATTTATATTGATCTTAAGTTTACAGCACTCATACGTATAGTGGCTAACAACTAAATTTAAATGAAAAGTATGCCAGCAGACCGTTTAAATCGTCTTTTTATTAACGATTTACCATCGGCAATAAAGTTTTCAAACGTTCTTATGTATGCTGATGACGTTAAAATTTTTCGTGGCTTTAATAAAAATTCCGATCAGATTTATCTACAGCAGGATTTAAATAGTTTTTACGAATGGTGCTGCTCTAATTTTATGGAACTAAATTTGAAAAAATGTAAACATATGCGCTTCTCTAGAAGGACAGAATCTTTTGGTCTTTACTCTTTGGGTGGTTTTCAGTTGGAATTAGTAGATAATATTCTAGATTTGGGTATTCTCTTAGACCCAAAATTGGATTTTAAACGTCATATTTTATTGACGATTAATAAAGCTCGTGGCACCTTAGCTTTTATAAAACGATGGGCTAAGGAATTTACAGATTCCAATGTAACAAAACAATTATATACATCGCTCGTGAGACCAATTTTGGAATATGGATCTGTGATTTGGGATCCATTATCCATTGTTCAAATTGGAAAAATTGAATCAGTGCAAAAACAATTTTTGCTGTTCTGCTTACGAAGCACCTACCCTAATACCATTAATAATCTACCTTCATATACGACCAGACTAAACCTCGTTAAGCTTCCCACTCTGAAAAGTAGAAGGACAATGCTAAACGTTACATTTTTATTAAATTTGATTAATGGTGATATATGCTCCGATTTCCTGTTAGAAAGTTCCTCCAAGATCAACACGTAATTATAGATGGGGTGCAATAACGCCTTACGAAATACGGCCTTAAAGGCTTTATTTCTCAATGGAAAGTGAAATAAGGCCTTTATTTCCAAAAAGGTTTTATTGCACTTTGAAAGTGAAATAAAGCCGTAAAGGTCTTATTTCACTTAAATTTTTTTTAAATGAAGCAATAAAATTTCTTATTCTTATTCTTCTTATATTTTATTGAACAATTATAAAAAAATTCATATTAACAAAAATTAATAGAACATTAATAATTAATCCCACTTCTGGAAACGAAATAAATCCCACCAAAATGAAAAAAAAATCACTTTAATCAT
Organism: Delia radicum; assembly: GCA_021234595.1. Classification (NCBI taxonomy): domain Eukaryota; kingdom Metazoa; phylum Arthropoda; class Insecta; order Diptera; family Anthomyiidae; genus Delia; species Delia radicum. The sequence goes on from CM037853.1 coordinate 56,311,250, forward strand.
TACACGTTTTTGCAAATATGATGATAAGCAAAAATTAATAGAACATTAATAATTCAACAAAAAATTTAACTGCAACAATATTGAAAATCTTTGCTTTATAAAGTTTTTCTGCGTGGCGGCCTGCGGCCGCTCTTAGGGGTTTTCTCCTCCATGGGACGCGGCAGGTGGCTTCGCTGAATAAAGTTTCCCTGCGCGCGTCACACTAGGGAAGATAATGAGAAAACTGTATTCAGCGAAGCCACCTGCCGCGTCCTATGGAGGAGAAAACCCCTAAGATCGGCCGCAGGCCGCCACGCAGAAAAACTGAACAGTGTAACAAAAGAATCAAAAAATACAACATAAAGGCTTTATTGCACCATTGGCTAAATTTCAATAAAGGCCTTATGTCACTTTCAAAGTGCAATAAAGCCCTTTTCGCAATAAAGGCCTTATTTCTCAATTGGAAGTGAAATAAAGCCTTAAAGGCCTTATTTCGTAAGGCGTTATTGCACCCCACCGTAATTATATTTCATTATATACTCCATTCTATCGTCAAATGTATGCTGATGCTGATCCGTTTATAATAATGTGTAATGATTTTAATAATCTTTATAATTTGTTAGATTTTTCTTCAAATGTTAATATTATTAAACGCAACATCATTTTGTTTTTAAATTGTACTATTTGAAAAAAAAAAAAATATTGTACTTATATTAATTTATAATTTTGTAATTATTATGTTAATAGTCTGTAAGGATTTACTCCGTAGACTTAAATAAATAAATAAAAAAAAATAAAAAAATATGTCTGTAATTTTAATGGAAATGAATATATGGAAATCATTCTATTTGTTTTTTTTTTTATTAAATGTCACAATTAAATACTCAAATTGCATCGGACATTTATTATTATTTTATAAACACAAAAAATACTTATTAATGTCCTTCAATTTAGAAAAAAATCTCTCTTCAATATTTTTATAGTTTTTTTTATTAGTGTATAGTATCTTGTATATCTATTTCTTCTGCATTCATTAATTTTTTCGTTCTTAAAGTTTGAAATTTTATAATGTAATTAATTAAAATATAAAAATTAAGTTATGGTTTTTAAAACCCGCCAGCCGGATTAGTTTACAGAAAAGCATTTGAATTAATGTTTCTAAATATCTTTATAATACGACATGTTCGCTATACTTGTGCATTTTATACCGTCACAATATAAAAAAATGTGCAACTACTGAAAGGCAAAAATTAATTTTTTTTTTTTTTATAAATTATTTTTTAGTATCTTTTTTTAGATTTTTATCCATAACTTTGAATGCCGACGATATTGTGGAATAAATTATAATTAACATATATTTTGCTTGAAAATTAAAAAAAAAAAACAGTTTTTTGAAATACAACGGCTTAAACTGCGGCTTTTTAAAAAATGCATTTTACTTTCAGAGAATTTCATTAGAATGGAATAAATTAGAAAGCTTTAAACCGTTAAAAATAATTTTTCTGTTTTTTTATATTTAAAGCACGACAACAGAAGAAACACAAAGCTTTAAGCATTAAAAATATATGGACGATTAAGTACGAGTACTTTTGTTAAATTTTCGATTTTGCCATATTTTAAAACGCGATATTTCCCCAACCGTTAGAGCTAACAACCCAAAAATGGTACGACGACATATTGATATGATACTTTCCTTCCATACCAAGGATGGTTCAAATTGAATGAGGTAGAGATCTAAAATTGAATTTTTTGGTGGTTTTATATGGAATGAGTCGAATTCCAATTTTAATATCTTGAAATTTTTGGGATATGTTTCGTATAACAGTTAACTTGGTACCCTCATTTCTCGAAAATTTCTCTGAAACAATTCGAAATAATCCGAAAAATGTAATATCCAGATTTCATTGATATAAGAGAGAACCCATCATTGAGATATGAGAGAACGCATCAGCATAAATGAACTATTAATTTAGAAAGTGGTATGAGTCCCTTTAAAATGAAATATAGAGAGTTTTTAATATTGATGCTTTAAAAAACTGTAAATGGCAACTTTTGTACATTTTTTTTTTTTTTTTTTTGTACGCATCTCATCAGTAGGCATTAAATTTATTTATACTCAAAATAATTTATTATTTATTGCGAAATTCGAGTTTTTTTATATTAAATGGACTCATACCACTTATAAAATAATTTTTTTCCAAAACTGTTGTACATAAACATAATTAATTTTTTATTTTGTTGTAAATTTTGTAAGAATTCTTAAAACGAGTTCATACACATAGAATACAATCTGTTAAAGCAACGAAATTTCGAATTTCGCAAAAATGTTACGTGCTAGAAAAATTCGAAGAGTTGATTTGGAATCTGGTAATCAACGTTTAAAAGATCCATATAATACTTCCATGGGGAAGATAGACTTGTTATGCAATATAACTTAAAACAAAAGAATTTCGTTAAAATGTGAGCGATTTTTAAAGGTTTGGAAAAAAAAAAAATTGTGCAGTAGGTAAACTCCATTGAATACTATGGAATCCCATCAATTTCTTAATTTGTTGAAAATGGACTTATACCACTTGCAAAATACGTGGTTCAAATGTAGTTTAATTTATTTTTTTCTTAGAAGTTTTATTTGCATAATAGAGTATAAATTTTTTCATTCAATTGTTATTCGTAATACTCATGTGTGTTTACAAAATTTTTATTGCCTCATATGGATTTTAAAAGAAATTTATTATTGATATTTTTGCTTGAAATTTTGTTTTGTTAGCTTTTCTTTTAAAAGGATTTTTTTTGTGTAAACAGTTGGAATTTTATTACTAGCTACTGCAATCACAACACATGGGAACAAATAAACAAACTATTTGTTCCTTTAAAAGGAAAAAATTTAGATATTTCCTAAAGTAAATATATTTTTTTTTTTTAGAGAACTATTTCATTTAAAAAAAATGAAATGTATTTATTTGTAGACAGCCTCCTTAGAATTGAAAATTAATTTTAAAATTAAAAGAAAAAAAAAAATTTTGAATATTTGTACAGTAAGGTGTCCAAAAAAAAAAAAAAAAGTTGGAGTTGGAGTTCGCGAGCTCCACAACCCTTAAAATGTGCCCTTATTAAAATAAATTTGGTCTGCAAAAAAAAATCGTATAACAAGTTTTGTTTCGAGGTCGCAGACCGAAATTGAAGTTTCAACGAGGTACTTGTTCTTGTTTACAGAAAAACTTATCAACCTTAAATATTTAATAAAAGATTTGATTTGATTTCTAGACAAATATTTAATTGAATCAATTAATATTTTAATTGACTTTGAAATATATAAATACATGTTTTATATTCGACATAATTCTCAAATTGTTTTTCATTCACAGTAGAAATTTTTCAGTATAAAATACGAAATGCATCTGAAGTTTGCAAACAAAACAAGCATACACCCAAAAATACAAACAGACTCAGCATTAACAAAAACACACATACGACCAACGTATCGCTCACACACTTTTTTTTTTGAGTATCATAATTTTTTTGGCAGATAATTATTTATAGCTTTTTTCTTTTTAAATTTCAGTAAAAGTTTTAATTAATATTATTATTGCCGTGATAGGTGCAAAATCAATTAAAATATTAATTGATTGAATAAATGTTTTAATCGAAACCCGTTTTTAGTTCTTTCTGTGTTCTATTCTCTTATTTTCTTTGAATCAGAAATTAAACAATAATGAAAGAAATAAATAATAATTATTACGATCGCCACACATCAAATCTAATATAATTTTAGCCGTGCATTAAGAATATGAAATCCAAATTTAAATTGGTGTCGCGAAAATCGCGAAAATGGAAAAATTCATCCAAAAAAGTGTCCAGCCTTGCTGAAGTGGTTTTCATATAATTGTCGTTGTGAAAATTTATTTTTTGCATGAGTTTATTTCTGTGAAATGTCCTTTTATAAAATGGTTTCGTTGTAGCGAACCAATTTGTGTGGTAGTTCTCACCTAATATATGTTGAGCCAAGTGGCGTACCCAGGATTTTGTTTCTTTGGTGATGGGGTATTGGGTGTAACACATTTTTTGTATGATAAAATTAAGATAGTTTGATATCTAAAAACATAATATTTTTTCACATTTGAAACTAGTTTGCTGGTCGATTCCTCCAGATTTTGTTAAAATTCAGATATCGGAGCAAGGAGACAAAAGTAATAACAAAATTGGTTATCAACTAACGGCCCAATACCATTTCTAGAAAGTACTAATGGATATCAAGGTTGTTCGAAAGTTTTTTGGTTTGAAACTTTTAAATATTTTTTGTACTCCAATGGAAGAGTTGATATTTATTTGATTTATTTATTTGTATTTTATTTGATATCAAATTTGTTTCTTTGTAAGTAGCATTAAAACACGTCATCTAAGTAAAATTGGTTTGTTTTTGACCCAAAATTTTAACTCTTAAAATTGAAACTCATCGCTAAAAAGGTACCCATTCCGAAAACAGGGTTACTAAATTCGTCGATTCTAAATTCGTCGGCACATTAATAATATTATTTCACACTAATAATTTTCTAGCAACAAAACTCGTGTTTTAAACAACCGCGAACTTCTTCGACAAATAATTTGAATTTTTTTATATATTTGGAAATGCTTTAAATGGGCTTTAAAGGGCACTAAAAATACAATAAAGAGAGACTGTTTCATAATTTCATAATACGTTTCTTTGGAACTTTCCAACTATCTCGGGATTTCATTTATTATCAAATCTGGCAACGACATAAATATACAGCGGATTAATATTTAGTTAAAACAACAACAATACAATTTATTTTGTATTTCGAAAAAAACTCTACATTTCTAATGAAAATTCATTGGATTTAACATTGTTTTTTAGTACTTTTTTAGTACTTACACTAACAGTAAAAATCCACTAAAAATCTTTACTTTAGCTACTAAAAATTAGCTAACAATAACATTTACCGGAAAAACTGCCAAAATTTGATACTTCTTTTTTATAAATATTAATAAGATAAGAAAGTGGAAATAAAGCTGTTAAATTTACAAAACTTTAGTTATATTTGAGCTTAATTTTAGTTAAATGAAAGTTGCAAGTTAATTTGCAACTTTTAATAAATAAAAGATAGAATCAAATTAAAAAAAAAGCAAAAAAAATAATATATAGGATATATATATATATAATAGAGTTAGTTTTGAAAAATAGATTTTTGGATATTATCACTTTTTAGAAGGTTTTTGTATCAATAAAAATAATGGCGTATATTTTTTTTTTTTTTAATTTCAACTCCTTCCCGTGCCTATAGGCGACTCAAATCGCGGATTTTGGGTCCCTTTTCCCATACAACAAAAACGGCTAATATATGTCAAATCTGACTTCAGTATTCGATTCTACGGGAAAACTTAGGCCCATAAGCTTTTTTTTTTAGTTTTTGGAATGCACCAGAATGCATAATTAGAGTGGTCCAAAAAAATAATTTTGTAAATAAAAATTAAAATATTTTTTTTTGTTAATATACAATGAAAAAAACACTAACATCTGACAAAAATGGTCCAAAAATTTTAATTTTGTAGTTACCCGTTCAAAAGTTATTAAAGTTTAAAAATTTAATTTTTCTTTATAAATATATACAATGAAAAAGTACTCCTAGCTGAGAAAAATTGTGCAAAACATTTTTATTTTATAGCAACCCGTTCAAAAGTTATATAATAAATATAATTATAAATATAATAAATGCTATATAAAAAAGATTTTATAGAAGTAGAGGAGGGAGAAGAAGTGGTTAATAATGTTGTTGATGCAGCTAACAAGTTGGCATATTTTGATTCCGCTTTTAGTAAGTCACCGTTTGATTTTATTACTCTTCAAAGTTTAAAAACTCTGGTTAATTTTGGAATTAACATATCCTTTATGCTTTATAACGCTGTTGAGTGGCCAGCCCAGAAAGGTTTTCGTAATGCAATCGAACAAGCTAAAAAATATACAATCAACAAATATGTACACCGAACAACTTGTTGGTATAATTTCGCGCCCTGAACTACTCGTGTTTAGTTAAAATAAAGATAATTTAAATTGTTTAGCTTTATCTGCTGTGGAAAGGAATAGAATTAATTAGAATTGTTGTTAAATAGAAATTACAAACCAATAATTATTTTGTATTCACTAAAAAATTAAATTTTTAAACTTTAATAACTTTTGAACGGGTAATTACAAAATTAAAATTTTTGGACCATTTTTGTTAAATGTAAGTATTTTTTCATTGTATATTAACAAAAATAAATATTTTAATTTTTTTTTTTAAAAATTATTTTTTTGGACCACTCTAATTATGCATTCTGGTGCATTCCAAAAACTAAAAAAAGCTTATGGGCCTAAGTTTTCCCGTAGAGTCGAATACTGAAGTCAGATTTGGCATATATTAAGCCGTTTTTGTTGTATGGGAAAAGGGACCCAAAATCCGCGATTTTAGTCGCCTATAGGCACGGGAAGGAGTTGGAATAAAAACAAAAAAATACGCCATTATTTTTATTCATACAAAAAACCTTCTAAAAAGTGATAATATCCAGAAATCAAAATCAAAAAAAATTTGAAAACGAACTCTAATATATAATATACAATGTTAAAATTGGCCGCTTCTTTTGTTAAGTATTACCAAAGATAGAATAGCAAAAAACAAATCTGTTAAATATTTAAAAATTTCGTTATATTAAAGCTAAATTTAGGTTAATGAAAAGTTAGTAGTTCATAATAAAAAATCACAAAAAATATTAATATCAGCAATTTAAAAGATGTTAGCAAATATTTCTGTTTAATATTGCAAAATATTCTGTTATTTGCATTCAACTAAATTTAAAGTAAATATATCATATACAGTGGTGTTTCAAAACATTTGCAACTGAAATCATGGTTTAGGTAGTTATAATTTTTTTGATCAAAAAGATTTGTGGTATAAGTTTTTGTATTTTTTTTTATTAAATTCAGTTATAGCATATTATTTACAAATACAAACAAATTATTCATAACTTTTCAAAAATAAAAAAAAGCAATTTTAACAAAATAAGTCGATAGTGCAGTGTTCAAAACATTTGCAATTCTTAAAGTAACTAACAGGAAATACAAACAATGGTTTTAACGCTCAGTATTTTGTAGCGTAGCCATTATTTGTTTATAACTTCTGAACACCTCTTAGGCATTGAGTCAATGATCTTTTTAATATAATCGTCAGAAATTTCATTCCACTGCTTCTCCAACTCGACGAAAAGTTCAATCACCATTTAGGAATATTTTATTGCCGATATTCCGTTTTACAATCATCCCATGTTCTAAATCGGCTTCAGATCAGGAGATTGAGCCGACCAGGATATGATATTAATTTCATTTTCCTGCAGCCAAACTTTTAAAGGGCCCGCCATCTAACGTTTTTTTTTTCAACTAGTGCTTATTTCGTGAATGGTAACACTTATCTCATGTCTGATTGACAGATAATTATTTTATCCTTCCGCTGAACGAATATGGTTGTGTATACGCTTGAACAACGCTGGGAAATATTGCGACATTACTTTGAAAATCATGGTAATGAGCAAGGAGTGGCCGGTACAGTCAATGGCGATCGTTATCGGGCCATGTTGAACGAAGTTTTGTTCACCAAAATTGAAGAGGAGGATATTGGCAACATTTGGTTTCAACAGGAAGGCGCTACGTGCCACACGGCCGAAGCTACTCTCGATGATTTGGGCCCTGTTTTTGAAGATCGCATTATCAGCCGCAGACCTGATGTCGTTTGCCCACCTCGGAGCTGCGATTTGACACCGTTAGACTATTATGTGTGGGGTGCCGTCAAATATAAGTGTTACGCCAACAAGCCAGAGACAATTGACGCTTTAAAGGACAATATTCGTGAAGCCATTGGTGAAATACAGCTGCACACAATCGATAATGTGCTTAAAAATTGGACCGAACGTGTAGGCTACTGCATGACCAGTCGAGGCAGCCATTTGAATGAAATTATTTTCCATTATTAACCGGAAGGATTGTACTTTCAAATAAAAAACAAATTTGAGAAAATATTCAGTAGTTTTTTTTTTATAGCATTTTCAAAAAAAAAGTTATTTGGCGGACCCTTTACAACCCCCGCGTGTGTTGCGTCGTTGTGGTGCTGGAAGGTCCATGAGAGTGGCATTTCCCATTCAGCATACTGAAGCATAAATGAACTCGAAAGATCTATATAGATTGTGGCCGTCATTGTGCTAATAATGCGGTGAATTGGGGCCAATCCATTTCCTGAAAAACACCCTCACACCATAACTGTTTCCATTATGGTGTCAGCGGTTGTGTATCTGGGACTAAACTTGTGGCGGTTGTGTATCTGGGACTAACTTTTTCGCCTCGTGGTCTTCAAACCGTGGCTCTTCCAATCGGATCCCCGGAGGTTGAATTTAGACTCATCTGACCAAAATACAATTTTCCATTGCTGTTGAGTCCAGTTCAA
>CM037853.1:56319811-56437811 GCA_021234595.1 Delia radicum
CAATTTTTTATTAAAGCTCTGTTTTCTCGGCTATTTCACTTTTTTTAATTTTTTTTTTCTTATTGATTCTGAAAAGTTTCCCAAAGACCTTTCCAACAAGCCCAAAAACAAAAAATCTGAAAGCCGAAATAAGTCAATACATAATTTTTGTATTCAGATAAATCTTAATATCACTACAATCAAACTTTAAGTTTGAAATAACCCCCCACGGCGTATGATTTATATTGATCTTAAGTTTACAACACTCATACGTATAGTGGCTTACAGCTAAATTTAAATGAAAAAGTATGCCAGCAGACCGTTTAAATCGTCTTTTTATTAACGATTTACCATCGGCAATAAAGTTTTCAAACGTTCTTATGTATGCTGATGACGTTAAAATTTTTCGTGGCTTTAATAAAAATTCCGATCAGATTTATCTACAGCAGGATTTAAATAGTTTTACGAATGGTGCTGCTCTAATTTTCATGGAACTAAATTTGAAAAAATATAAACATATGCGCTTCTCTAGAAGGACAGAATCTTTTGGTCTTTACTCTTTGGGTGGTTTTCAGTTGGAATTAGTAGATAATATTCTAGATTTGGGTATTCTCTTAGACCCAAAATTGGATTTTAAAACGTCATATTTTATTGACGATTAATAAAGCTCGTGGCACCTTAGCTTTTATAAAACGATGGGCTAAGGAATTTACAGATTCCAATGTAACAAAACAATTATATACATCGCTCGTGAGACCAATTTTGGAATATGGATCTGTGATTTGGGATCCATTATCCATTGTTCAAATTGGAAAAATTGAATCAGTGCAAAAACAATTTTTGCTGTTCTGCTTACGAAGCACCTACCCTAATACCATTAATAATCTACCTTCATATACGACCAGACTAAACCTCGTTAAGCTTCCCACTCTGAAAAGTAGAAGGACAATGCTAAACGTTACATTTTTATTAAATTTGATTAATGGTGATATATGCTCCGATTTCCTGTTAGAAAATTTGTACTTTTCGTTCCTCCAAGATCAACACGTAATTATAGATGGGGTGCAATAACGCCTTACGAAATACGGCCTTAAAGGCTTTATTTCTCAATGGAAAGGGAAATAAGGCCTTTATTTCCAAAAAGGTTTTATTGCACTTTGAAAGTGAAATAAAGCCGTAAAGGTCTTATTTCACTTAAATTTTTTTTTAAATGAAGCAATAAAATTTCTTATTCTTATTCTTCTTATATTTTATTGAACAATTATAAAAAAAATTCATATTAACAAAAATTAATAGAACATTAATAATTAATCCCACTTCTGGAAACGAAATAAATCCCACCAAAATGAAAAAAAATCACTTTAATGATTACACATTTTTGCAAATAAGATGATAAGCAAAAATTAATAGAACATTAATAATTCAACAAAAAATTTAACTGCAACAATATTGAAAATCTTTGCTTTATAAAGTTTTTCTGCGTGGCGGCCTGCGGCCGCTCTTAGGGGTTTTCTCCTCCATGGGACGCGGCAGAAAAACTGAACAGTGTAACAAAAGAATCAAAAAAATACAAAATAAAGGCTTTATTGCACCATTGGCTAAATTTCAATAAAGGCCTTATGTCACTTTCAAAGTGCAATAAAGCCCTTTTCGCAATAAAGGCCTTATTTCTCAATTGGAAGTGAAATAAAGCCTTAAAGGCCTTATTTCGTAAGGCGTTATTGCACCCCACCGTAATTATATTTCATTATATACTCCATTCTATCGTCAAATGTATGCTGATGCTGATCCGTTTATAATAATGTGTAATGATTTTAATAATCTTTATAATTTGTTAGATTTTTCTTCAAATGTTAATATTAATAAACGCAACATCATTTTGTTTTTAAATTGTACTATTTGAAAAAAAAAAATATTGTAATTATATTAATTTATAATTTTGTAATTATTATGTTAATAGTCTGTAAGGATTTATTCCGTAGACTTAAATAAACAAATAAAAAAAAATAAAAAATATGTCTGTAATTTTAATGGAAATGAATTTATGGAAATCATTCTATTTGTTTTTTTTATTAAATGTCAAAATTAAATACTCAAATTGCATCGGACATTTATTATTATTTTATAAACACAAAAAATACTTATTAATGTCCTTCAATTCACAAAAAAATCTTTCCCTTTTTTACTTTCTTTAAAAATCTCTTCAATATTTTTTATAGTTTTTTTATTAGTGTATAGTATCTTGTATATCTATTTCTTCTGCATTCATTAATTTTTTCGTTCTTAAAGTTTGAAATTTTATACTTAAAAATGTAATTAATTAAAATATAAAAATTAAGTTATGGTTTTTAAAACCCGCCAGCCGGATTAGTTTACAGAAAAGCATTTGAATTAATGTTTCTAAATATCTTTATAATACGACATGTTCGCTATACTATATAAAAAAATGTGCAACTACTGAAAGGCAAAAATTAATTTCTTTTTTTTATAAATTATTTTTTAGTATCTTTTTTTCGATTTTTATCCATAACTTTGAATGCCGACGATATTGTGGAATAAATTATAGTTAACATATATTTGCTTGAAAATTAAAAAAAAAAAAAAACAGTTTTTTCAAATACAACGGCTTAAACTGCGGCTTTTTAAAAAATGCATTTTACTTTCAGAGAATGGCATTAGAATGGAATAAATTAGAAAGCTTTAACCGTTAAAATAATTTTTCTGTTTTTTTATATTTAAAGCACGACAACAGAAGAAACACAAAGCTTTAAGCATTAAAAATATATGGACGATTAAGTACGAGTACTTTTGTTAAATTTTCGATTTTGCCATATTTTAAAACGCGATATTTCCCCAACCGTAGAGCTAACAACCCAAAAATGGTACGACGACATATTGATATGATACTTTCCTTCCATACCAAGGATGGTTCAAATTGAATGAGGGTAGAGATCTAAAATTGAATTTTTTGGTGGTTTTATATGGAATAAGTCGAATTCCAATTTTAATATCTTGAAATTTTTGGGATATGTTTCGTATAACAGTTAACTTGGTACCTCATTTCTCGAAAATTTCTCTGAAACAACCTGAAATAATCCGAAAAAGGTAATATCCAGATTTCATTGATATATGAAAGAACCCATCATTGAGATATGAGAGAACGCATCAGCATAAATGAACTATTAATTTAGAAAGTGGTATGAGTCCCTTTTAAAATGAAATATAGAGAGTTTTTAATATTGATGCTTTAAAAACTGTAAATGGCAACTTTTGTACATTTTTTTTTTGTACGCATCTCATCAGTAGGCATTAAATTTATTTATACTCAAAATAATTTATTATTTATTGCGAAATTCGAGTTTTTTTATATTAAATGGACTCATACCACTTATAAAATAATTTTTTTCCAAAGCTGTTGTACATGAACATAAACATAATTAATTTTTTATTTTGTTGTAAATTTTGTAAGAATTCTTAAAACGAGTTCATACACATAGAATACAATCTGTTAAAGTAACGAAATTTCGAATTTCGCAAAATGTTACGTGCTAGAAAAATTCGAAGAGTTGATTTGGAATCTGGTAATCAACGTTTAAAAGATCCATATAATACTTCCATGGGGAAGATAGACTTGTTATGCAATATAACTTAAAACACAAGAATTTCGTTAAAATGTGAGCGATTTTTAAAGGTTTGGAAAAAAAAAAATTGTGCAGTAGGTAAACTTCATTGAATACTATGGAATCCCATCAATTTCATAATTTTGTTGAAAATGGACTTATACCACTTGCAAAATACGTGGTTCAAATGTAGTTTAATTTATTTTTTTCTTACAAGTTTTATTTGCATAATAGAGTATAAATTTTTTTTTTGTTATTCGTAATACTCATGTGTGTTTACAAAATTTTTATTGCCTCATATGGATTTTAAAAGAAATTTATTATTGATATTTTTGCTTGAAATTTTGTTTTGTTAGCTTTTCTTTTAAAAGGATTTTTTTTGTGTAAACAGTTGGAATTTTATTACTAGCTACTGCAATCACAACACATGGGAACAAATAAACAAACTATTTGTTCCTTTAAAAGGAAAAAATTTAGATATTTCCTAAAGTAAATATATTTTTTTTTTTTTAGAGAACTATTTCATTTAAAAAAAATGAAATGTATTTATTTGTAGACAGCCTCCTTAGAATTGAAAATTAATTTTAAAATTAAAAGAAAAAAAAAAATTTTGAATATTTGTACAGTAAGGTGTCCAAAAAAAAAAAAAAAGTTGGAGTTGGAGTTCGCGAGCTCCACAAACCCTTAAAATGTGCCCTTATTAAATAAATTTGGTCTGCAAAAAAAAAATCGTATAACAAGTTTTGTTTCGAGGTCGCAGACCGAAATTGAAGTTTCAACGAGGTACTTGTTCTTGTTTACAGAAAAACTTATCAACCTTAAATATTTAATAAAAGATTTGATTTGATTTCTAGACAAATATTTAATTGAATCAATTAATATTTTAATTGACTTTGAAATATATAAATACATGTTTTATATTCGACATAATTCTCAAATTGTTTTTCATTCACAGTAGAAATTTTTCAGTATAAAATACGAAATGCATCTGAAGTTTGCAAACAAAACAAGCATACACCCAAAAATACAAACAGACTCAGCATTAACAAAAACACACATACGACCAACGTATCGCTCACACACTTTTTTTTTTTGAGTATCATAATTTTTTTGGCAGATAATTATTTATAGCTTTTTTTCTTTTTAAATTTCAGTAAAAGTTTTAATTAATATTATTATTGCCGTGATAGGTGCAAAATCAATTAAAATATTAATTGATTGAATAAATGTTTTAATCGAAACCCGTTTTTAGTTCTTTCTGTGTTCTATTCTCTTATTTTCTTTGAATCAGAAATTAAACAATAATGAAAGAAATAAATAATAATTATTACGATCGCCACACATCAAATCTAATATAATTTTAGCCGTGCATTAAGAATATGAAATCCAAATTTAAATTGGTGTCGCGAAAATCGCGAAAATGGAAAAATTCATCCAAAAAAGTGTCCAGCCTTGCTGAAGTGGTTTTCATATAATTGTCGTTGTGAAAATTTATTTTTTGCATGAGTTTATTTCTGTGAAATGTCCTTTTATAAAATGGTTTCGTTGTAGCGAACCAATTTGTGTGGTAGTTCTCACCTAATATATGTTGAGCCAAGTGGCGTACCCAGGATTTTGTTTCTTTGGTGATGGGGTATTGGGTGTAACACATTTTTTGTATGATAAAATTAAGATAGTTTGATATCTAAAAACATAATATTTTTTCACATTTGAAACTAGTTTGCTGGTCGATTCCTCCAGATTTTGTTAAAATTCAGATATCGGAGCAAGGAGACAAAAGTAATAACAAAATTGGTTATCAACTAACGGCCCAATACCATTTCTAGAAAGTACTAATGGATATCAAGGTTGTTCGAAAGTTTTTTGGTTTGAAACTTTTAAATATTTTTTGTACTCCAATGGAAGAGTTGATATTTATTTGATTTATTTATTTGTATTTTATTTGATATCAAATTTGTTTCTTTGTAAGTAGCATTAAAACACGTCATCTAAGTAAAATTGGTTTGTTTTTGACCCAAAATTTTAACTCTTAAAATTGAAACTCATCGCTAAAAAGGTACCCATTCCGAAAACAGGGTTACTAAATTCGTCGATTCTAAATTCGTCGGCACATTAATTAATATTATTTCACACTAATAATTTTCTAGCAACAAAACTCGTGTTTTAAACAACCGCGAACTTCTTCGACAAATAATTTGAATTTTTTTATATTTTTGGAAATGCTTTAAATGGGCTTTAAAGGGCACTAAAAATACAAATAAAGAGACTGTTTCATAATTTCATAATACGTTTCTTTGGAACTTTCCAACTATCTCAGGGATTTCATTTATTATCAAATCTGGCAACATCATAAATATACAGCGGATTAATATTTAGTTAAAACAACAACAATACAATTTATTTTGTATTTCGAAAAAAACTCTACATTTCTAATGAAAATTCATTGGATTTAACATTTTTTTTAGTACTTTTTTAGTACTTACACTAACAGTAAAAATCCACTAAAAATCTTTACTTTAGCTACTAAAAATTAGCTAACAATAACTTTACAGGAAAAACTGCCAAAATTTGATACTTCTTTTTTATAAATATTAATAAGATAAGAAAGTGGAAATAAAGCTGTTAAATTTACAAAACTTTAGTTATATTTGAGCTTAATTTTAGTTAAATGAAAGTTGCAAGTTAATTTGCAACTTTTAATAAATAAAAGAATAGAATCAAATTAAAAAAAAGCAAAAAAAATAATATATAGGATATATATATATATAATAGAGTTAGTTTTGAAAAATAGATTTTTGGATATTATCACTTTTTAGAAGGTTTTTGTATCAATAAAAATAATGGCGTATATTTTTTTTTTTTTTTAATTTCAACTCCTTCCCGTGCCTATAGGCGACTCAAATCGCGGATTTTGGGTCCCTTTTCCCATACAACAAAAACGGCTAAATATATGTCAAATCTGACTTCAGTATTCGATTCTACGGGAAAACTTAGGCCCATAAGCTTTTTTTTTAGTTTTTGGAATGCACCAGAATGCATAATTAGAGTGGTCCAAAAAAATAATTTTGTAAATAAAAAATTAAAATATTTTTTTTTGTTAATATACAATGAAAAAACACTAACATCTGACAAAAATGGTCCAAAAATTTTAATTTTGTAGTTACCCGTTCAAAAGTTATTAAAGTTTAAAAATTTAATTTTTCTTTATAAATATATACAATGAAAAAGTACTCCTAGCTGAGAAAAATTGTGCAAACATTTTTATTTTATAGCAACCCGTTCAAAAGTTATATAATAAATATAATTATAAATATAATAAATGCTATATAAAAAAGATTTTATAGAAGTAGAGGAGGGAGAAGAAGTGGTTAATAATGTTGTTGATGCAGCTAACAAGTTGGCATATTTTGATTCCGCTTTTAGTAAGTCACCGTTTGATTTTATTACTCTTCAAAGTTTAAAAACTCTGGTTAATTTTGGAATTAACATATCCTTTATGCTTTATAACGCTGTTGAGTGGCCAGCCCAGAAAGGTTTTCGTAATGCAATCGAACAAGCAAAAAATATACAATCAACAAATATTTACACCGAACAACTTGTTGGTATAATTTCGCGCCTGAACTACTCGTGTTTAGTTAAAAATAAAGATAATTTAAATTGTTTAGCTTTATCTGCTGTGGAAAGGAATAGAATTAATTAGAATTGTTGTTAAATAGAAATTACAAAACCAATAAATTATTTTGTATTCACTAAAAAATTAAATTTTTAAACTTTAATAACTTTTGAACGGGTAATTACAAAATTTAAATTTTTGGACCATTTTTGTTAAATGTAAGTATTTTTTCATTGTATATTAACAAAAATAAATATTTTAATTTTTTTTTTTAAAAATTATTTTTTTGGACCACTCTAATTATGCATTCTGGTGCATTCCAAAAACTAAAAAAAGCTTATGGGCCTAAGTTTTCCCGTAGAGTCGAATACTGAAGTCAGATTTGGCATATATTAAGCCGTTTTTGTTGTATGGGAAAAGGGACCCAAAATCCGCGATTTTAGTCGCCTATAGGCACGGGAAGGAGTTGGAATTAAAAACAAAAAAATACGCCATTATTTTTATTCATACAAAAACCTTCTAAAAAGTGATAATATCCAGAAATCAAAATCAAAAAAAATTTGAAAACGAACTCTAATATATAATATACAATGTTAAAATTGGCCGCTTCTTTTGTTAAGTATTACCAAAGATAGAATAGCAAAAACAAATCTGTTAAATATTTAAAAATTTCGTTATATTAAAGCTAAATTTAGGTTAATGAAAAGTTAGTAGTTCATAATAAAAAATCACAAAAAATATTAATATCAGCAATTTAAAAGATGTTAGCAAATATTTCTGTTTAATATTGCAAAATATTCTGTTATTTGCATTCAACTAAATTTAAAGTAAATATATCATATACAGTGGTGTTCAAAACATTTGCAACTGAAATCATGGTTTAGGTAGTTATAATTTTTTTGATCAAAAAGATTTGTGGTATAAGTTTTTGTATTTTTTTTATTAAATTCAGTTATAGCATATTATTTTACAAATACAAACAAATTATTCATAACTTTTCAAAAATAAAAAAAAGCAATTTTAACAAAATAAGTCGATAGTGCAGTGTTCAAAACATTTGCAATTCTTAAAGTAACTAACAGGAAATACAAACAATGGTTTTAACGCTCAGTATTTTGTAGCGTAGCCATTATTTGTTATAACTTCTGAACACCTCTTAGGCATTGAGTCAATGATCTTTTTAATATAATCGTCAGAAATTTCATTCCACTGCTTCTCCAACTCGACGAAAAGTTCATCACCATTTAGGAATATTTTATTGCCGATATTCCGTTTTACAATCATCCACATGTTCTAAATCGGCTTCAGATCAGGAGATTGAGCCGACCAGGATATGATATTAATTTCATTTTCCTGCAGCCAAACTTTTAAAGGGCCCGCCATCTAACGTTTTTTTTTTTCAACTAGTGCTTATTTCGTGAATGGTAACACTTATCTCATGTCTGATTTGACAGATAATTATTTTTATCCTTCCGCTGAACGAATATGGTTGTGTATACGCTTGAACAACGCTGGGAAATATTGCGACATTACTTTGAAAATCATGGTAATGAGCAAGGAGTGGCCGGTACAGTCAATGGCGATCGTTATCGGGCCATGTTGAACGAAGTTTGTTCACCAAAATTGAAGAGGAGGATATTGGCAACATTTGGTTTCAACAGGAAGGCGCTACGTGCCACACGGCCGAAGCTACTCTCGATGATTTGGGCCCTGTTTTTGAAGATCGCATTATCAGCCGCAGACCTGATGTCGTTTGCCCACCTCGGAGCTGCGATTTGACACCGTTAGACTATTATGTGTGGGGTGCCGTCAAATATAAGTGTTACGCCAACAAGCCAGAGACAATTGACGCTTTAAAGGACAATATTCGTGAAGCCATTGGTGAAATACAGCTGCACACAATCGATAATGTGCTTAAAAATTGGACCGAACGTGTAGGCTACTGCATGACCAGTCGAGGCAGCCATTTGAATGAAATTATTTTCCATTATTAACCGGAAGGATTGTACTTTCAAATAAAAAACAAATTTGAGAAAATATTCAGTAGTTTTTTTTTATAGCATTTTCAAAAAAAAAAGTTATTTGGCGGACCCTTTACAACCCCCGCGTGTGTTGCGTCGTTGTGGTGCTGGAAGGTCCATGAGAGTGGCATTTCCCATTCAGCATACTGAAGCATAAATGAACTCGAAAGATCTATATAGATTGTGGCCGTCATTGTGCTAATAATGCGGTGAATTGGGCCAATCCCATTTCCTGAAAAACACCCTCACACCATAATGTTTCCATTATGGTGTCAGCGGTTGTGTATCTGGGACTAAACTTGTGGCGGTTGTGTATCTGGGACTAAACTTTTCGCCTCGTGGTCTTCAAACAGTGGCTCTTCCATCGGATCCCCGGAGGTTGAATTTAGACTCATCTGACCAAAATACATTTTTCCATTGCTGTTGAGTCCAGTTCAAATGGGTGCGTGCAAATTCAAGCCGAGCTTTTCGGTTTTTTTTCCGACACAAACGGTTTTTTTGTACATCTATATCTTCTAAGACCATATTCTCGGGCTCTTCTTTTAATGGTGAGAAGACTGGCAATTATTAAAAGTTCAGTTTCATCTTCTCTGGGAACTGCTTTGGGTTATTTCGTTAAAAAATTCTTAATTTTCCGATCTTCTCTTGCAGTTGTAATACGGGGTCTTCCACATTTATGAGTTGTGTGGATGTTACCACTATTAACAATGCGGCAAAATCAACGATTTTGGAACGGAGTACTTTATACAAATTTCTTTTGGGAAAGTCCAGTTTGAAAATCATTTAAAACTTTTGATTTAAAATCAGAATTGTATTTATTTCCTGCCATTTTTTACAAAAATTATTCTTACGATGTTTATGCTTCCAACATCTTATTACAACTATTAAAGAACAATAATTATAATAAATTTGTTTAAAAAATGTAACGGCCTGAATCTCATATTAAAAAGGAATGCGATTACCGTTATATCCTAAGCATTTGTTAGTAATAAATTTTTTCGTAAAGAGTAAGAATAATGAGAGTTTAAAATGTTTTGAACGCCTGCATTTTGAATACATCCATTAATTATTCATTTTTTTGTTGTTTTAGTTTAATGGAATTCATTTTTTTTTTATTTGTTTAACATAAAACAATGAATGAAGAATATGTATAAAGAATAAATTTTAGTAACTAAGTGTGATTTGAAGAAAATAAATCAATGAAAACAACAAATGCGATCGCAGTTCCAAATGTGTTGACCACTACTGTATATATATATATCAATTTAAATCATTTCGGGCCCCCTCCCCCCTAAGAACGCTACTTGATGAACCAATCGAAATTTTGTCGTGCCTACAACCGAAAAATTATGTCGCAACAAAAAAAGCATTCGATTATCAACTAATATGGTAGCCATGACCAAGTCTGTTTTCTGGGTGTAAAATCTCATAGATCACATAAACTATACAAAAAATGTTTTCTACAGTTTGAGTTGTTTTAAAATATGTATTTCGAATCAGATTCGCTGATTACAATATAGTAATCGATAAAAACTTCATTTATATAAAAATACTATATTAAACATGTTCTTATGTAGTATACAATAGGACAAATTAAAGTAACAGATAATTCATATAGAAATACTGAATTTCATTTATTTGTAGCTATGCTGGACGTACCGAATTACCAGATAATTTAAAGGTTCTGTTTCGTACAGTGGCAATGATGGTACCGGACTATGCCATGATTGGTGAAATAACATTATACTCCAATGGTTTCGATGAAGCTCGACAACTGGCCCACAAAATTGTACAGGCATATAAACTATGTTCTGAACAATTATCTTCACAATCTCATTATGATTATGGTAAGTTTAAGACAAGTTAAAAACACACAGAATATGATTGCAATATCTAATTGCAATTATTACAAAAAGTAAACAGTTTTTCCAAGCCAACTATAAAGTCAAACTTACAGCATTTATACACATAGAGAAATAAAGTGCCAACCGAATTGAAAAGTATATATTATTGGTAACAACTTATAAATTAAGTTAGTTAAATAATATTTCCATTATATTTCTAAATATTTTGGGCATTGCAACTTAAATGCAGTTGAATTAACCGAACTTTGTAGTGTGCAAGTTAATGGCAAGTTGTGCCAACCATCTGAAATTAGCATTAGTGAACTAATGCTAATGAAATTTTAATGTTAATGAAAAAAACCCAAGTGCAGTAGTGGTCAAAACATTTGGAACTGAGATCGCATTTGTTGTTTTCATTGATTTATTTTCTTCAAATCACACTTAGTTACTAAAATATATTTTTTACATATTCTTCATACATTGTTTTATGTTAAACAAATAAAAAAAAAATGAATTCCGTTAAATTAAAACAACATAAATATTAATAATAATAGATGTATTCAAAATGCAGGTGTCAAAACATTTGCAACTCTCATTATTCTTACACTTAACGAAACAATTTATACTAACACATGCTAGGATATAACGGTTATCGCATTCCTTTTTAATATGAGATTCAGGCCGTTACATTTTTTAAACAAATTTATTATAATTATTGTTCTTTATGCTATAAACACATAGACCACAGCAGACTGCAGAGCTACACGACTGCAAATGCCGTTGACTGCAATCGTCGCCGTGTGGTCAGCTACTTATTATTTTGGAAACGACAGCAGCATAGTAAACAGCTGATCACGATTCAATTTAAAAATATCAATAGCTGTTTTTTATACAAATCAGGGATGTTAAAGTTGGTACAATTGTACTTTGTTTGGTACATTTTGACCTTCTAAAGTACCGTGGTACTACCGCTACTCATTTGGTACAATTTAAAAATTTTTAATTTTTCCCCTTTTTGAATTTTTAGTATAGCAAACAAATTGTTATTGTGTCCTTTTTCATTGCATTTATTCGTTTTATGTAATGAGCTCTTAAAATATATGCGACTATATCCGCCAGATTTTACGATTTATCATCATTTTAAGGATTTTGAAGAATAAAGTTGGCAATTTTTTTTTTTTAATATCGATTAAAAATTTACGATTTTTTACAAAATTTATCTGGCAGCTCTTACATATATTGACACTTGTTGCAGCCAACTTCACTTTTATTTTGAATTTATTAAAATTCTGAAGAAGTGAAAATTGATATATAGATATGGCATCACTTATAACATATGGGAAAACAGTGGACATTAGAGTGAGGTGAGTTTCTAAAAATAGAACTGTTGTGTTGTTGGAGTTGTACTTCTGAGATTATGTATGCAAGAACAAAAACACCGTGTATTGAATAAAACTAGTTTTAATCACAACAAAACTCGACCTAACTATAGCTCAGAGGGCTAAAGCGCTCTGTCTAACGTGTAGTGCGAGTGCATGTGGCATTAGAAATCAGTTTATCTATACCACGGTCAGTGATTGCACAGAAAAATTTCATATAGACGCAATCGAACAAATAAAAACATAACAAATATTACATTATTCAAAAATTCAAAAAAACAGGGTCACTGACGAACGTTCAATACCAGAAACTGCGCAGTCTGATTCAGAAAAAATTGAATATTTCCAATGTAGTTATGATTTTTAGAAAATACACTCATTCTTCTCTACCACGCCTTTCACAATTAAATTAAATAAAATTGCATATTAATTATAGTATTACCTGCAATTGTCTGAAAAAGACGTTAAAATTTAAACTCAAACGAAAATTAAATTATTGTTAAAGAAATGAAAGAAAATTCCAAACAATCTTATATATGTTTAATTTAGAACGAGCTCTCAACCTCCGTATATTTACAAAAATAAAGCAAATCAAACATATTAGCTAGGTTAATACTAGTATTTCGATCTGGTTAAAGATCTCATCAGAACCCAATGTTTTAGAAAAGTTATAGCCTCCATAATAGGCAGAACTTTAACAAAAAACCGATTAATCATTAATTTTGCTCCATTCTTGTCTTCTTAGTAAAAATATTACTTGAGCCAGAGTAAAAACTAAATTTTTTTTAACTGAAGTCGTTAAAAAATTAAAACGTTTGTAGTTTTTGGTCAGTAGTAGCTAATTTTCAAAATGAACTGAATGTCAATATGTTTCCAGACATTTCTAGTCGTTGCTGGAATTTTATCCATTCCACACTGGTCTGCAAATGTGGAAAGAGTTTTTTTCTTTTCAAAATATAATAAAAACTAAGGAAAGAAACAGACTATATTAGCCAACATTATCAAGTCTCATACAGACTAAGGATTGGTTAAGAGCGACAAATTTATGCTGCTATGATGTAGAAATACCAAATAGTTTATTAACTAAACAAATAATTCCATGATTTGGTCTCATATATTCATAAGACTTTTTTATGCCTTATTTTATTCATACATATAATGTATGTTATTGGAAGGTTTTGTTTTTTTTTTTCTGTACAAGAGAATTTTTATGTATTTTTTTTTTGTTGTTTTAATAAATTTAAGAAAAATGGTACCGTCAACGTCCAAAAAGTACAATTTTGTTTGGATGTTGGTACAAAATTGAAAACTCCATTTAACATCCCTGATACAAATGCATTTTTGTTCCAGTAGTGCCAATTACATCTTTTTTTTCTTTATTAAAATAGAACAACATGCTTGGTTGTAGACACGTATATAAAGTTCACTTAAAAATACAATTACTTATTTATAATACATTATTATAACGTGAAAATAAATTTATATAACCCCTCTTGAATATTAATGCAATTATACCATTTGATGTTGCGACGTTTTTTGTGTTTAACAAAATAAAATATTTTTAAGCACTAATTTGTTACATATTTTGTTTTATTGTCAACACTATTTTTGTTTTGCAGCCAACAAAAATAGAAATTAACCTAAGTTGACTACAGCGGCAAAAGTAGTCGGGTAGCCGTGTAGTTGTGTTGGTGCCAAAATAATCGTTTTCATATAAACGTGTGTATTTTATTTTTGACAGGCTGTAGTCGTGTAGCTGCAGTCGTCTATGTGTTTATAGCATTATTAGTTGTAATAAGATGTTGGAAGCATAAACATCGTAAGAATAATGGCAGGAAATAAATACAATTCTGATTTTAAATCAAAAGTTTTAAATGATTTTCAAAATGGACTTTCCCGAAAAGAAATTTCTATAAAGTACTCCGTTCCAAAATAAACGATTTGCCGCATTGTTAATAGTGGTAACATCCACACAACTCATAAAGGTGGAAGACCCCGTATTATAACTGTAAGAGAAGATCGGAAAATCAAGAATTTTTTACGAAGTATCCCAAAGCAGTTCCCAGAGAAGCTAAGGCTTTTAATAGATGCCAGTCTTCCCACCATATAAAGAAGAGGCCCAGAATATGGTTTTAGAAGTTATTGATGTACAAAAACCCGTTTGTGTCGGAAAAAAACCGAAAAGCTCGGCTTGAGTTTGCACGCACCCATTTGAACTGGACTCAACAGCAATGGAAAAATGTATTGTGGTCAGATGAGTCTAAATTCAACCTCCGGGGATCAGATGGAAGAGCCAATGTTCGAAGACCACGAGGCGAAAAGTTTAATCCCAGATACACAACAGCCACAGTGAAGCACGGAGGTGGAAACATTATGGTGTTTTTTAGGAAATTGGATTGGCCAATTCACCGCATTACTACGCAATGACGGCCACACTCTATAGAGATCTTTTGAGTTCAGTTATGCTTCCGTATGATGAATGGGAAATGCCACTCTCATGGACCTTCATGCACGACAACGAACCAAAACACACGGCGGGGGTTGTAAAAGTTTGGCTGCAGGAAAATAAAATTAATATCATGTCGTGGCCGGCTCAATCTCCCGATCTCAACAAGATTGAGAACATGTGGATAATTGTAAAACGGAATATCGGCAATAAAGTATTCCGAAATGGTGATGAACTTTTCGTCGAGTTGGAGAAGCAGAGGAATGAAATTTCTGACGATTATATTAAGAAGCTCATTGCCTCAATGCTTAAGAGGTGTTCAGAAGTTATAATAAATAATGGCTACGCTACAAAATACTGAGCGTTAAAACCATTGTTTGTATTTCCTGTTAATTACTTTAAGAGTTGCAAATGTTTCGAACACTGCACTATCGACTTATTTTGTTAAAATTACTTTTTTTAATAGTGAATTTTATCGTTGATCTTATTTGTTCGGTTTTAGATCATGACAAATTTTTCTCTAAATTAACAGAAAAATTATAATTTTTATATGATAATTTACTTTGACTATTAGAAAAAAACACAGAAAAAGTTATTAGACGCTAGCATGAACGGAATGCATTTTCTGACCCACTACGGTCTTCATCAACATTCTTCGTGCCATTTAGTGTTAATCGTAAATATCATCTATTTAACTCACACGTTGAAGAAATTGGGTAACGTTAAATCCCACATTACTCTGTGTGTTGAGTTAGAATGAAATTTACCACGAACGATTTCTATTTATAGTGTGTTTGTTTTTTTTCCCCTAGTCATTATCATAGTTGCCAGTTTAACTTTCAGTTAAAACTTTAAATGGCAGTTCTTTTCTCTAATGTCATCATATACTATCCTTCTACATTAGCAAAGCATATCAACAAACATTAAAGATTTTTTTATTAATACATATGACGAGCATATACATTAAACGATTTTTGCACTGTACCTGGTGAGTGGCTTAATAGTGAATTTTATCGTTGATCTATAAATTTATGTGTGAAACGAAGAATGTTGATGAAGACCGTAGTGGGTCAGAAAATGAATTCCATTCATGCTAGTGTCTAATAACTTTTTCTGTGTTTTTTTCTAATAGTCAAAGTAAATTATCATATAAAAATTATAATTTTTCTGTTAATTTAGAGAAAAATTTGTCATGATCTAAAACCGAACAAATAAAATCTCACACATAAATTTATAGATCAATGATAAAATTCACTATTAAACCACTCACCAGGTACAGTGCAAAAATCGTTTAATGTATATGCTCGTCATATGTAATAATAAAAAATCTTTAATGTTTGTTGATATGCTTTGCTAATGTAGAAGGATAGTATATGATGACATTAGAGAAAAGAACTGCCATTTAAAGTTTTAACTGAAAGTTAAACTGGCAACTATGATAATGACTAGGGGAAAAAAAGAAAAAAACAAACACACTATAAATAGAAATCGTTCGTGGTAAATTTCATTCTAACTCAACACACAGAGTAATGTGGGATTTAACGTTACCCAATTTCTTCAACGTGTGAGTTAAATAGATGATATTTACGATTAACACTAAATGGCACGAAGAAAGTTGATGAAGACCGTAGTGGGTCAGAAAATGCATTCCATTCATGCTAGTGTCTAATAACTTTTTCTGTGTTTTTTTCTAATAGTCAAAGTAAATTATCATATAAAAATTATAATTTTTCTGTTAATTTAGAGAAAAATTTGTCATGATCTAAAACCGAACAAATAAAATCTCACACATAAATTTAAAGATCAACGATAATATTCACTATTAAACCACTCACCAGGTACAGTGCAAAAATCGTTTAATGTATATGCTCGTCATATGTATTAATAAAAAATCTTTAATGTTTGTTGATATGCTTTGCTAATGTAGAAGGATAGTATATGATGACATTAGAGAAAAGAACTGCCATTTAAAGTTTTAACTGAAAGTTAAACTGGCAACTATGATAATGACTAGGGGAAAAAAAAGAAAAAAACAAACACACTATAAATAGAAATCGTTCGTGGTAAATTTCAATCTAACTCAACACACAGAGTAATGTGGGATTTAACGTTACCCAATTTCTTCAACGTGTGAGTTAAATAGATGATATTTACGATTAACACTAAATGGCACGAAGAATGTTGATGAAGACCGTAGTGGGTCAGAAAATGCATTCCATTCATGCTAGCGTCTAATAACTTTTTCTGTGTTTTTTTCTAATAGTCAAAGTAAATTATCATATAAAAATTATTATTTTTCTGTTAATTTAGAGAAAAATTTGTCATGATCTAAAACCGAACAAATAATATCTCACAATTACTTTTTTTTATTTTTGAAAAGTTATGAATAATTTGTTTGTATTTGTAAAATAATATGCTATAACTAAATTTAATAAAAAAAAAACACAGAAACTTATACCACAAATATTTTTGATCAAAGAAATTATCATTACCTAAACCATGATTTCAGTTGCAAATGTTTTGAACACCACTGTATGTTAGAAAACATGTGCTAGACATATTTGAATGTTTTTATCTGAATTTTATTAATTAAAATTTGTCACAGACTCCATATTTTTTAGGCATAAATAATTATTTTTTTTTTTTTGTGTTTAATAAATATTGAATTTATTCTCTTCACTTAACATATACAAAACCCTTAGGGCCATATATGATTATTAAAAGCAACTTTATAATGAACGCTAATTAATAATAATTTATATATAAAAAAAATAAATAACTTAAAACTATGATACAAGTAAATTATAATAAACACTTTTTGATTAAAAAATTACATTTTAAAGCATCACAATCATTAGTAGTCCAAAAAATACAATTATACTACTACGTACACCAGTGTTGCCAGAAGTAGGGAAAATTCCCTACATGTAGGTGCTTTTATCATCAAAACTCTAGGGTAGGGAAAATCGGACACATTTTTTTTTTTTTGGTAAAATGTAGGTACTTTTCGAAAAAAATTATTTTTATTAATAAAAAATCCTTTTTTAATAAAATTTTCCAAAAAAAAAAATTATAAAACCGTTTCTATATTCAAAATATTGCAAAATTACAAAAAAAACGATTTTTAAAATGTTATGTGTTGACAACACTAAATAGCTTTTATTACTGTCTGGCAACAAAAGAATTTTTTGACAGTTCGTTGCATTGCCGTTTTCGTTTGCATTCGTATTGAACAGTTACTATTTTTTCTAGTAGGCGGAATTTTCAAAGAGAAAACAAATAATCATTAGCGTCGTTTTTAAAGGTTTACAATCATAAAATTAAATATATATATAATTATTAAAAACAAGCAACCACGTAAGTTTAATTGTATACATATTTTTAGTTGACTAAATTAAACAGAATTTACTTTTTAATACAGGAAATGTCTTCAGATTCGTCCGATTTTTCGGAAAATGAAAACCATCGAAAAAAATACAGGAAACAAAAGTTCCGTCCTGAGTGGTTGGAAGTGGGAGAATTTAGAGGGTGGTTAATGGAAATTAAGGAAGAGAAATTTAAATGCAAATGTAAAGCATGCGGAAAAAATTTAATCTGTGGAAGATCCGAGCTAATCAAACACGCTTCAACAAAATTACACAAAAAAAATTTTATATCCATAAATAAATCTAAGCCACTGGGCACAGTTTTTGAAAAACAAACTAGAGATGCTGACCCCGTTGCTAATTTTGAAATGCGCATTAGTTTATTCTTTGCGGAACATAATGTAGCTGTTCATATAATCGACCATTTATTACCACTTTTAAAAGAAATAGTCCCGGATTCCCCTATTATAAAACAAAGCAAATTGGGAAAAACAAAGTGCACAAAAATAATAAAAAACGTTTTGGCTAAAGAAGAAAAATCCAATTTAATAGCAAAACTGCAAAGATACAAATTCTCTGTGCTTGTGGACGAAAGCACTGATGTATGTTCCAACAAGACAAAGTGTGTTCTTGACCGGTTTTTCGATGAAGAGAGGGAAGAAGTAGTGGTTCAACTTCTAGACCTGCTACATGTTGGAACAGATTGCAGTGCAGAAGCTCTGTACAAGTCTTTTAAGGAATGCATTTTAAGTTACTCTATTCCATTTGAAAATATAATTGGTCTATCTTGTGATGGAGAGAATGTTATGGTAGGACAGTTCAATTCCTTTTCATCCCGTTTACTGGAAGATAATCCTGATGCTATAACAATAAAATGTATATGCCATTCAGCGGCAATAATTGCTAACAAGGCCTGTTTTACTTTGCCAAGAGCCCCTGAAGAATTAATAAGACAAATTGGATCGTATATATCTGGGAGCTCAAAGAGATGTGCAGAGTTGGAAGAATTCCAGGTAATGTTTTATGAAGAAAAACGTAAAATTTTGAGAACTTCTGCCACCAGATGGTTATCCCTCCAAAAATGTATAGAGCGAATATTATCGAATTGGCAATCACTTCTAGAATATTTCAAATTTTGCTATGCACGAGATAAATTGAAATCTGCTGAACTGATTTACAATGAACTTACTAATGAATGCAACAAAGCATATTTACTCTTCTTAAAATACGTTTTGAATTATTTCAACATTTTAAATGCAATTTTTCAATCCAAAAAGCCCCTTATTCACGTGCTGCATTCCGAATCAACCAAAATTTTTTTGAAACTTGGTCAAAACTGCATTAAAAAATCGGAATGAAAGACTAATTGTTTGCTTCGGTTACCGCATAATTCATTGCCCATTAAGGAAGTATTTGTAGGTAATGAGTATGAAGATTTTTTAAAAAATCTACCAGAGGCAAATGTAAATCAAATTAAGTCTGATTGCCTTCAATTTTATATAACATCTTTAGAAGAAATTCAAAGAAGACTTCCAGTGAAAAGTGAATCTCTTTTTAAAGAAATTGAATTTTTAAATCCAGAAAACGTTTTTGGAGAAAACAAAGAAGATTTTACATTTAGTTTGTTATGTAAACAATTTCACTTTAACCTTAATGATATTTCACAGGAGTGGAGAAAGTTTGAATATCACTTTTCTAAAAATGAAATTAAATCTTTAGAAAAAATGGATGTAGTACAATTTTGGACACAAATAATAAAAACGAAAAATTTTTCTGATGACATAGTCTTTCCAAATTTATCAAATTTGGTCAAAATTTTACTTGGATTACCTCATGCGAACGCCGATGCCGAGAGAATTTTTTCCATTATTACTGATGTCCGTACCAAAAAACGAAACAAATTGAGCCACACAAATTTGAGTTAAATTTGTATAATAAGATCCTTTTTACAAAACAGTACAAAAGACTGCACCAATTTTGAATGCACCAAAAACCATTTTAAACATTTTAGCTCTAAAGAATTATACGACTAAAGTAAACATTTTTAAGTTTTTTATTGTACCTGAATTGAATTAAATGTACAAATTTTTTAAGTTTTCTTTTATATTTCTATGATACATCTAATGTATAAACTTATTAACAGTGAATAAAATTCATTTTTGTTTTTAAAAACCGTTTTTTATTTGAAAAATCAGCTGAAAAAGTGTAGGGAAAAATGTAGGGGGAAATTTTTTGGGACTGTAGGGAAAAAAGGGATTTTTTTTCTAAGCGTACCCAGGTAGAAATTTGGGGATGGTACAAAAAACGAAGAGTTTTCAAAACGTTTGTTTTTGATGGTACTAAAATAGAAATTTGGGGATGGTACAAAAAACGAAGAGTTTTCAAAACGTTTGTTTTTGATGGTACTAAAATAAAAGCGTTTCCAAAGCGATAATTGCAAATAATACGAAAAAAAAGCATTTAAAAAACATTATTTTGGATTGCTATTCGAACGTTCGGACAAAGTATTTTAGGAATACTTTTTATACAAAACTTACAAATATTTGTGAAATAAAAACACTGTAAAAACATTGGTTCAAAGCGTTTTTCCAACGTTTGTAAAAAGTACTTAAGAAGTTCTTATCGTACAAAATTTACAACGGTTTATAAAATAAAACCAATGTAAAACCATTGAGTTAAAGCGTTTTTCTAACATTTGCCAATAGTACTTTAGAAATACTTTTTTTTTTTGCGATTGCAGCTGTTCTCTCTGTTATAATGTCAAACGAGTTGCAACAACAGTTTAGTGGATGCGGAAAGCCAAATAAGGGTGTAGGCAAAGAAAATTTAACCTGAAGAATTAAAGGGTAATAAGTACATAACTTGTGAAAAAAGTATTTTTTTACAACATTTATTTTCTACAGATTTTTTATTACATCAGTTTGAAACTGAAACACCATCCAAAATTTTGACACACACAAGCCGCTGGTTGGCGACTGCTAAGTACAGAAACTGCTCAAAACAATCTATTTTCAATCAAATTTTTCTTTCGAGCGTTTTGACAATGTTCAAAATTACAACCCTCAAAGCGGTTATCATTTGGGTCGTTTTCATAACGCTTAATAACTGTAAGCCAAAATGTTCTGCAAATACTTATTTAACGATTGAAAAAGCATTTCAAAAATTTTGTTTTGCAATGTTTTGAGAACGTTATAAAATACCATCCTCAGACCGTAAATTTGGGTTATCATTTTGCACATTCTCAAAACGCTGTAAATTTGTAATTTGGTATGTTCTGAAAACGCTTGTACCATCATGAAAAATGCTTTTAAAACGTTTTAAAGATTGTATTTTTCTACCTGGGTAGGTATATAAAAAAAAATCTACTGGCAACACTGACGTACACTTATAGAAATAAACCTGTAAAAATAAAAAAAAATGCTACTAAAAGTGCAATTGCAGAAATTAGCTAAAATTAGCACATTTTTGATATAAGAATAGCAAAAATAAATCTGTTGAATTTAAAAATATTTAGTTATTTGAGCTTGATATAAGTTAATTGAAAGTAACACAATAATCTGCTAAAATCTACAAAAAACATTTGTTTAATATTAGTATTCAAAAAAAGAAATCATTAAAAAATGTGAAATTTTTAACGTTTTTTTTTTCGAATAAAAGTCAGTCCTTATGAAATCAGCAATTTACAATTTAAACAAATAAAAAAATCTGGGGATTACATTAGTCCTTAAGAGAAACCATAAAAAAAAATTTTTTAGTCTTACAGAGTAAAATATTTTTAAGAAACATATAGAAAATCTTTTTGCAAAGAACTTCGATTTTGAAGAAAGTCTGATATTTGATAGAGGAGGTAAAACTAATGATTCCATGTGGAAAAAAGAGGAGTAAGGTGGAGTAAATTGCCTATGGAAACATGAATGAAACTTGTGAAGTTTAATTTTTATTTATACATAGGGTTAAACACTTCCTAACTTTACATGCTCAACAGCGTAAATTTAAATTTAAATATGTATTTCTGATATAAAATTCTAAATGCACAAACACCTCGTACCTGCGTATGCATAAAAACTGCGCATTTTTATATGCTTTTTATAAACGAAACCCCAAAAAAGGCAAAATTTATATTACCTCACTAAAGTGAAAGGTCATAGGGTAAAAAATATTTTATTTTAAAGTATAAATTTGCCTATTTTTTCAAACTTTCCGCAATTATTTTTGGATTTTTTTGACAACTAGTTTTTTGAGTTTTTAATAAATTTTGGGATATTTATTTTTTTCGATTTTCATGATTAATTGAATGGGCAATTTTAAATATTTATTAAAAAATGTATTTTATTAAAGAGCGCTTGGATTTTCTTAACACAGTGATGAACTCTTAAGTTTAAAAAATTATAAAAAGAACGAAAACTTCCAAACATCAAGGTGCATGTATTCTAAACCATTAGATATTTCTTTAAAATACCTTTCACATGATACCCCGAATTTAAGAATTCTTTAAAAAAACTTATTTACCAACATATTTTTCTCTGCCCTTTTTACCTTCTTAACGCGATATTTGGCCGAAAAATAATGCGAGTACGTTAATTTGGTCTCTTCTAACGAACCCGAATTTATGTAATGTCGAAATTTTCAACATGAGTTTTATAGTTTTTTTTTTATGAAAAAATTATAAAATCCAGTTTTTTTTTTAATTTAAAATAAACTTGTTCTTAGACTCCAAGGGGATAACGTCACCTAAATCTTTTGGATTTTCTGTTGGAATAATGGATGAGTATGAAAACGTAAAGAAATATTTTTAATGATTAAATGGCTTATTGTAAAAACTTGATAAGTCACATTTTATTTTAAGTTTGTTTTTGACTTCTAAAGGTTGAAAGAATGCATAAAATATGATTTTTGCAGGACATTTATAGTCTAGTAATTGCAATAATTGACTAAGCAAGACTTCTATCAAATATTAATCAAAGGATGTATAGAAAACAGTAAAAAATCCATAAAACAACAAATATGGCTTATTATGTTTTTACAATAAATCCTTAAATAATTTTTAAATTAAAATAAAAAAAACTCTAAATTCGGTTAATGTCTACAGAAACCAAATATCTAAAAAAAAAAACTTAAATATTTGTTAAGGCCCTATAAAAAACGCAAGTCTACCTCTAGGTCAGGTCTTAGGTATACTCTCTATTCCATCAAAATATCATAAAAATCGAAGTAGGGTATGAAATTAAAGTAACTTAAAAATAACAAGACAAATCTTTTGATTATTTTATAATGTTTGTTCTTATAATTATATTAATAAAACTTTTATAATGATATTTTTGTTTTTTGTTTCAATATTCACTGCCGTTTTTTTTTTCTGTTCTTACATTTTGTACTTGTTCTGGCAACGTTTATCAAACAAAAAACTAACAAAAAAAAAAAACTTATATTTTCGCAACTTCAAGGTATGCGTGCTGTAAAATCTGTTTTATTGGCTTCAGCATCATTGCGTCGCATGTATCCAACTTCGCCTGAAGCACAAATTGTTTTACGGATTTTTGCATAGTTAACTGTTATTTGCATTCTACTAAATTTGATGTAAATATAACAAAAATTTTGTGTTTTTTTTTTTTTTTTGCTATTTTGAGTTTATAAATATTAGTATAATTTATTGCTAATTTTACCGAGTAAAATTCTACTTTCAATTAACTAAAATTCACCTCGAATATAACCCAAGTTTTATTGAGTTATCAATTTATTTTTTGCTGAACTTTTTTTTTAATATTTGGCAAAAAAAAATCTGCTAAATTTAGAGGTTTTTTCTGCAAAGGTCATTTCTAACTTATTTTTAGTAGCTTTTCTGCTATTTTTACATTTTTATTTCTATGAGTGTAGTTGACATTTTGTGCAACAAAAATCCTTAAACATTTCTTGGAATTTGAGATTTATATAAGTTTAAATGATTCGATGCGAAAAAGCATCATAAACGGAGTAATAAAATAAATCACAGAAAATTCAACAAATAATTTAAAATTCTGCAATAAAATTGAAATTAAAAAGGCCTGGAAAAAATTAAAGTATAAAAGTTTGGAAAAACACTTAAAAAACAACAAAGTTAAAAAATATTATATTTTTTATGCCAGAAAATCTTAATAAAAACATAAAATTTATAAGGATAAATCAAAGGATGCAAAATTTTAGTCTTCCTTGGAATACCTGAAACAAACACAGTCATAATTGTAGTCAAATTTAAAACAATATAAAAATTAAAATGTTTCAAAGACAGATTCTGCAAACAATTTAAATTTGTTCTACTATTTTAGATATAAAATGAAGATTTTTAAGCTATTTCGATTTGACCGAATCATTCTGGAGTATAGTGCTAATATTCTGTATTCGGCAGAATAGTCACAACAAGACGAACACCGATACCATTTCTAGTTATTAGATATTTTAAGGGGGTATTAATAAAAACGTTTAAAAACGATACGATAAGCTTGTGTAACGATTACAATTTTTTTACCAAAATTCTGTATGAAAAATATTTAAGAGTTTTTTAAACTATTCTTTAACAATTCGAAATGTGATTTACAACATTTACAACTGTGGGTTACCTCTAATAGTTCCTGAGATATTCCCATTTGAAAATGAGAATTTTCAAATTTGGTCCGACTCAGGTCCAGTTTCTTGTCGAATAACGAGACTATTCGCAAAAAGCTGCAAACTTGGAATTTCAGAAAAACTGGAAAACTTGGAATTTCAGACTTTCATTTGAAAATCGGTTTAGAAACAAAAAAATTGCGAGCACTCAAAATTTTATATGCAAAAGGTTTCCTATTTTGGGTGGTAATATTGCCGCCTCCGACGGGTATGCCTGTTCCAAATTCCATGCAAGTAAGAAATGGCCGAATTATTTCCAAAAATTTTGTGATATATCCCATTTTGAACAGTTGGCTTGAAAGGCCTTATATATGGTTTGAATTTTATTGTAAAACTTAATAAAGCGGTCTTGAGGGTTAAACTAAAAAAGCGGATTCTGTTTTTAAATTACTTTTATTAGCTTTAATGTGTTTAAGCAGGTTTTTTAACATTTCGTTTTTAAAAATTAAAATTTTTTTATAGTTTTTTTTTTAAGAAAACACAAAACTTTATAGAAAGTGAAAACATATCTGTAATTTGCCTATAAAACAAACTTTTTTGAATTTAATGAAGAGAAGCTAAAATAATTTAAATGATAATTTGGTAACGAAAATTGAATACACTACATAATGATTTTTTAATTTAAATATATTGTACTACGACTGTTAAATTTTATTAGAAAAATAAATAAATTTTATAGCAAATTTTTATTTTGAGAAAATTTACATTAGTCCTTAAGAGAAACCATAAAAAAAAATTTGTTAAGTCTTACAGAGTAAAATATTTTTAAGAAACATATAGAAAATCTTTTTGCAAAGAACTTCGATTTTGAAGAAAGTCTGATATTTGATAGAGGAGGTAAAACTAATGATCCCATGTAATAAAAATAGGAGTAAGGGAGGAGTAAACAACGTAAACTTAACCTTTAAATGCTCAGCAGCGTAAATTTAAATTAAAATATGTATTTATGATATAAATTCTAAATGCATAAAAATTGCGTAACACTATTTTTAAAATATTTTGTTTTTATGCTTTTTATAACCGAACCCCCAAAATTTTTATTACCACACTAAAGTGAAAGGTCATAGGGACAAAAAGTAATTATTTTAAAGTTTAAATTTCTCTATTTTTGTTTAAACTTTCCGATATAATAAAAAACGAGTGTTTTGAGTTTTAATAAAATTCGGGCCATTTATTTTTTTTTTCGATTTTCATGATTAATTGAAGGCGCAATTTTAAATATTTATTTAAAAATATATTTTATTAAGGAGCGCTTGGGTTGTCTTAACACAGAGATGGACTCATGTATTTGCTAGCTAAATCCCATACAAAACTCTCTTCAATTTAAGAAAATTAAAAAAGAACGAAAACATCCAAACATCAAGCTGCATGTATTCTATACCATGAGATATTTCTTTAAAATACCTTTCACATGATACCCCGAATTTAAGAATTCTTTAAAAAACTTATTTACCAACATATTTTTCTGTGCTCTTTTTACCTTCTTAACGCGATATAAGGCCTAAAAATAATGCGAGTCCGTTAATTTGGTCTCTTCTATAACGAATCCGAATTTCTGTGATGTCGAAATTTTCAACGTGAGTTTTATAGCCGTTTTTTAATTTAAAATGAACTTCTTCTTAGACTCTAAAGGGATAACGTCACCTTAATCTTTTGAAGTTTCTGTTGTTAAAGAAATATTTTTAATGATTAAAGGGCTTATGGTAAAAACTTGATAAGTCACATTTTATTTTAAGTTTGTCTTTGACTTCTAAAGGTTGAAAGAATACAAAAAATGTGATTTTCAGGACATTCATACTCTAGGCATTTGCAATAATTGACTAAGCAGGACTTCTATTAAATATTAATGGATGTTTAGAAAACAGTAGAAAAAATAGTAGAAACCCCATAAAACAACAAATGTGGCTTATTATGTTTTTACAATAAATTCTTAAATTATTTTTAAATAAATATAATTTTTTCGTTTAGTCCCAAATTCGGTTAATTTTTACAGCTACAAAATATCTAAAAAAAAAAAAAACTTAAATATTTGTTAAGGCCCTATAAATAACACAAATCTATCTCTAGGTCAGGTCTCAGGTTCACTCTCTATTCCATCTATTCCATCAAAATATCATAAAAATCGAAGTAGGGTATGAAATAAAAGCAACTTAAAAATAACAAGACAAATCTTTTGATTATTTTATAATGTTTGTTCTTATAATTATGTTAATAAAACTTTTATAATGATATTTTTGTTTTTTGTTTAAATATTCACTGCCGTTTTTTCTTGTTCTTACATTTTGTACTTGTTCTGGCAACGTTTACCAAACAAAAAACTAACAAAAAAAAAAAAAACTTTATATTTTCGCAACTTCAAGGTATGCGTGCTGTAAAATCTGTTTTATTGGCTTCGGCATCATTGCGTCGTATGTATCCAACTTTGCCCGAAGCACAAATTGTTTTACGCGCCATTGTTGATGTGAATTTACCCAAATTCTTAGAACAAGATGTTTCATTATTTGTTGGAATTTACACGGATCTCTTTCCAGGCACCGAATTGCCAATGGTAAGTTATTTAACAATACATTTTATAAGAAAATCTGTTATGAATATTTAAAATACTATTACTTTGATGCGCTAACAATATGAGGTATGTGTTTTTTAATAACACAAAAAAGAAAATACTTATTATTTTTTCGGATAATTTTGTAAAACATTATTTAAACAGAATTGCAAAATATTTTTTTATTCTCAAACAAATATTTTAGAAGACATATAATTGACATTTAAAAAAAATAATATCCTATTTTGCTAGAGTAGCGTCTATATGAATGGGTATTTATGATGCGAATTTTATGTTAAAAATTCTAATTAAACACGCGGAAAAAAACTGGGGGAATATAATCGAAGTACTTAGTAATTATACAACTACGCTCAGGGAACTTCTGCTTTAAAAAGTTTGTAGTTGTGTGGACTGTATTACAGTTTCTTTATTATTTATGTAAATGTCAGTCCTTTGTAGAACACATTAAATTTTATACTAACCTTGCAGCTCATTTAAAAAACACACCACATCAACTGACTGTTTTATGATTTTACAATAATTGTTTACAATCGCTTTTCGCTATTTAAAAAATAAAGGGTGATTTTTTAAGAGCTTTCGGATTTGGTTTATAAAAAAACTCATAAAATTTAGAGAAATTAATGAATATTTTTTTTTTTTTTTGAATCAATCGAATTATCTATATAATTCAATGTGAAAAGATGATTTCATGTAAATATTAACCAGCCCCAAATGTGAAATTATTTGACTGCGTGTTATGTGGCACAGTCTTGTTGAAACCACATGTCACCCAAGTCTAGCTCTTCCATTTTAGGCAAAAAAAATTGATATCATAGCACGGTAGCGCTCGCCATTCACAGTAACGTTCTTGCCTTCGTCGTCTTTGAAAAAGTTCGGTCCAATGATGCCATCGGCCCATAATCTACACCAAACAGTATATTTTTCGGGATGTATTGGAAATTCTTGCAATGCTTCTAGCTGCTCTTCACCCCAAATACTGCAATTTTGCTTGTTCGCGCATCCATTCAACCAGAAATGAGCTTCGTCGCTGACACGCTTTTCCGATAAAAAAGTTGATCTTCATCTAACTTTGCCAGCGCCCATTCATTAAAATTTAGCGGTTGTGGTAGTTCGTGTGGCTTCAATTCTTGCACAATCTATATTTTAAAAGGTTTTACAACCAAATCAAAAACAGAGGTCCAACTGCTGCGAGAGGCACCGAATCGATAACTCACAGTCATCAACAACACTACCGGATACAGCTGCAATATTTTTCTCTGTCCGCACTCTACACTCATAATAATTCATGCATAAAAATACGAAATTATTGTCAAAACTACGAAAACTTAAGTAAAATGTACAAATTTTCGTTTATTTTACAAAAAAGTTTGGTTAAATTGACACTTGCGTAATTTTACGCATAGATTATTATTAGTGTACGTATGCGTGTTGGTGGTTTAATGTACAATAATGTAAATTTGGTGCAAAATTTAGTCACAAGATCCCGAATAGCCATCTCAGAAGGTCGCCAAACTGCACTTTCTTAACCGAGCATGAATTTTTATAATAATATGCAATTATCTGCAAGTGTTGTTCGTTTGTAAGTCGATGCATGGTTAAAGTATAGACCAAACTGAACATATTGAACAGTAATATATTACACGAAAACAGCTGAGCTGCCAAAAACAGTGTTGCCAATAAGAAAATTGCTAACAAAATCAACCTTTAAAAAAAAAAACTGTTTGTTTATATTTTTACTAACATATTTTGTTAATTTTTACAACAATTGTTAGCATTTTTAGAAAAGTAAAAACAAATGGCAAATGTTAGTTGAATTTAATGAAATGTTAGTCGTCTTTTTTCAAGTGAAATTTAATTTGTTTTTGACTTTAATTGCTATTGTCTTTACCTACATAATATACTTATGTATTTATAAGTTTCGAGTTAGTTTTAATTTCTTGTAAAATATATAAATTTCTTTAGTAATTGTTTACTAGGCTTGTATATATTTCACAAAAATTTGTTAATATTTTACTAGAACTTTGTAAAACTAACTTTAAACTTGTGCACTCTCAAGAACTTTTCCATAAAAGTTCAACAGTTATTTATGAATTTAATCAGTAAAGTTGTTTCAATGGAATATACTGTTAAATTACGAAAAAAACATATTTTTGAACTTTCTGTCTGTTATTCAATAAACAAAATATACAAAAAACACGGACTTTCAGTAAAAGTTAAAATAGTTAGTTAAAATTTTCTATTTAAAAGACAAAGTTTTTATGTTATATTGAGCAGAGCTGTTAAATTTGGATTACGATTAGTAATCAATTAGATTACATTTTAAAAAGAATGTTATTGATTACATAATTCTCTTTTGAACAATTCCTGATTGTTAATTAATTATGATTACAAATAATCGAAAAATAATCAAGATTAATTAGGATTACGAGAAAATAATCAAAAGTAATCAAAAAAATAATTGACTACTTTCAAGGATTATTTTTGATTATTTTCGATTATTTTTTAAAAATTTTGAATTTACATCATTTTGTACATACATTTTATTTTGAAAAATTTGCATTTACAACGTAAACAAGTTCTGAACAAATAAAACAAGATTAGATAGTTTTTGTATACAAAATATAGGTATATTCTCTTCAATAACAAAACAATCAATAACATTTTCAGTACTTCCTAAATAAATAAATAAGGGAAAAATACGTGAAAAAATTAAAAAGAAAAACAAATACATCCAGAATACATTTAATTCACAAAAAAAAAATTTATAATTTACATATCGAGCGCTTATATTCAATACCGTCTATCTACAAAAACACAATTTTTCAGGAGAGCCAAAAAACTGTTTTATTCGCAAATAAGCAACAATTTCGATGAACTCATCTTCTACAATATTAACAGAATGTGTCTAACAAACGTTCTAACTAAAAAGTTTCTTGAAATTCGCGTTATTTTAGCTTCTATGATAGAAAGGCGGTATTGCCTCAAAAATGAAATCATTGTGTAGGAAAATAATATGTAGATAGACGGTATTGCCTTATTTTAAAATTAAGTTTGTATTACGGTTTTTGTATGGGGACCCCGAAAAAGGTGGGTGATAGGGGGTAGATATGTTCACAAGAAATGTTGGGGATAGAAAAATAGTAGGACCTGTTCTAACATTTGAACCCTTCAGGGAGCTAGGGGTTGTTTTTGACTAGTTTTTGTTTGTTTTTGGCATGGGTGTCTCAAAAAGGGTGTCAGATAGAGGGTAGGTGTGTTCAGAAGAATTGTTTAACCAGTTTAAATTCAAAGACAATGTTTTTTATAATTTTTTTATTATAATTTATTATAATTTTTACTGCACGTGGCTAAGATTATCATAGAAGTAGTGATACTCCTCTGGAATTACCGCCTTTAACTCCTGTAAATGCTTCCATTTGTTTTGCTGAATTGGTAGTCGACCGGTATACAATTGTTTTGGTTCTATGTGACCTTAATATTGCTTTATTCTAATAGGTAGTTCAGTGTAATTATGATCAAAATTCACTTTAAACTTAATGGTACCACTTGGGGAATATAAGAGAGATCTTAGTTGGGATACTGTCGGATCATTTTTTGCTCGACCAGGTCTAATACTGGAAAATCGAATAAGGTTCGTATCCTTATAGTTCTTAAAAAAATCATACTTTAAATGTAATGCATCAAATGGCATTTTAATAATTTTGTTCTTGATTTTGACTGTTTTTCGGGCATCTTTGGTTACCCTGACGTAGTCGTATTGCAAATATATGGTTTGATTGTTTAACTTAGCCTCCATCTTTGCATGGGCACTGTCACACTCCATCTGGGTGTGTCCTTTCTGAAAGTATTTTTGTTCTATGACTTTGTTGTTTTCTATTGAAACAAAGCATTCGACAAAAAGTGATTACGGTTTTGGTAACCGCAACCATCGGAGTAAATTATTATTGGTAGAGTATATGTTAGACAGTGTGTTAACAAATGGTGCATTATGCACAAATCACCGTGTGAATTGGGCATTGGATTTTAAATCGAGGTAAAGTGGTCAATTTCAAATCAGTATCAAATTGGTACATTCTTGCTTGAGTTTTTGAGTTTTTTGCGTTTGAATTCATTTATTTGCTTACTCATTTGTAGCTAGAAAATAACATAAAGGGCACACCACCGCATTCACAGCGTATAATGGTAGGTATTGATCGTTCGACAAGAGAAGTATGTATCCGAAAAACGAACAGTGAATAAATAGATATCAAACAGAGAAATAGCCTGAAATTAAATAAAACGACAAAATTTTGTGATGTAGATAGACGGTATTGCCGTCATAAAATTCATAAATAAGTATCTTTGTAGATAGACAAATGATAAAATACAGGATATATAGTACTAAAAATAGTTTTTTTCCCACTGAAATTTTTACAGTACATGCAGATGGGGTCAGAGATGAGTTTGGCATAAAAAAAAAATTTCGTGAAAATGTAGATAGACGGTATTGAATATAAGCCCTCGATATATTTACAATTGGCTTTCATTACATCTAATTTTTTAAAAGAAAAATCAGACAATTATTACCGCCTTATTCCCTGCAAAAGAAAACAGTCGTTAAACTGGAGCTGAAGACGTTAAGTTCGTGTGAAAAAAAATAAATGCATCCCTTAGTAAATCATATTTGTGCCAAATTTCGTCAGCACTTGCATGATCATTTAAGCAACTGAAGATCGTTGTTCACCTTTAATCTGTTCTTGTGGAGAAGGACTTACTTCAATTTTATCATCTGCAAATTCAAATCTTTAAAGTAAAAAAAAAACAAAATAAATGTACGCATAAGCTCACCATCATCAGTGAAATCAAAAAAAATCGGAAATTGTCGCTACAGTGTTAATTTTCATTTCAAAATTAAATGTTTTAAAATTTTTGTCGTAAAAACTGTAGTGTTTCTAAAACTCTGCTGGTTATATTCTCGACAGTTTATTCCAGCAATTCTGGACTTAATCTCTGCAACACCTTGAGCAATTTCTTTTTGACGCTTTGGGTTAGTACTGTTGCTGCAATTGCAATGTATGCCCTAGGCTTCAACATGAAATATGGTTGGAACCTTGCTCTTAAAATCTGTTCCATTTGTAAAATAACAGATTATAATTGTTGCAGCTCCTGGGATCTGCTTAGTTTATGCAGCCTGATGCTCAGTGTCATAAGAGTTGGTATTAAAAATCCAGTAATAATATTAATATAAATTTATATTTTAATGGAGCAAAATATAAAAATATCATTATTAAGGTTGCTTTCTCCTTGAAGAAAGTCCAGTGCCTTTGCAATTGGCTCTATTACCAAATTGTACATTTCCAGGTACTGTATGTCTCTTGCAAAAAAATTGTGACAAAGTCAACTTATCGCACAGACTATTTAACTTTTCTTTGTAGCAAAGTAGCTTTTGAACTGCGTAATGCAATGAGTTCCAACGAGTAACAACGGGCAAAAGCAACGATGATCCCAGGTGTTCTTCAATTATTTCCGAAGACTTTGGCCACTGTAGTGGTAGAATTTTACGTACACTCAAAAAAATAAGTTAGTAGAAAAGTTAGTAAAACGTCTTGTAAATCAGGTATACTATTTTTTAGCAAAATTTTTTGCTAAAATCGTGTTTTCAGCTAAAATTTTTGTTATACTTATTCAGCACTTAACTGTTTTATACTAATGCTTTACTAATATACTAATGTTTTACTAATTAATTTTGCAAAAAAAAAATTGTGCTGATAAGCACATTAATAGTGTGGACGGCAACCAGATTGAAAGATATACGCAGAATGAAGTAGATGTCGCGGCATGTCAAGATGTAGTAGAGAAGAGGAAAATGATACTAAAAAGTACAACTCTAATAAGACATATAAAAAAATTAACCATGGAAGACTTTTGTATCTGTTTTTCATACATAAAACAAAATTGAGGATTAAAATAACTTAAATTTTGCGTTGTCACCGGCTTGTGAAAATAATTGTCTATTAATTAAATAAAAGACAAAATAAAATATTTATTTATTTAAACTAAATGTGTGGTCAAATTGTAGACAGATTAAAGTGAAAGACAAAGACACACATCTTAGGTAGATTTTTTATGGTTCCTTTTTGTTATTGCAAAAAGGGTTGTTTTTTCGTTTCGTTTGTTTTTGTTTATTTTTTCATTTCGTTTCTATAATTATCTTCGGCAGTTGCGATAGCATCATTTAAACGATAGCATCATTTAGACAACCATTGATGTAAGTAATTGAAAGACAATTTTTGTTATGCTATATATATTTATTTCTATATATTTTCAGATATTAAATAAATTCATGTCGTCAATGTGGAAAAATGAAAATTTTTATATTTCATTATTATAGTAAATTATTTTTAAAAGAATCACAAAAATATGTTTTATGATTTTCAGCAAATAAATTAACAAAATTACAATTTTTCTACAAATTTTTTGCGTTTTTTTCAGTCTACTAAAATTCAGCAAAAAATTTATTAATTTTTAGCAAGGCTTTTGTATTTCTAATCTACTAAGTGTTAGCAAAACTTTTGCTGAATCTACAAATTTTGTTGCTAAAAATCAGCTCGCTGATTTTCAGCAAAAGATTTTGCTGACATTAGCAACTTTTTTGCAAGCATCCTCCTGACTAAATTTTGCTGACTCAGCAAAATTTTTTGCTGACTTTACAAACTTTTTTTATGAGTGTAGAAAAATGTATTTGTGACAGTTATTTTTTGATTACTTTTTATTATTCTTGATTATTTTTGGATTATCTGTAATCGTAATCAATTAGTAATCGTGCGAATCTGAAAATAATCGTTAATATAATCATTACTTCACCTTTCAAAAAAAAATAATCTTATTACTAATTACACTGTGCTCGAATCGGACACTTTTTTTGTAACAAACGGGGCACCCGGTGGGTAAACCTAATTCGAGTACGCTGAATCCTGTGTTGCTAACCGTTTTTTTAGGTTAGCTCTTGTTTAAAAGATAATTAAGATTGAAAGTTATGGTTCCCTCCCATACAAAGTAAATATTTAATATCATATATCTACAGTACTATAATAGTCTTAGTCTTAGAAATTTGCGCACGTTGATTATTTGATAGTGTTAATAGTCATGGGAAAAATGGGCGTGATCGGACCAGTGGGCGTGTCAGCTCCCATACAAAGTAAATATTTAATATCATATATCTACAGTTCTATAAAAGCCAGAGTCTTAGAAATTTGTGCACGTTGATTATATTATGAATAGTCATGGGAAAATTGGGATCATACCAGTGGGCGTGGCAGCTCCCATACAAAGTGAATATTAAGCTCATATACAAAATTAATATTAATATTAAATATCCAGGGTTCTATATTAGCTATATAGCCTTCAAATTTTGTACGAGTCCATCAATTACAAATATTGGTAGTCGAACTGAAAATGGGCGGAATGCGATATTCACTTTTAGGTGACATTTGTTGGAATTTGCAAGAGGAAAATAATGATATAGAAGAATCAGGAAATGAAAATTGAAAAAATCATGAAAAATTTATTTATTAAAAAAAAAAAATTATAAATCACTTTAAAGTTGTTGTAGTCAATTAAATTTTGTTGCAAATAGTTTATTGTTGATGTTGTTTCATAAAATGTTCTCAATTTCATACATTTAAAATCAATAAATGGTAAAAAAAAACTTAAAAAAATTGTTTTTTTTAGGTACTTGGAACCATAATTTTCTATCTTAATTATTTTTTAAACGAGAGCTAACCTAAAAAAACGGTTAGCACCACTGGATTCAGCGTACTCGAATTAGCTTTACCCGCCGGGTGCCCCGCTTGTTACGTTTTTGAACTAGCACAGTGTTATTAGTAATCATTACTTAACAGCAATGATATTGAGTATTGAAATAAACGAAAACAATCTATTGTTTTTATAGATTTTGTGAATTATTTTTTCAACAGTTGAAAAGAAACTAAAAAGTAAGTAGTCCTTTTTTTAACTGATTTTCAGTTAATTTAATGTGTATATTTAGTAGTCTTAACGGAAAAAATATTATGAGTATGTGACTGTATAATTAGCACTTCGATAATATTCCCCCAGTTTTTTTCTGCGTGTAGTATTTTTATGATGAATAATTTTAAAAGGTATGCCATTTGCTTTATATAATAAAATGTTATTTAAAATATTTCTAAATTAAATCAAATTTAGTGTTTAAAATTGCACATTGATGAAAATTAAAAAGAAACCAACTTCTAAAGATGGCATAAACTTTATGTGACGTATAATAATTTAAAATTTTTTGCTTCTAACGATTTAAAATTTTCTTGCAAAAAGAAGAGATATAGAAATACTGCTATTCTTGATAAAATTTTTCAACAAGGAGATCAAATTCTATAAGAATTAAATATTATTTTTATAAGGAGAATTTTGCATAACTCTTCCCTTAAATATACAGCAGAATTTCGCTTGAAAGTAAACACCACAAAACGTTGCCAAACAATCGCATTTTGCAAAATGTCCATACTACAAAAACTTTTGGTTTTTGATTTAAAAATTTTGTTGTCTGTCAGAAAATAATTTTAATTGTTGGACAAATTGATCCAGGGAAAATAGCAAAAATGAAAGTTGAAATGAAATTTTGCAAAGTTTTGGAAAAACATTTAAACTTTGTTTAGGTTGTTTTTGACAAAATAGTCTTTGTCCTTGAAAGGAGTTGCTCCACACACAAAGCACGAATAATTATCATCATTTTTAAAATTTTTGTTTCAAAATTATTCATTTAAAAAATCTGTAAAAAAAAAACGTTTCTGCATTTCTATCGAATTTGTTAGTGATATCTGA
The DNA here is from genome assembly GCA_021234595.1 of Delia radicum. Classification (NCBI taxonomy): domain Eukaryota; kingdom Metazoa; phylum Arthropoda; class Insecta; order Diptera; family Anthomyiidae; genus Delia; species Delia radicum. Next base: position 56,356,119 of record CM037853.1, read on the forward strand.
TGGAGTCAGAATTCCGAATCTGAATTATTTTAGAAATATGTTATGAATAAATGAAATTAAAAAAAAAAATAAAATTATAAATATTTCGAATTTTAGAAATTTTTAATAAAATTTTGAATTTTGCGATGTAAAAGCATGTAAAGGGTGATTTTTAGGAGCTTTCGGATTTGATTTGAAAAAAACACATAAAATTTTGAGAAATGTATGAAATCTTTATTTTAGCCGATAGAACGATATATATAGTTCCATGTTTAAACAACATATCGGTGGTATCTCACGAATAAATTCTTCAATATTGGCTTTCAGTGCGTCAACCGTTGTAGGTAGACATGAGCCTTAACATAGCCCCACAAAAAGAGTCTAAAGGCGTTAAATCGATATAGTCGGCCAATTGACCGGCCCCAAACGTGCATTAAACTGTTCACTGAACTCGCCTCCCAATTGGGCCATTGTTTTTTCAAACAGTGCATTTTTTGGGATGCATTTGCAGTTCTTGCAGTGCTTCTAGCTGCTCTTCACATCAAATACGGCAATTTTACTTGTTAACGTATCCGTTCAACCAGAAATGAGCTTCGTCGCTGAACACAATTTTCCGATAAAAAAAGTGGATCTTCATTAAACTTTGCCACCGCCCATTCACCAAAAGTTAGCCGTTGTGGTAGATCGTGTCCCTTCAGTTCTTGCACCAGCTGTATTTTAAAGGTTTTATACCCAAATCCTTCCGCAAAATTTTTACGTAGTGAAGTAACAGAGGCCCAACTGCTGCGAACGGAGCCGAATCGACGATTCACGGTCTTCAACAACACTGGCTGATACAGCTGCGATAGTTTCCTCTCTCCGCACTGTACGTATGCGTGTTGGTGGTTTAATGTCCAATAATGTAAATTTTGTGCGAAATTTAGTCACAAGATTCCGAATAGCCGCCTCAGAAGGTCGCCGATACTGACCATAAATTGGAAGAAGTGCACGATGCACTTTCTTAACCGAGCATGAATTGTGATAATAAAATTCAATAATATGCAAGCGTTGTCCGTTTGTATGGATAAATTATAGACCAAACTGAACATGTTTAATAGTAACATGTTAGACGAAAACAGCTGAGCTGCCAAAAACAGTGTTGCCAAAATGAAAGTTGCTAAAAAATTATCCTTTATTATGATTTCCTGCAAATAAGTAACTTAAGCCCGATTAAATATCATAAAAGCGGCAAAACTATTGTTTTCCAAAATAATCGCGATTTACTTTTAAGTTGTAATATATAAAAAAAACATTTTTTTGTGTATTAAAATGTTTTTTGGGGGTGTAATATATATTTTTAAATCTGTTTAACACAACGAGATATATAAATGGATGTAATTTTAATTAAATAGACTCAAAAACTGTAATAGTTTTATATTCAACTTACTTTAAACTTACAACCGCCATAAATTTTGCGTCATTAAAAATAAATGATTAACGCGGATCGATTTATCATGCTTATACATCCACTAACCAGAGGATGTTTATGTCATAGAAAATATTTTTTGGAAAAATTTTGAAATTCCTCATATATAACTAAATTAGTTTAATGTTTAAAAAAAAAATGAATTATTATTTAATCATTTGCTATAAAACAAAATTTTTTTTTTTAGCCATCTCGTGAGGATATAATGAAATGGTTAATTAAAATATTAGCTGATAAAAATTTACAAGCTACTCCCTGGTTTGTAGAGAAAATTTTACAAATTTATGAAATGTTATTAGTACGTCATGGTTTAATGGTAGTTGGAGGACCAATGGGATGGCAAAACCACAGCATGGCAGGTAAATATATGTGGAAGCTATGAAATGCAACACCCACCGGTTGATGAAAGTAATTAAATTTAACGTTTAACATTATTTAGGTATTAGCCCAATGCCTACGTTGTGTAGCAGCTGATCAAGAGGCAGCTCTACGTGAACACGCTACTAATTATCGTATTATTAATCCAAAAGCTATAACTATGGGCCAATTATATGGTCGCTTTGATCCCATATCCCATGAATGGTATGATGGTGTTTTAGCTAAAACATTTCGTGAATTTGCCAACGGTTCAGCACGTGAACGTTATTGGATATTTTTTGATGGTCCGGTCGATGCTGTATGGATTGAAAATTTAAATACTGTTTTGGATGATAATAAAAAGTTATGCCTGATGTCGGGTGAGATAATCACTATGTCAAAACTAATGAATATGATGTTTGAGGCAGCAGATTTAGAGCAAGCCTCACCGGCTACTGTCTCGCGTTGTGGCATGATTTATATGGAACCCACACAATTAGGCTGGGAAGCTTTGCATAAAAGTTTCGTTGATGTTTTAGTTAAAAATGTGGGATTAAGTGATATTTATATGAATTTATTTGAAGAAATGGTCGGCTGGTTAGTGCCAGCTGCATTGGATATATTACCGGATTGTAATAAAATGGTTGAAACTTCTGCAATTTATCAATATCAGGTATGATAACTTATTTTTTGATTACGGTAAGTTTACTAAATTCTATTTGTTTTTTCCAGATGTTTTCCCGGTTTTTCTTTCATTTTTTGGATAAACATAAAGTTTTTACACAAGTTTGGTTTCAACAAATGTTTTTATTTTGTTATGCCTGGGCTTATTGTTCGCATTTACAAGGTATTTAAATTTGTCATAATATAATACACTCAAAAAAAATTAGTAAAATCAGCAACATGCTTGTTGGGAGGATCTTTGCAGAAAAATTGCTAATATCAGAAAAAAATTATAAATTCAGCAACAATAACAATTTTTCTGGCAGTATCTGCCCAGCAATAATTTTGATGAATTTAGAAAATATTTGCTGGGAAGATACTCGCAGAAAAATTGTTAATATTATCAAAAAAATAGTAAGTTCAGCAAAAATGTTGCTAAATTTATTGACTTTTTTTTAGTGTATGATTGAAATGAATTCATAATTTGAATGACTCTCGCCAAATACAATCACAGAAAAAAGTCAATCTTGTTAAGGGAAATATTCGTAAATTTTATTACGTTGTTGCATAAAAAGTCTTTTACAAAATCGTATCCAATTTGAATTGAGTGATTGATTTTTAATAAGATATCTGCCAATGACGAATTAATTAAATTAATGAGAAATAAATTTAATGAAAATTGTTGCTGAAACTTTTTCTTAGATCCTGACTAAAAATGAATGAAAGCATTCGCCACCAATTAAAAATAATATTATACAATCTTATATAATGCGATGGAGTTTTGTAAAAATGTTATATAGTTAAGCATGACATCATGTGTACTAATAAACAATTTTATTTGCCACTGTAATTTTTCGAAAAACGGCATATTTAATTCTCTCTTGCAATATGTTATACCATACGTTAATAGACGGGCAAAATATAATAGGATTGGCAGAACTAAATAAATAAATGCACACAGAGAAATTTGGGGTTTGTGGTTTAATGGTTAGCGCGTTGGACTGTTACACAGATGGTCCCGGGTTCGATTCCCGGTGACGACAACATCAATTTAGAAAAATAATATGTATGAGTTTTCTATCACTTATATGTATCGCTGCGCCCACCTTCGGTATTCCCATAGCCCTTAACCACACCGAAGTAAAATAATGAATCAGGGCTATTAAACAAAAAAGCTTCAATAAATTCGCCAACTCTACAACAGGTGTCGAGCAACTTGTTCTTGGACTTATCTACTCGCAATTGCCATGTTTGAAGCCCTTCATCTTTCACCACCTTTCATCTTCACTATCCCCTTTCCAAAGAAAGCAACACATTAATTAATAGGAAGAATTTCCTGAGTGTTGCTTCCCTTAAAAAAAAAAACAAAATAAGAAAGAAAAAAAAATTCAAAGTCGCCACAATTGAAAAAAAATGCCAGAATTTAAAAAATCACAAACATTTAAAAAAGTCACCAAAAATTGAAGAAATTTCCGAAATTACAAAAAAAAAAAAAATGGGCGAAAATTAAAAATATTTTCGAGATATGGACGTTTTAAATTCTATTTGGGTAATTTTTTAAATTGTAGCGATATTGCATTTCATTTTACTAATATTCATGTTACTATTACAAATAGAAAACACTAATTGTTAATAAATGTAAAAGAAGAAAATCTTGTGGGAATCAGCGCTAGAGGGAGTGCCGACTAGGTCATCTTCTGCCTTATTCTAATCCACCACCCACATACCTATTGATCTTTATTTACTCCTCATTTTAAATTAAAATTGGTTAATTTGTATTTTTTTCACCAACAAATTTTTTTTGACCTTTTATTTTTGTTTTTTAAAACTGATTTGTTTCAATAAAAAAAATTTAAATTTTAATTTTTTATAAAATATTCATAAAATATAGTAATTTGTTCGTACATAGCGATACCCTAGAACAATTTAAGTCTCTAAAAATAGGTAGAACTCTGATGATCAGAGATGAGGCACATGAATGTAGGACAATATGGTTCTAAGTACCGAATAAAACTTTGTGTCACGAAACACTTTTTTGCAGATAGAACCTAAAAGAGCAAAAAGTTAAAATGGGAAATATATAATATCGTTAGAGGGTTAACATAATTTTTATTTTTTTTTTAATTTAGAGTGATGCCTTTAAAACAACTGTATTGGCTGTCATGAAAATTATTAAACTTTTTGAATAGCAACAAATAAAATCTAATATGACAATATCATATTCGATTTTGGGCTCGATAAAGTGCAATATTCTAACTAAATATATATTTTAAATTATTTAAATGCTATCAGGGAATTATGTCTGTATTATAAAACCGACGAAGTTTTATTTAAAATTTAATCAATGAATATTTTCGTTAAATTCATTAATGTTTTTCTGGAAAAAAATTCTGCTTTTGACTCATAAAAGTAAATTTTTCAGTTAAAGGCATTAAACATTTCGATGCTCTGTTGCGCAAAATTCTCTATGGTGCCAATGAAGACTATCCCCGTCCAAAATATTTTTCTCTGAATCGAGGTCAAATGTTTCCTGAAAAACTTTCTTTTATGGATTACCGCTTTGATGAACAGGAAAATTGGTGGACTTGGCAAAAATCTTCTGAGGATCCCTCAAGTGTCATATCATCTTTCGCCGAGGGCTCACAAATAAGTGAATTAATTGTACCCACCAATGAATCGGGTTATATAACATATTGGCAAGAATTTTGTATACAAAAATCATTTCCAATGTTGGTTATCGGTCCTACGGGTACCGGTAAAAGTGCAATACTGTCGAATAATATAGTAAGTTTACCTAAATCATCGCATTTAATTAATATTGTCAACTTTTCTGCAAGAACTACGGCTCATTTGGTCCAAGACACCATCATGTCAAAATTAGATAGGCGTCGGAAGGGAGTTTTTGGACCACCTTTAGGTAAAAAGGTAAGTCGTAATTTTTTGTAATAAAAATGTTTAAATTGTATATATAAGAAATGATAATTTATTTTTTTAGTGCATTGTATTTTGTGATGATATTGCTATGCCTAATAGAGATACTTATGGTTCACAACCTCCTCTTGAGCTTGTCCGTCAATGGCTGGATCATGGATATTGGTCAGATTTAACAGACACAACTAAAATTGAATTAATCGATATGGTAAGTAAAGTAAAATAAAATCTTTATTTCTTAAAATTTTTTAACGGCCCCTAGCTTTTGCGTTAAAGATCGCTATAGATCGATATTTATTCTTATCCAAGTTTCTCCAAAAATTGAGGTATCCAGCAATATCCGATTATATCCTTCAAATATATTACTGGATTAAATAAGATCAAAATTGATCTCACAATTCGGGCATCTAAAATATCTACTTTGAGATTTGTTGGAAATATCCAAAATATCCCATGGGATTAATTTAGATCTACTTGAATCTAATCAGATATTATTGGACATATATTATTTTGAAAAAAAATTTAAAAAATGTTAAACAAAAATTATTTAGACATCTGCGCGTATATAATTATGTATGGTTTTATATATAAGAATATTTAATTATGTTTTATATGCATAACAAATATTAATGATGTTGGACCATATATAATCATATCTCAAACTAAATTGATAATCTTTTGTCATATATGGAATCTGACATAATTATATCTTAGATCATATAATGTCATATATAATTCTATTTTAAATTGCATTATGTATTGTGTACCACATATAAGAATATTTTATATCATTATATATAACAATATATCTACCATGTTTAATTTCTGAATATAATACCATATATAATTTATCTTACTCTGGTATATAAAAATTTTCAATTTTCAAAAAGTCAATAAAATTTTAACGTTTAAATTTTTTTATTTCCCTCTGATTCTTTGTTATACAATGACAAAAAAAAACTCAGTTCACGCAGAAACTGGCCTATTTAAAACTGAACAGCGAAGGAGCCATGAGAAAAACAGTTTTTTTTTTAACAAAACTCGCGCACATGTCTTTAAACTTTTTTGACTGTCGTACTCTTTATCTGTTAAGCGGACATCAACGAAATATTTATATATATAGTAACTAATTTAATAATATATATATACACACAGAGAAATATAGAGCCAACCGAATTGAAAAGTGTATTTTAATATTAACAACTTATAAATTCGGTTAGTATAACGATATTTACATTAGATTTCTGAATATTTTGGATGTTGCAAATAAAATTCTGTTGAATTAGCCGAACTTTGTTGTGAAAACTAATGTTCAGTTGCACCAACCGACTGAAATTGGTAAAAACCAAATATGAGTCGTAGTAACCAAATTTCAGTTGGCAAATACCTAAATTTTTCTCGGTGTGCAATAATTTTTATTCTTTGAAAGCCCGTCGGAGCCCGGCACAAAAAACATCAAAAATTTTAAAACTAAAAAAAAATTGGTTTCAATTTTCGACTACCATATATTTATTTGCAAAAAAGTTTTAGAAAAGTTTGGTTTTATAATTCAAATTTATTTCTTGAAACTATTAAATATCAAACATATGCCAACCGACAATGGTTTAAATATATATTTTAAACCTTTGGCGATTGGCATAAATATAGTCCATGGGTATACCAAGGGCTATATATTACAGAAAAGTGATCCTGTCTCTGGGAAATCCAAGTATCATGAAAAAGATTGCACGTAGCCTAAAAAATAGCCCCTTAAGTAATAAAAGTCATTAAAAAATTTTACTTTATTCAATTTACGCACAAACACTAACGCTGCAGTATGGACGGGATCTGAGTTATCCAGCTTTTTTGAAACATGTTCAGGAGTAAAGCAAGGTTGTTTGCTATCGTCCTTATTTTTTGCGTTGTACTTAACATACCTTCACCCAGCTGGTCATGCATATCACGCAGGACCAGCTGGGTGAAGGAATGTTTATTGGTGATGTTAATCTACGCGTCCTGATGTATGCGGATGACATTATCATTTTAGCAGAAAAAGCTATCACTTTACAACAAATGATATACAACCTTGAAATATACTGTAAAACATGGGGAATGGAGGTAAATCTATCCAAATCAGAGATAATGATATTTCGAAAAGGAGGAAGAGTGCTAATGTAAGAATTGTCTTAGAGTATCAGTACTTAGGCGTGCACCTATCTCCTGGAATGTCTTTCTCGCAACATGTGCTATCCAAAGGATGCGGCAAAAGGACTAGAAGAGTGTCCCTTTTATACATATAGTTTGCATGTGCAATACATAGCTAAAACCATTTTTGAGTATAGAAGCAATAGATTACCTCATAAACTATCCATGCAAGTTTTAGAAAAAAACATTTATTGGTATAAGGACTTGCAAAATCGGTTATTTGAGTACAATATTGAGAGCATATACATGAACCAGAAAGATTTGGTAAAAGCAATGAAAACTAAAGCATAGCTAGATTATGTAAAAAACGCACTGGAAAGTCAACTGAGAGTGTATAAAAACCTTGATTTTTCTAAAGGTCTTGAGCATTGCACAGAACGTTATAATTTGCTCCAAATAAGCTATTTAATGATGGCGAGGGGTGATCTTTTACAGTAAAATGGTAACCAATTCAGAGTTGGTAATGCCCTATTTTGTTCCATGTGTAATATGACTAAAGTAGAAACTTTAAAATTTCCTAGGCAGAAGCCCTGTGCTCAAGAATATAAGAAATAGATTTTTTGGTAGTTTTTGGCTCAACGATGAAGCTATTACTTTATTTCGTGAGTTAAACGGTGGTGAAGATGATAATTGGTTAAACCTATATTACTTTGTTAAAGATGCCTTAAGATATAGATCTATGTTAATAAGAGAATATAATTAATTTTTAAAAAATGGTAAAATTCAACTTCCGGATATCGGTTTTCTTAAACCATGCCGTAAATTTCTTTATAAAAACAAAAATGTAATTTGTACATAGAATAAGATAAATTATTGTAATGATTTTGAAAAAATAAAGAATATTATCTAAAATCCAAAATCTTATTCAATTTATTTTAAAGAATTCAGCACTAGTGCAAAATTGTATTAAGGACAGATATTGTACGTTACTGTACTCGATTTAACTTAATCGGTTGGCTTCATTCGGTTGGCTTCATTCGCTTATAATCGATTGAATTTTTAATTTCGATCAAAAGTGCAATTCGCTACATACCAGAATATCGTTGTAGGTATACGTGGCGTATGATCAATAAATAATATGTATTATTTAATGCTCATACCACACGTATCTCATAGCAGTTGTTTTAACACACAACTATTGAAATATATACATTAGGGTCAAAATCGTTTGTATGGAAAAAAATGTTTAGTCCAAAACTTCAGTGTCGAAAATTTCAGCCAATTCGGATAAAACTTTCGGAACGCGCATCGAGGTCAAATGTCAGCCTTCAAATTTGAATATTTTTTTTTTCATTTTTTGTAAAGAGATCGGAACGGTATAAGCATTATCGGAAACGTAATTAAAATACCTTTCCAACGACTTACAATATACCCACATTTAATTAACCCGTTACGAACCAGATTAAAATTCAGCCAATTTATTTTAAAAATTACCTTAATTATGGGACGTTAAGTGACTAATAGTTGTGGACGAGATATTAAGTTGTCATTGAAGCTAGAATACGGTGTGTTTAAAATTAGAAATTGTGTTGTTTTTCAAAAACCAACAGTGCGTATGAATATTAAAAGTATAATAATCATATCCTCATACCATTAAGTTTATTTTTTTTACATAAATGATGGATTTTTTTAAACACAATTTGTTGCTTTTTAAAAATGCAGGCTATTTACGATAAAAAAATAAATAAAAAGTTCACGCCTCATCTAAAATAACTTATGACAGGAAAACAACATGCATTTATATGAATAATTTCAAAAGTTTCCGACACCTTCTGAAACTGGCTTTAGAAGCTTTTAATTTCTTGAAGTATTTTTCAATTGGGAGAAACGCTGGATAGGTAGACTATGACTAGCAATGTTTCACGTTGAAAAGTCTTCTCCTGAAGAACTGATCGCCATTTAAAAGTAGAAATTTAAAAAAAAAATACTTACAAACGATTTTTTATTAATTTTATTTTTTCCCTCATAGTTTTTAACTCTCAGATCCAAACCAATATAAAATGGAGTCTACAGACGTTGAAGTTACGCTACTTTGTGAAAATTTGCATGTTGGTTTACAAGTGAAATCAAAGTTTTCCGATTTTTATACCTTCGCAGTTTCTTCCGCAGGGTTTTTCCGCCATTTAATGGAATTGAGTTTTAAGAACAGTATTTTAAGAATGCTATAATTTGATATAGTTTAAGGTATACCAATTTGTTGCACTGATAATAATCCATGCATAAAAATACGCAAAAAATGTCAAAATAACAAAAACTTTCGTAAAATGATCTAATATTTGTTCATTTTACAAAATATTTCGTAGTTTTGAATTTTGTTTCCGTATTTTTAGTATGGTTTTTTTTTTTTTTTTTTTTTAACGTTTATTAATTCATAATATTGAACAAACTTAAACTATAATAAACACTAGTTAACAATATTAATATTTACACATTTATACAAAGTCCCAGAAACGAGCTCTCGAGTATTATTGATATGGATTAAATTTTGATTTTCAAAATATTATTTAGAATTTGTACTTCAAATGAAGAAGATATATATATTATATAATTTAAGATTGCAATGAAAAAATTGTTAAAAACATTACATTTATAAGGCAATTGTTAAAAACTATGGTCGAAAAGTAAAAAGGGAAAAAATATAACAGATTATTTATCTAGCCACCAAAATTTTTTGGTTTTAGAACATTGTAAACTATAAAAATCTCTATTGGAAATACTTGTGTCGTGACGAAAATTATAATTATTTGTTTCATTGCAATTTACCGCCTTAATATTGGCCCGTCTATAATTATGATAAAAGACTGGTATGCCATTTTGGTTTTGTATAACCCCTATTTTATCGAGGTATAAAAATGCCTCAGGTGGAACAAATCCTTTTTGCAAGGTCGCATGTATATATTCTTCATTTGAATAGTACGGTGCCATTATCAAATTGTTTTCTTTACATAGAGTACATCTTACAATATTATTTCTAATTAAATTTATAATAAAATTATCTATTCTAATTACATTTGAAGTATTATACAATTTTTTATTTGATACATACTTTATAAAATTGCTGTTTGGAGATCTATATAACGAAGTGCAAGCTCTTAAGCATTTTCTTTCGAAAACCCGGATCTTTTCCATGTAAGAAGGTGAAATATTGAACCATATTGCACTCCCGTAAGTTATGACTGGTCTAATTAAAGATTGGTACATAATTATTTTGACTCTAGATTTGATGTATCTTGAATAAAATAACGATTTATATACAAAAAATGCTTTCCTAGCTTTTTATAGTATTTCATTTACGTGGTAATTGAAATATAAAAAATTATCTAAGTAAATACCTAAATACTTAACTACTTTTTTGTTGGGTATATAAATATTGGATAAATTAGATTTAATTCCAAATTCTTTCCAATTTTTCCTAATATTACCATTACATTTATCAACTGGAGGTCTGAAAAGAATCGTTTCACATTTTTTTGTATTAATTGTCATATTCCAATCAATTGTAAACTTTTCTACGATGTTAAACATGTCTTGAAGGTTTTGATTGATTTTTTCAATTGTGCTATCTGCGTGATATATAATTATATCATCTGCAAAAGAGATAATATTCTCTATTTTACTTAAAAGATCAAGAATATATATATTAAAAAGAATGGGAGAGTTTACAGTTCCCTGTTGGAGTCCATTTATGATTTTAAATGATTTTCTGCTTTTGAGATTTTGATGAAATATTGTAAAAGATTTATCACAAATCATGTTATAGATTAGTATGATTTGATGTATGGGAAATTGATATTGCTTTAATTTAAATATTAGCCCCGGAATCCAAATGCTATCAAAAGCTTTTTCCATGTCAATTAGGCAAGCACCCGTGCATAATTTTTTATTCCAGTTCCAATTAATGTTAGATGTAAGTAAATGAATTGCATTAATAGTTGAATGTTTATATTTAAATCCGAACTGTTTTTCGTTTTATTAAATTATTGTCATTACAAAATTGATTTATGTTATTATTTATGCTCATTTCAAAACCTTACTTATATTAGGTAGCAAACTAATTGCCCTTAAGTTTTTTGGGTTACTAACATCTTTATCTTTTTTCGGTAGAATGACTACTTTTGCCTTTTTCCATATTTTCGGAAAGTAAGAATTATTAATCATATTGTTAAATAAATTACAATATTCAAAAATCATTATTTCAGGAATATTTTTAAGTACTATATTTGGTATTGTATCTATACCTGAAGATAATTTGCCTCTTAGGTTTGAGAAAATGTATAATATTTTTTCTCTCGTTATAAAATATTTTTGAGTTTGTGCATCTTCTAGCATGTTTGATCTTTTATCGTCGGTAAAATTTGTTATAGTTGTATGCTGACTTTCAAAAGTGTTTTTTGTTTCTAAGAACCTATTGAATGAATTTGTGACTTGTAAGTGTAAATCGTTTTCAGTATTAATTGTTTTAAAAGAATGAACTGATTCTAAATAGGAGCCAATAGTATCCAACATTTGTTCATGGTCTTGAATTATAAAATTATCTTGATCATCTGTCTCTAAACTTTCTTTATCTATTCCTGCATTTTGTAGTAAATATTCTGAATTTTTAGCAATTTTTATGTTACGAAGCGTTAGAGGTTTAAATTTTTTAAAATTCTTTTTTATGTCCCCAAACATGTGCTTAGAATCTTTAGGATCTATGTTCGTCAATTTTTCTTGTACGTGCTTGTTAACAAGTACTGTAATGTTTTCATTTATTAGTTTTTTAATCATTTTTATTTTTACCTTTAATAGATTAAGCGAAGACTCTGACAGCGTTAGTTCTAGCCTGTTATGTTTTTTAATTACTGTTAAAATTTTACTTTTTTCTGCATGAAGTTTTTTCACAATTGGGTTGTTTAATTTGGAAAGTGAATCATATTCTTTATATTTAGGAGTTACATTTTCAATTGTTTCAACAATGATATGGTTAAGTCTACTTAAGTGTATATCAATTTCTGAGTTTGTAAGGTTTTTGTTGTTTGGTATTTTGTTTTCGGTGTCTATTTGCTGCAAGATTCTTTTTTGAAATTTTTTCCAGTTTGTTTTTTTAAAATTGTGTTTGGATTCGTTTTGTTCTAGTATAAAATTTAAAACATGTTCATTGTTCATGCTAACAATAATCTGTATAGCGTTGTGGTCACTGTCATAATCCAAAGTTTCTAAGCAGTTTAAAGAATTATTCTTAGTGTATATATTTAATCTAAAATCCGCTATGCAGACATCTATATATGATCCCGCACGTGGATATGAAGGCAAGCTAGAAGCATAAAGTCTACACCTTAATTCAATTTCATTATCCGTCAACCATTCTTTTAGTTTACTTCCTTTTGTATTGTCTGTTGGATTACACCAGTCTGTATGTCTGCAGTTTAAATCTCCAGCTAATATATAATAGTTATTGATATTTTGTAATTCTAAAGACCTGAAAAGTTTATGGATTTCATTTCTAAAATGCGAATCGTTATTACCGGATGGATAATAGGCTGAGATTAAAAATAATGATTTATTTTCAACCAAAGGTATCTTAATTATACAACATTCTAAAAAACTAAACGAATTTATAGTATTATTTGTATACATTTTATAATTTATGTTTTTTTTAATTAGTATGGCTGTACCACCTCCCCTTATCGCATCAGTTCTGTCCTTTCTAATAACGTCGTAATTTTTGAATTGAATTTTAAGTCTATTGTTGAGTTTAGTTTCATTCAAAAGCGCAATATCTGGATTGTGTTTGTTTAAAAATTCTTGAAGATCATATCTTCTGCTAAGACGTATTAATGAATTTACATTAATATGAATTATTTTTAAATTTTTTGTTATATTACTTCTCTGACTATTATCCATTTTTACACCTCTACCATGGAAAAGATCGTATCAATACGTGACGATTGAATTTGTAATTGTTTTTGTAGACTTGCAAATTGGCTAGTAAGGTTTACCATCATATTTTTTAGTTCTAATAAAAATGAGTTGTTATTTGTATTATCTAATTTATTTGAATCGATATTATAATTGCCTTTTAGTGTATTAGCAAAACTTATTTCGGGGTTAGTAAAATAATTGACATTGTTTGTTTTAGTCTCTAATTGAAATTTTCTTTTAGCTCTTAGTTTTTGTTGCAGTTGCTTATATTTTTCGCAACCCTTATACGAAGCTGGATGGCCATGTTTGTTGCATACAACACAGTACAACTTTTCTTTTTCATCCGGTGAAACTTTTTCTGTAGTACACTTTCCTTTTTCGTGACTTTTATCACACTTAACGCATCTTGGTGGAAGAAAGCAGTTTGCGGCACTATGGAAGAACCCTTGACAATTTCGACACTGGGGAATTTCAGGACGTCTAACTGGTTCCCATTTCACACAACGATAGAAAAGGGCTTTAATAGATTTTAACTTGTTTATATTACTATCGGGTGAAACAAGGACCATGAAAATCGGTAGTTTATAGCCTTTTTCTTTCGACATTTTAGTTGAAAATTCACTGACTTTAATAAATTTTAAATCGTCTTGTTTAAATTGGTTTAATTCATTTAGTATTTCATCTGGAGTTATATCTGAATCCAGACCTTTTAATAGATATGTTTTATTTTTACCACATTTTGGTGTAAATGTAAAGAATTTAGCTTTTGTTTTTTCTAAATAAGCTTTTACTCTTTTAAAATCATCGATAGTATTCATATATAATGTTTTTTTATTTCTAAATTCTTTGATTTTAAAATCCTTTATTTTTAAACCGTTTTTAATGAAATTAATTAGTTCTTTTGTTTCTATTTCTATAATGTTTATAGGTGGAACTTTTTGGGTTTTATTATTTGCAGTATTAACCACTGTATTATACTCATTTATTTTTGATGTTGCATTGCTACTGTTTGCTCTAGGAATTACATCCATAGTAGCAATAGCTGAATCTTTTTTTTGTGCATTCTCATTTTTTTCTCTCACATGTTTCTCAAACTTCTTTAACAGATCTTGATCACATTCTGTGTCTTTTTCAATGTCAAGCACTGAATAATAATTGTTTTTGTATTGCTTTGGAATTGGTAAATCCATATTTTGATTTTGATTTTTTCTTTTTCTAATATTTTCATTATTATTGTTATTGTTTTTTACATTTTGAATGATTTTTGAGTATTGAGCATTAAGCTCACTCATTTAAATAAAGTGTTTTATTTTTATATTATTATTTTTTGCGATTTTAAGACACAGAAAAATAAATGTTATTAATAAATTTAACTTGGAGAAAAAAAAAGTTAGTAGCTTTAGTAATATAAACTTTAGTATGACACCAATTGACGATTCTGGTCTCCGTAATGCGTCTGTTACTCATCACGGTCACGATAGAACTCCTATTTTAGTATGGATTATTATGAGTGTGGTAGCTCACCAATAACCGTATACAAACATCGCAACTTTTAATAATTGGCGAAAATTTTTCTGAAAATGTGTGTTTTTGTGTGTGAAATTTAAAATTATATTTGAAATTAGATACCGTATTGCGTGAACTTAGTTTCTTACACTGATAATAATCCATGCGTAAAAAAACAAACAAATCTCGAAATAACCAAAAAAAAATCACATTGAGTTTGTGATTTAACATAACAAATATCTCTAGAAATTCGAATAACAAAGTCCCCTGAAGATTTCCTTGGGCAGGAATGAAATCCGGATAGGGACACGCCTACATCAGATTGTTTCACAATTTGTTAAATAAGTTTTGGGACTTTAGCACATTTAATTACTAAAAACGAAAATTTGTTTATATTACAAAAGATTTTGTTGTTTTGGCATTTTTTTCGTATTTTTAGCAGTCTCAAACTTCTGTGCTGAAAATTTGAGAAAAACCGGTAAACCGATCTTTTTTTAACCGATTATTCTGTTCGAATAAATATTTGAGTTTTAAATTAATTGTTTCAACTTTAACCGAAATTTTACGAAAAGTCTGGCCCTTATGTGAAAAAATTAGGTACGCCATTAAAATCAGCGTGATCGAGATATTTAGGATCAATGGTCAGTACTCTTCTGTTCGATTTAAGGGGTCAAATTTAGTAGGTTTATATGTGTTTACTATAAGTGAAAAAATAATTAGTATACAAATAGATTTGCAAAAAATATTTAGAAATATTGATAAATATTTATGAAAATTATTCAAGTTCGAGGCCATATACTCTATATTTCTTCATTAGGATATTGTCCTAACAAATAATCTATAGAGTTTTTGTTTTCAAATTTATTATTTGACCCTTTCAGGAATGTGTTGATAGATCTATTTCGGGAATTTTCTAGGTTCCCATCATCAGAACACGTTTTGAAAGCGGTAACAATCCCATGCCAAACCTCAAGCATTCATATGAACTAGTTTACTCACTACATGAGAACTAATATACATATGAGTTTGAAATTAAAGATTATAACCATTGATCAAAAAATAAATTGAAAACTTGTTTGATGTGCAAGATCCACCTCTGGTGGATATTCAATACACGTTTTTTTTTTTTTTTTGTTTCTCTCTCCTTTTTTATATTTTGTTAAGTTAGTTAACAAAACAGGGAAAGTAAACTAGGCGGTACTTTGCCTTTTTTCACAAGTTTGTTATAATTTTTATTAAAAATAAAAATTATGTTTTTTCGACCTTTAATTGTGCAATGAAAATGAAAATTATTCAAGTTCGAGGCCATATACTCTATATTTCTTCATTTCAAAACGTGTTCTGATGATGGGAACCTAGAAAATTCCCGAAATAGATCTATCAACACATTCCTGAAAGGGTCAAATAATAAATTTGAAAACAAAAACTCTATAGATTATTTGTTAGGACAATATCCTAATGAAGAAATATAGAGTATATGGCCTCGAACTTGAATAATTTTCATTTTCATTGCACAATTAAAGGTCGAAAAAACATAATTTTTATTTTTAATAAAAATTATAACAAACTTGATAAATATTTACTTTATATTTAAAATATTGACAAAAATAAGTACTTATTGGGAACGCATTATTTTTTGTATTGAAATAATGTGAAAATTAACTTATTATTTGTTTTAAAGTAATGCAGAGAGTAAGCAGTTGTCATTACTGGTAAAGGGTCCGCCAAATACCTTTTTTTTTTTTTTTTGAAAATGTTATAAAAAAAAAACTACGGAATATTTTCTCAAATTCCTTTTTTTATTTGAAAGTATAATCCTTCCGGTTAGTAATGGAAAATAATTTCATTCAAATGGCTGCCTCGGCTGGCCATGCAGTAGCCTGCACGATCGGTCCAATTTTTAAGCACATCCATTGTGTGCAGCTGTATTTCACCAATGGCTTCACGAATATTGTCCTTTAAAGCGTCAATTGTCTCTGGCTTGTTGGCGTAACACTTATCTTTGACGGCACCCCACAAATAATAGTCCAACGGTGTCAAATCGCAGCTCCGAGGTGGCCAAACGACATCAGCTCTGCGGCTGATAATGCGATCTTCAAAAACAGGGGCAAAACATCGAGTGTAGCTTCAGCTGTGTGGCACGTAGCGCCGTCCTGCTGAAATCAAATGTTGCCAATATCCTCCTCTTCAATTTTTGTGAACAAAAATTGTTTCATAACGATCGCCATTGACTGTAACGACCACTCCTTGCTCACACATTCTGCAACATTACCATGATTTTCAAAGTAATGTAGCAATATTTCCCAGCGTTGTTCAAGCGTATACACCGTATATTCGTTCAGCGGAAGGATAAAACTAATTATCTATCAAATCCGACATGAGCTAGGTGTTACCATTCACGAAATAAGCACTAATTGAAAAAAAAACGTTAGATGGCGGACCCTTTAGTAGGAAAAGTAATGAGGTGTCATTACCGTTTCCACACTGGGTATGATGGAGAATTTGTTTGGAATGAATATTTAGCTTATTTTGCAATTTAAATGTCTGCTGTGAGCAGGCAACTTATGATCATCAAAATATAGTTTATATAAAAATAAACTTTTCATTAAATCTATACGCGTACATATTTTCAATATAATAAACATATGAGTACTTTTTGCCTCCCTACCTACTAAATCTTGTATTTACTTTTTTTGTGTTTTAATTCTTGTTCCAGTGTTTTGTTGGTGCAATGGGTATGCCAGGCGGTAGTAATTTTATCTTTCCACGTCTATATCGTCATACATTTGTTGTGGGTGTTGATTCATTTGAGGATGCTACTATAATCAAAATATTCACTGCAATCGGTGATTGGCATTTTGCCAAAGGCTATAACGATAAGGTAGCATTACTATCACGGGTAAGTATCCACTATGTATTTATAGATAGATGATGGTCATTGTTATATAATACCAAAAAAAAAGAAAACAAAAAACTGTTAATATAGATAAACAAAAACAATAACAAAAATACGATTTAGTAACTCCTAGTTACTAAACAGTAAAAACATATAAATCCACACTCATACAAATAAGTCTGTTAAAAGAGCAGATGGATTGGGTTTGTTTCGTTTCTATATACAAATGATATATGGATGTATATGTGATTTGGTGCCAATCGGATAAGGAAAAGTCGTGCAGAAAATCGATTTAAAATTCAAAATGTGTTTGTGTGGGTAAAAGTAACTTCTTTCAGTTTTTGACAATTTTTTTAAAATATTGTAATAGTTTTTATTCTAGATGATAAATTTTTAGATATAAAGATACAATTATATATACCAAAAGGTATAAGAATTTAAAATCGAGCATAAACTAGCCCAGTAACAAACACAGGGTTTCTTTATGCAGGTGTAGAACATAAAGTTGGCAATTTTTTTTTTTTTTATTTTGTTTTTTTTAAGAGAAGCAACACTCAGGAAATTCTTTCTATGTATTAATGTGTTTATTTCTTTGGAAATTGGATAGTGGATAGATGAAAGGTGGGGAAAGATGAAGGTCTTCAAACATGGCAACACTGTAATTGCGCGAGATGATAAGTCTTAGAACAGTTGTTGCTCGCCACCTGATGGAGATTTGGTGAACTTATTGAAGTTTGGTTCATAGCCCTAATTCATTATTTTACTTCGGTGGGGTTAAGTGCTATGGGAACATCGAAGGTGGCAGCTGAGATACATATGAGGGATAGAAAACTCATACTTATTATTCTTCTAAATTGATGTTGCCGTCAACGGGAATCGAAACCGGGACCATCTGTGTAACAGTCCAACGCGCTAACTATTACACCATTACACCACAGCGCCCACTAAACTGGCAGCCATTTTGTAAGCTGTCAAGTGATTTTGGTTTAGCTTGCTTTGACATTTCTATACGAATATACCGACGCCTTAACAAGGCTTAAAAATTGTGCAAATTTATTTTGAAAACCATGGTTCTTTCAAAATACGTCTCGAGCACTAATTTTGCGAATTTTGTTTAGTGATGAAGCTCACTTTTGGGTAAATGGATACGTCAATAAACAAAACTACCGTATTTGGAGTGATGATAATTCTCAAGTGTATATTGAGAAACCGTTACATCCAGAAAAACTAACTGTTTGGCGTGCTTTATGGGCTGGTGGAATCATTGGTCCGTACTTCTTTAAAAACGATGCTGGTCAAGATGTTTCAGTCAATGGTGACCGCTATAGACCAATGATTACTGATGTTTTCGTTCATCAATTAAATAACCAGGATGTGCAGGAGCTGTGGTTTCAATAAGAGGGCGCAGCATGTCACACAGCTCGTGCCACAATTGATTTATTGAAGGAAACGTTTGGTAACCGCATAGTTTCACTTGTCGGATCCGTGAATTGGCCTCCAAGATTTAACACCGCTGGACTATTTTCTGTTGGGATATTTGAAGTCGCTAGTCTACGCCGATAAGCCCGAAACGATCGACCACTTGCAGGACAACATTCGCCACATTATTGCCAATATACGGCCACAAATGTTGGAAAAAGTCATCGAAAATTGGCCCTCCACATTAGACTACGTCCGAGCCAGCCGTGGCGGTCATATGCCAGAAGTCATATTTAAATTACAATGCCAGAAAATTTTCTTTCGAATAAAGCAAATTTCATGTCAATTTAAAAGTTCTATTTCTCTATAAAAAACACCCTTTACTAAGACTACTAATGTGCAAATTATAACTTGACCAAGAAATTTGAGCACACACCTTAAATATTTTTGAAATTGGTTTCTGCAAAACAACTTTTTAATTCAAAACACTCCAAATTGTGAGATATGGAAGATTTTTTTTTGGAATGTCGTTCTTAAACTGTCCGAAAGTGATGGCAAAAACAGTGACGGACAAAATTTCTCATTTCAAATCATATTCTGTCTTAAAGCTAATTGATAACTTAGTCCTCTAAAACATATAACAAAAAGTCCGATTGGAGTCACAGTATGTTCCTTAGAGAATCGTTTTTTTTTTTTCAATATTACTACAACACAAAATTTCAATACATTAAAAAATATTAAATTAGAAAAAACAATTATCACAAAATAAATTTAAAAATTCAGTGATTTTTGAACTCATTAAAAAATTTAGCATAAAGAGAAAGCGAAAATTTGAAAAAAGTGATTAAAAACTTTTTTACGCTTCTTATCAATTTTCGATTTTTTGCACATACAATTTTTTTTTCAACTAGTGCTTATTTTGTGAATGGTAACACTTAGCTCATGTCTGATTTGACAGATAATTAGTTTCATCCTTCCGCTGAACGAATATGGTCCGTATGTTCGTTATCTTGTGAAAAAAGTGAAAGAAACTGGCATCCTCATCGATAAACCAAAGCGTGAAAAGCCAAAAACAGTGCGTACACCCGAGAATATTGCTGCTGTCGCAGAAAGTGTGCGTGCAGCGCCATCAACATCAATTCACCGTCGTTCTCAACAATTGAACATTTCGGAGACATCATTGAGACGAATTTTGCATAAAGACCTTGGTATTACGCCATACAAAGTCCAATTGGTTCAGGAGTTCAAAAAAAAAAAGTTATTTGGCGGACCCTTTATGATGCTTCATATAATTATAATCATGCGAAATTTAATATGAGCCTTAATACAGTTTTATCCGGGAAATGGGCCTATATAATTATATAAGTTTGCATTAGTTTAGTTTAAATTTGATAATATCCGATTACATAAATTACATCTGAATAATAGCGCCTTGCAATTTAATAAGATTTTAAATCTGGACTGATACTAATATACAAAATAAGATATATATAGTTGCATATGGTTTTTGATTTTAAAACTTTATTAAAATCTGAAATATTTGCAGAAATAATTACTGTCAAATACGGGTTTTGCCTAGCGTTATTAATCCGTTTAGGCTTTAGCCACTTGCAAAAAGTTTATAACTTAATAATTTGTGGCAAATTTCTTTCCATTTCTACATTTTATTTTATTCAAAAAATTCTCTAAAATTACCTAAAAATTAAGTTGTGTGATAGGATATAATGATAGGCACGTTGAAACCCTAGTGTGAACATATTTTTGTAGGTTTTCCTGGGTTACAAAAAAAAAAAAAAAAAAACATATTCAAAATAAAAAATCGAAAATCCCCCCCCCCCCCCCCCCCCCCTACACTGGTCGAAATCATTGATCTAGCGGCGCTTAAGTCAAAAATTAAATCTTTAAAATCGTTTAATGTTTTGCATTGTATCGATTACCGATACTTTTCTGAGAAACTCTGCGTTTTTACTTTTATTTTGCTTTCAATATTCGCTCAGCTGTTAGCTGTCAAACATAAAGTTTGCTGCAGCAAGTGCATTTTAGGAATTTGGCGCCTAATTACTCAGTGCGTGTTTCTTGTAACCTTTAAGTCAATTGTTTATCAATTTTGAGCCTAAAAGTTGTAATTGAAAGACAAAGGTATGTATTAACTAAAAAATAAATGTTTGTGACCTGTGTGTATCTAGTTTAGTAGTAGTGAATTGTAGAAGTTGGAATTTGTGATAGGGCGTTTAAAGTGTTATATACTATTGTTTCATGGAGTGCAACTTTTGGCGTTCGATCGTGTTCGGTCCAATTCTTTTTTGTTTATTAATTTGGATTATTGTTGTTGTGAATCGTCCAATATGGCATGCCAGTTCGCGCAATGTATTTGGTTAATTAATTTTTTAGGCACAATGAATGTTTCCAAACGCACACTTTTCTTAATTTGGCACAATGAAAACATCCCAACTAGAAAATTTTCGGCTGTGGAGGACCACGTATTTAACAATATAATAGACAAAACAAAGTATGCTGAGGAACAGTGCCAAGAAATAAAAAGAAAGTTGCGGAGCTTTATAAGCAAATTAGTTGAGAAGTGGAAGAGTTGCCACAGAACATTATCTTATTTTGAAGAACGTAACAAAGAATGGTTGGACAGTGAAATAATATTAGTTGAGCCGATAAGTACCACTTCTTTTGGACGACCTGCAAAGGATTTCACAGAATGTACCTCTAAAACCCAAGTCAAAAAAGTTTCACAGCTTGTAAATAAAACTTCTTCCCATGAACTTATGGTAGCGACGCGCGTAAGTTTACACAAAGCAGGAAAGAGAAAAGCTTCAGATGTGGTGTCCATGGTACATTCTGATACCGAGGTCGCAGCAAAAATTCAAAAAACCATTACTTCTACACTCACAATATTTTTTCCGTAAAGACTACTGAATATAACCATTAAATCAATGGAAAATCAGTTAAAAACAGGACTACTTACTTTTCGTTTAAAACAATTGTATTTTTTAGTTTATTTTTAACTGTTGAAAAATTAATTGACAAAATCCATAAAAACAATAGATTTTCGTTTATTTCAATACACAATATAATAAAACAACTTTTTGTTTTAAATAAAAAATTTTAACTGAATATTTTAACTACTACGGAAAGTCCGTTTTTTTTGTTTATTTTGTTTATTGAATAACAGACAGAAAGTTGAAAAATATATTTCTTTGTTAATTTAACTGTATATTCCATTGAAACAATTTTACCGATTAAACTTTTAAATAACTGTTGATTTTTTATGGAAAAGTTCTTGTGAGTGTACGGAAAAAAATTCTATTCCATACAGCCCTGATGAAGCTTTAGCTCTTTACGTGGACGGGGATTTCACAAAACACTCGTATAAATTAATGCAATCTGGTGCAAAAATAAGAAACTCAAACATATATCCAACATATGATGCATTGTTATTAGCAAAAAAGAAGTGCTATCCCGTCGGAGTCCAAATAACCGACACATCTGCTGAAGTGCCCCTACAGACCTTGGTTGATCATACTGTTACAAGGATCGTTGAATCACAGAAGGAAATTTTCGTCAACCTCAATGAAGACATCATTACTGCTATATACAAGTGGGGATGTGATGGCAGCAGTGGACATTCCACTTACAGGCAAAGCTTTTCTGACCCTGAATCGAACAGAAATGATGAAGCTTTATTTGCAGTGTGCATTGTGCCACTACAAGTCAAAATGGGAAGCGTTATTCTATGGGAGAATTCTCGGCCTTCTTCTACTCGGTTTTGTAGACCAATTAAATTGATTTATGAAAAAGAAACTTCTAACTTAGTCAGAACTGAAATTGAAAGAGTAAAACAGCAAATATCTGAAATTATTCCAACACAGTTTGAGTCGTTTCAAATTCATCACCAATTTCACCTGACAATGATCGATGGAAAAGTTTTTAGTGTGATTGCAGAATCCTCGTCACAAACATGTGGCATTTGTGGAGCAACACCAAAAGTTATGAATGACTTAAATTCTATTAAAAATCTACCACCTAATACTAATATGTATGAGTATGGCTTGTCAACATTACATGCTTGGATAAGATGTTTTGAATGCATTTTACATATTGCATATAGATTGCCAATTCAAAAGTGGCAAGTTCGTAGCACTGATAAATCAGTTGTACAACAAACTAAGCTGGATATACAAGAAAAGTTAAGAAATGAGATGTGTTTACTAGTTGATATACCTAAACCTGGTTCGGGAAATACCAATAGCGGAAATACAGCTAGACGTTTTTTCCAACAACCAAAATTGGCTGCACTTTTAACTGGAATCAGTGAGGAACTAATCAGTAGATTTAGTGTTATTTTACGAACTATGGCTTGTGGGTATAAAGTTAATACACATGCTTTCAAAATATATTCCTTTGAAACAGCGCAAATATTTGTAGAAAAATACCCATGGTTCTATATGCCATCTTCCGTTCACAAAATTTTAATCCACGGTGCTGACATCATAAATAATGTCTCGCTCCCAATTGGCATGATGTCAGAAGAAGCACAGGAAGCCCGAAATAAAGATTTAAGGAATTTTAGAGAGCACCACACACGCAAAAATTCAAGAAAAAACACAATGGAGGATTTAATTCACTCACTTCTTTTCTCTTCTGATCCTCTCATATCCTCGCTCTCCAAACAACCATCTAGCTACTCCCGAAATAATATAGAAATAGGCAGTGATGTACTAAATTTGCTTTCAGAGCCAATTATACAAGATGACGCTGTTGGTTCTGATGATTCTGAATAAAAACTCGTATATTTGCCTTAAGCCTATTATTTCCAACATAACTGTACCAATATATACATATGTCGTTTTATTAACACTGAAATAAGCACTGAAATAAATAAAAATTGTTTAAAGTTTAATATAACAGAAAAAAAATTTTAAAAAATAAATAAATTAATGTTTAAAAAAAAATGATTTTAATATTAATGTTTAATATATTTTTAGCCCAAAAGAATGTGAAACATTAAATATATTAACTTTATAATGTTTTCCTGAATGAAATAAAAAATGTCGTAAATATGAAAATAATTTAAACTTTCACAAAAAAAAAAAATATTAATATATTTTTAAAAATTTTTTTTTTTGTTTAACATTGTAGCTTAATCTATTTTCAACTAAAAAAAAATATTACACAAGCAAAAAAAAAATTCCCTAAGCGCTATTAATTAAACGCCGCTAAATGAGCCTTTTCGACCACAGTGCCCCCCCCCCCCCCCCCCGAAATAAATTCCTAGCTACGTGCTTGCTACATCCTACATTAAGTTGAACTTAAAAAATCCCTTCACTTTAGCTTAGGATAATTTTAATTCAGATCTTACTTTATAATATCCAAAAAAGAAAGTGTATTATTTAAATGATCAACTTACATTTAAAAACTTAATACTTTCATTTTAAGTTTCATTTTTCTGCAAGTTAATTACACATTCCCGCTTTAACTTATTTAACTTGTATTATCCTGCAGTACCGTATGATGTTGGTTATACAAATAAAACCAGATACAAAAAGTCAGACTATTAAACCTACAGAGTACAAAGTCGATTACACATATAAATGCATTTTTTTTTTTATACTTTTAGGACATAGTAGAAACCATTACAGGCAGACATATTATGATCAGAAGTATGAGTAGTTCTGCTCATGTGTGAATAAATAAATAAATATGTATTTGTATGGATGCATATAAGTATTGTTCAACGGAATGCAACAATAGTTGCCACAATAATAAAATTAAAATGGCGCATTTTATAACTTAATTTAAAAATGTCAAGTCCTTTCATTGTAAACATTTATAAAGTAAAAATAATATACACCTACATACAGATCAGGGATGGCAAGCAATAACGCCAAAATACCGTTATCGATTCAAAACCCTTTCAACTGACTATCGTTATCCGTAAAATACCGTTACCAAAATAATTAAAATACTGATATCCGAAAACTACCGTTACCGATATAACTGAAATACCAATATTCTTGAAATACCGTTGCCGAAATAATTAAAATATCGTTATCGCTAAAATACCGTTAGCGAAATAATTGAAATAGCGTTATCCTTAAAACTGCGTTACCGAAATAATCTGACAAAACCAGAAAAAATAATCGCTGTAAAGATATATTTTCGCAAAGCTTGATCATAAAATAACTAGTCATTTGAATTCGCGCATAATGGGTCTAAAATTATCGATATGCATTGACATTACCTGAATAACTTAAATAACGTTATCCTTAAATTACCATTAGCGAAATAACTGAAAAATCGTTATCCCTAAAATAACGTCAATGAAATAATTAAAAAACCGCTATCGCTAAAGTATCGATACCGAAATAAACAAAATACCGTTAACGCAAACAAAACGTTACGGAAATAACTGAAATATCGTTACACTTAAAATACAGTTACCGAAATAAACGAAAATAGCGTTAGCACACCGATAGCCGAATCGAATCGGTTACCATCTATGAAACAAATACATTGTTATCATTAAGGCAAGTTTTTAATGGCACGGAACACGGTTCTTTTTTTGTTTGGCATTTCATCCAAAGGAACTACACTCACAAGAACTTTTCCATAAAAGTTCAACAGTTATTTAAAATTTAATCGGTAAAGTAGTTTCAATGGAATATACAGTTAAATTACCAAAGAAATATAGTTTTTAACTTTCTGTATATTATTCAATAAACAAAATAACGGACTTTCGGTAATAGTTAAAATATTCAGTTAAAATTTTCTATTTAAAACAAAAAGTTTTTATGTTTTATTGAGTATTGATATAAACGAAAACAATCTATTGTTTTTATTGATTTTGTCAATTACTTTTTCAACAGTTGAAAATAAACTAAAAAATACAATTGTTATAAACGAAAAGTAAGTTGTCCTTTTTTTAACTGAGTTTCAATTAATTTAATGTGTATATTCAGTAGTCTTTACGGAAAAAATATTGTGAGTGTATATAAAAATGTAGTATTCATGGAAAGAGTTGTGTAAGGACCATTAGCTAATGCCTTTCAAAATTGTTAAACGTATTGGCAGCCCTTTGTATATTGAAAATTTTTTGATTTTAAGCTCGCATTGATAATAACAATTTTTTTAGACGGGGTTGCCAAGAAGTCCGAAAAATTTGGAAACCACCAGTGAATGTCCCTTAAACACCTCTTTCCACCAATACCACATTATATATTATATAGTTCATTTCGATGAAACGCGAATAAAAGTGAACAAAATGAAAAAAAACGTCTTTCGCGGCATAAAAAACTTGCCCTAGTTATCATTTACTAATACAGATACACTCACCATCATACATATAAGGACGTAGGTCATGTTATAATTATTTACACAAATATAAAACATCGAGAATACTCTGTCTATGATACACTTTAGTGCAGTCACTTGCGGTAAGTAGTAAAAATTTAGTACATGCCAGAAATTCTTTCAAATTATTTATATTCTGCCTTACTATGCACAAACGCACAGTGGGATAAATCACAAAATTTGTGGAAATAATTCGGCCATTTGTTAACTTGTGGTCCGATTGCAATGAAATTTGGAACATGCATAAAAGACATAAAATGGAGTTTAAGTTTTGATTTTGAACCTTCCAGACCCCTTGGGGCGGCAAAATGGCTGCCCAAAGTTGGGTACTTTTTTCATAAAAAATTTTGAGTGTTTGCCATTTTTTTGTTTCTCATCCGAAAAATAACATTTTAGTAATCTTCTTGTAAAGATGAACAAAACACATGCTTACATGTGTGGGTTACCTCCAATAGTTTCCGAGATATTCCGATTTGAAAATGTGAAATTCCAAATTTTGTCCGACTCAGGTTCAAAGTTTTTCGAATATCGGGCGAAAATTGGGACCAATTTTCGTTTTAAAATAACGGTTATTTAGCCAATAAAATTCTTGATTGAATAAAAAAAAAATTAGTTCCATATCTTGCTTCAGTCAAAAATTACATTAGTTTAAAGTAGAAATTAAAAAAAAGTAAATTTTGGCGGAATTTTCCCCAAAAAGCACCAAACTTCTTATCGCTCCAGACAAATATTTTTCTTCTGCACATATAAAGTGTGTATACTTTTCTGAAAGGCCTTTTTATATAAAAGCGAGTTGTAGCAAAAAAAAATTTGATTTGTAAATACTTTTCCCCCCATCCGCTTCCAAAGTTGCCATATTTTTGAGGTAAATATCAATTTTAACTCACTGTTAAAATGTGTGCACGCCTCCCATTGGGTAGCGGAAACCGGTTTTAGATACTCCACCATATACCTAATGTAGTGTGTAAGTCATTTCCAATCCCCGCTTTAAATGACGACATGGCAGCAAAAAACGAAAAAAATCCCATTTTTGGAAATTTTTTTTTTTATTTGTATTAATTGTGGGATTGTTTTCAGAAAATCATAATTTCTGAAATTTATTTCGATTTGTTGACCTTAAAGTCTAGTTAAATATAAAAAATCATTCGATTATGTCTATTAATAAATATTTTATTGAATAGTGAAAATTTTCATTTAAGCAAAAACTGAAATGTTTACCTTAATATTTGGATTACCCAAGTTTTTGTTTTACCAAGATGGCTAAATTCAATCTTTTTTAAAAAAATCGCAATCTACAGGTAATTTTCTTTTCAACGATACCAAACACTGGTATGTTATGTTCATAACTTCTAAACAGAAAATCTTCAAATGTTAGCCCATATTCATATATTTCTTTTAATGTGTCTTCGTATTCACATCTTACATAATTAGGCCAGGTAAAAAGGGTTTTATGATGTTCTTCATTAATGATATTAAAGGTTTTGTGGGCCCACCCAAAGATACGTGTTTTATGATTGCTATTTCAAATATATCCTCTCTTTTTATATTTTATGGGGGTTAGTATTTGAAGACCCAGTTACCTGGGTTATGATAGCTAATATTTGTACCTAATATTTGTATATAAATATGAATAGGTTTAGTTTTAAGTTCAGAAAAAACTCGTCAATCATGGTAATAACAGTAAATCATGAAGCATTGTGTTTAACTTTGTGGGACAACTCAAAACTACAGAGATTTGAAAAGGTTAACGTTGTAGTTGCATCAATTGAATCTTCACATCACACTAAATTGGACACTGCAGAAATATCTAAAATTGACAATTTTATTAAATTATTTGATAAAAAATGCAGTCCATTACCGGCTCTATTCTGAAATTTAAACAAAATATTATAAGTGGATGAATGATAGCCTGGAGATAAATTTTTCTGCTGTTGGTGCACCCTGTAATGATTTGTGTGCAAAATCTAAAAAAAAAGAACATCGATTACTCTTTCTACGCATTCAAATACAGAAGTTTCTGACACGTTTAAGGAAATGTTAAAAAAAGAAAATCGCCCTAAAGAGGCGTTGCAAATCGCAGATGTTCTTCCAACTGCATCACCAAAATGGCTTAAAAGGATTGTTAAAAGCATCCCCACCCCTTCATCGGATACAGATTTTACAGAAGAAGAAGCCATTGCTCTTATGTTGGAATTAGGGCTAAGCAAAAATAAATATCTTATTTTGAGAAAGGCTTTGATTGATAAAGGACACAAAATTCTACCGTCCTATAACGCAATAAAGGATAAGAAGGATAGTATCTTACCAAAACCTATTGCTGTTAATGAACATGAAGCTTGCATTGAATTTTCTACTCTGCTCGAAAACACAGCATCTAGGATTGTTTCTGACTTTTCTAGAGATCAGCTGGAAAGAGTCAATAATTGCGATGTTGTACTAATGTGCAAGTGGGGATGTGATGGCTTATCAGCCCTTCCTGAATACAAACATGCTTCCGAAGGCCAGAACAAACCAGAATATAAGAGCGTATTCATGTCATCGTTGGTTCCATTAAGAATTCGTTCATATTCTACTACTGAGCCTTCAACAAGTAATGCTTTCGATGATGTATGGATCAATTCAGCACCTGGATCCAAAGCTTTTTGCAGACCCATTGGTTTCGAGTATATAAAAGAGTCAAACTCTACTACTAATAATTTGGTGGATTATATAGAAGGAGAAAAATGTACTTTGGAGCCAATATGTACTGAGATTGGTGATTACAAGTTTAATATATCTTTTGATTTGAGCCTTACAATGATCGATGGAAAGGTTTGCAATGAAATGACAGACACGCTCTCAACTTGGGAATGCACTATATGCAATGAAAAGAAATCACAGTTTTCAAATGTTTCCAAAGAAAGGACTATTAATAAAAAAGTATTGGGTTTTGGCATATCCCCCTTACATGCCCGCATTCGGTTCATGGAACACTTCTTACACATAGCATATGATTTAAAGTATAAAAGCATAGCAGGAAATGAAACAAAATCAGTAAGAAACAACGAAGAAATGTCAAAAATGAGGGCAGATGAAAAAAGGAGGATACAAGAAGACTTTAAAAGGCAGACAGGCTTAAACATAGATAAACCACTTGCTAGTTGTGGAAGTACAAACGATGGCAATACAGCAAGAAGGTTTTTTAGAGATTTTGAAATTACTTCAATAATAACAGGAATTGACAAAGAGTTGCTTCGAAAGATCAACATCATGTTAATGGCAATTAATAGTAAACATAAACTAAATGAATCAAACATTCTTCATCTAGGTGAACTAACAGAAGAAGCTCAGGAAGCAAGGAATCGAGATTTGAAACATGCCCAATTGTTCAGTTCCAGAAAATGTTCAAGGCAATCACAGAACGAAGATATTTTCAATAACCTATTACTGTCTTCCGATCTCGTCCTGTCGTCAATGAGAAAACGATGGATTTCTTATAACACATTGGCATCTGTAAATAATGAAGAATTAAAAGATTTGCTTTATCTGTCAGATATAAATAATGATGTGTCCGATTATTTTGTATTAAATAAAGAAACAGCCTAATTTGTTTGTCTTTTTTTTCATTAATGAAGAACATCATAAAACCCTTTTTACCTGACCCAATTATGTAAGATGTGAATACGAGGACACATTAGAAGAAATATATAAATAAGGGCTAACTTTTGAAGATTTTCTGTTTAGGAGTTATGAACATAACATACCAGTGTTTGGTATCGTTGAAAAGAAAATTACCTGTAGATTGCGATTTTTTTAAAAAAGGTTGAATTTAGCCATCTTGGTAAAACAAAAACTTGGGTAATCCAAATATGAAGGTAAAAATTTCAGTTTTTGATTAAATGAAAATTTTCACTATTCAATAAAATATTTATTAATAGACATAATCGAATAATTTTTTCGATTTAACTAGACTTTAAGGTCAACAAATCTAAACAAATTTCACAAATTATGATTTTCTGAAAAAAATCCCACAATTCCTACAAATAAAAAAAAATTTACAAAAATGGGATTTTTTTCGTTTTTTGCTGCCATCTCGTCATTTAAAGCGGGGATTGGAAATGACTTACACACTACATTTGGTATCTGTTGGAGTATATAAATCGGTTTCCACTACCCAATTGGAGGCGTGCGCAAACTTTAACTGTGAGTTAAAGTTGATATTTACCTCAAAAATATGGCAACTTTGGAAGCGGAGGGGGGGAAAAGTGTTTACAAATCAAAATTTTTTTTACCACAACTCGCATTTATATAAAAAGACCTTCCAGAAAAGTATACATACTTTATATGTTCAGAAGAAAAATATTTGTCTGGAGCGATAAGAAGTTTGGTGCTTTTTGGGGAAAATATCGCCAAAATTTACTTTTTTTTTTTAATTTCTAGTTTAAACTAATGTAATTTTTGATTGAAATGAGATTTTTTATTCAATCAAGAATTTTATTGGCTAAATAACCGTTATTTTAAAACGAAAATTGGTCCCAATTTTCTCCCGATATTCGAAAAACTTTGAACCTGAGTAGGACAAAATTTGGAATTTCACATTTTCAAATCGGAATATCTCGGAAACTATTGGAGGTAACCCACACATGTAAGAATGTTTTTTGTTCATCTTTACATAAAGATTACTAATATGTTAATTTTTTGAAAATCGGATGAGAAACAAAAAAATGGCAAACACTCAAAATTTTTTATGAAAAAGTACCCAACTTTGGGCAGCCATTTTGCCGCCCCCAAACGGTCTGGAAGGTTCAAAATCAAAACTTAAACTCCGTTTTATGTCTTTTAGGCATGTTCCATATTTAATTGCAATCGGACCACAAGTTAACAAATGGCCGAATTATTTCCACAAATTTTGTGATTTATCCCACTGTGAAATGTTTTTCAAAGAAGTGGTTACGCAATATTTTAGTAGCAAAATTAAAAGGTTTTTAGGATGCCGGATTTGTTAACTGGAATCTGAAAGTATGACTACAAAAAAAATTTTCTTATAAAATAATTGGCATGTAGCGCAAATTCATACTGCTCAAAACACCTAAAAATGATTTGATATTCGCATCACAATTTGTAGTTTTCGGCAGATTCTGTCTACGCCATTTTGCTTTTTTTTCACAAAATGGATGACAAATAAAAAATGTTACCCTTACCACATACTTGTTCTATCTCAAATGCAGACGTTGTATGTCATCGTACTTTTATTGGTAAAACAATAGAGCAATTCCATTTAATATCGCCGTGAAATTAATCGATGTTTTCCGATTTTTAAAAAATTTTGGGAGTGTCTGCGGTAGTGAATTTGTGAGTGCCAGGTAGTGATTTTGTAAGTGTCTGCTGTAGTATTAAAACAAAAATTTTTTTTTTTGGAAAACTGGCAACCCTATAGCTTCAAATTGTGGGGTATGGACTTCACTTAAAAGGTCATAACTTTTGATGTGTAAAAAATATCGACAAAATTATTTTTGGATAACAACGGCTAGGTTTTGCACATTTTTTTCAAATAAAAATTTTTGAAAAAAAAAACTTTAAAATAAATTTTTGGAAAAAATTATTTTTTTTAAATTTTAAACACCCTGAAATTTTAAAAAATGGATTTTTTTCAAAAATCGATTTTAAAGTTATTTTTTCGAAAATTTTTTTTTTTTTTAAATGTGTAAATTTTTTTTTTATTTATTTTTTTATACCCCAAAACCTAGCCGTTCTTATGCAAAAATAAATTTATCGATATTTGTAACACATCAAAAGTTATGACCTTTTAAGTGAAGTCCCTACCCCACAATTTGAAGCTATAGGGTTGCCAGAGTTTTTTTTTAATAATTGCGTTCACTACCGCAAACACTCACAAAATTCTATCAAAATCGAAAAACATCGATTAATTTACGGTGTTATTAAATGGAATTGCTCAATACCCGAAAAAACAAGTCAATTTGATGCAGTTGATGCAAATGTAAGCTGAAATAAAATTTGTATGAAATATAGATGTTTAACAAAATTCATAAATTTTTACACCAGTATAATAATATTTTAAAAAAATTATTCGCCTAGATGCAAACATTTTACGATGCGCTCCGCGAAAAATGCAAATAATTTGTATATTTATTAACATATTAAAGTTTTTTATAATTTTTCTTAAAGTTGACTTTGAATTTGATGTATCATATTATTATTTGATACTTTTTCTTAAAAAGTTATTAAAAAATGCATGAGTCCGGATTATGAGTGGACCATTCTTTAATTGAAAAACATATGTTTCGGTCGGTTCGATTTTGATAATATATACAATTTTTAACACAGAAATAAAGTATTGTATTTTTTTTTTTTTATTAAAATATGAATATAGTAGTGTAGTCTTTTTTATATTTTGTATTATTCTAAAAAGCGTCTAAAAAAGGCCAGAATTGATTTTTGCAAATAAATATTTGGCAACGCTTATGAAATAATGATGATCTATAAAATATTTGTCTTTAATTTTTATAAAACTCTTCGTCGCATTTATGTAACTTTATGAATATGTTTAATGACAAATGATATATGAAATTTTTTCATTAATATGATGAAACTTTTTTCCCTGAATGTAGATTGGCTATGCAAAGATAATATATTTATAGTATAAAAAAGCTTCATCATATTTATAAAAAAAAACATCATAAATATTGAGAAAAACCTTATTAATTTTCCTCCAATGTAACACTTCATAAATATGATAAAGTTGTAACAAAACAGAGCAAATTGATGACAGACGTTTTCGTGATTATGAAATGCTTGATAAATATGATGATGAAGTTTCATATCTTTTTATGAAGGGCTATATAAATAATATGAAACATTTCATAAATAAGAAGATGCTGCTTTATAAGCTTTTATGAAATGTTTCATAAATATATGTAGACATCAATTAAAGTTACAAACATCGACTCAAGTTAAAAATTTTCATTACAAATTAAAAAATATAATTTTTTATTTCAAAGACAACGATTAAAATTTCGAAATTTTATGTTATTTTAATTCTATTAAAAATTAAGAATAACTCTAATAATATTTAATTGATGTTTCAGAACTGTAAATAATTTCTCGTAGATTTTGTGTTTTTAAAAATTTAATTGCAAATGATGTTTTCTATATTTCAAATCAAAAACAAAAATTAAATTTACGATTTTTAAATTTCACCATTTTTCCCTAAAAATTAAAAATTTATTTTCACAAAGTTTATGAATTTTTTTTTTTTTTTGAAGTGATGAAGGTCTATGGAACAATTGTCATGAATTTTTATGAAACTCTTCTTCATATTTATGACACATTCCAAGATATAAAGAATAATTGAAAATTAAAAAATTAGTAAAATGTTTTGCTAAAATCAGCAAAAAAATTAAGAAAAATTAGAGAATTCCGTAATTTGAAAATTGAGAATAGCAAAAAATTGTTATTTAAAACATATTGTACTAAAAATTAGTACAAAAATAGCAATTTTAAAATACATATCGCACTTGTTCAACAAAAGGGTCACAACTCAAAATTTTTCAAAATCAATTTTTTTCAAGAAAACAACATACAGTGGTCATTTCTACCCACTGTAAATAATGTGACATATGACTGATTGTTTAGAGTGCACAACAAGCCGACATTCTGGCTTAAGTGTAAGTCCTCAGGAACTTGAGTCGTATTAGGGAAGCATTTCCCATCACCAAATCCTCTTTTCCACCTAACCTAACCTAAATACCTTTCAAGGAGAGTCTGTTCATGGGTTCCCTCCGATTGCGATGAAATTTGGATATGGAATTATGAATCAAACTGATATGAAATAGAGATCATTTTACCTTACAAGGAACCATTTGATTTAGACATTTAATAATTTTTTGATGCAAAGTGCTTGTAAAATATATTTTAGACTTTTACCATGGTTATGTTTATTAATTGTGTATAGTATTATATATCGTGGGTAAGCCTTTTGAAATACACGAAATAAAATCGGTTTTATAATATATAGTTACACATAAAAAACAACAAAATCTGTATAAACACTCGATTTTCACAAAAATTTGTATGGGAGCATGCCTCAAAACTCCGATATTTGAAATTATTTTTACACAACTGATGATGTATGGTGCCCATATGATGATATGATGTATGATACCCATATTGCTAATATTTTAGCCATAGAGTTGCCACTTTGTGTCAAAATATAGTGCTTCGGTAAACTTCCTCCAAATTCCAAACTAGCACGAATATCGAAAGCGGATAAAAAAACGGATCCACTAGAACTTAATAGAGAATAACATATGCAAGGTTTGACCTGACCCCACCAGACCTCCTAGTACAAAACCCCTAATGAGCATGGTACTGGTACTTTATACTTTGATGCGCATATCCATTAATTTTCATTAGATACCGAATTTATATATAGTTTCTTTCGAAAAAATATAAAAAAAACACACAAAATCAGAAAATGGGGTAATATTAGACCCCACTTTTTAAACCCCTTAATGTAAAACAGAACAGCTTAAAAAAATATGGGTCTTTTAATTTCTAATTTTTTATAACTTATTCAAATTTTATCGCAATCGTAAGGAACTCTCTTGCTAGATCGATTGTTGTTAAGTAGTACAGATCTAAGCTTTTTACAGTGGGTTAATTGCAAAATTTTGTGTTGGAAAATTTTTGAGTTATGACCCTTTTGTTGAACAAGTGCGATATGCATTTTAAAATTATAAGAATTTAACTCGAAAATCATATATCTGAATATCATAAGAGTTGTATTTAACATATCGGGATTGTCTCCTTGTAAGTCGATCAAAGATGCCTTGTCAATAGTCCTCAAAAAAACTAATTTATTTCATCTCAAAAATCGTTTGTTACGACAAAATATTTTTTCACCTCAAAACTTTTTTTAAATATGGAGGTTATGCAAAAATTCGGTTGACTTGATGAAAAGAAAATCGATCATAAGAAAAAACAAATTTTTTTCCTCATAAAAACAAAGTTTAATCATTATCGAACAACCCTTCAATTAAATATACATGTTACTAACTTTAAACTCTCTCTTATATTCTTCTTATATCTTTTTTACATTTATGTTTCGTTTTTAATTTCTTTTGTTTTTTTTTATTTTTAAAAACAGGGTCTAGCTGAAGCAATGGTCAGTGTTTATCGTTCAGCAATGAAAATATTTTTACCAACTCCTGCCAAATCCCATTATACATTTTCGTTACGTGATATCACCCGTGTTTTTC
This sequence comes from Delia radicum, assembly GCA_021234595.1. Lineage (NCBI taxonomy): Eukaryota > Metazoa > Arthropoda > Insecta > Diptera > Anthomyiidae > Delia > Delia radicum. The sequence continues at coordinate 56,392,036 of CM037853.1, forward strand.
AGGGTGTTGTATTGGTGCCAGCAAAACGTTTACATGATCCAGAAAAACTCGGCCGTCTATGGGCACATGAAACATATCGTGTTTTTTATGACCGGTAGGTATCTATCTCTCTCCACAATCTATGACTACTACATAGTATGTGACTATAAGGTTTTTATATTTAAATATATGAGTTTAAATACATTTGAGAATATTAGGGTGAGATTTAAATGTTCATATCAATGAATTTTTGCATTTGAACTATGAATTGTCACTAGAATTCGTCCATTGAAATTTGTCATTACATTAAGGCAGCTTTTCATAAAATTTTATGAAAATTAAAATGAAAATTATTGAAGTTCGAGGCCATACTCTATATTTCTTTATTAGGATATTGTCCTAACAAATAATAGAGTTTTTGTTTCCAAATTAATTAATTGACCACTTTCAGGAATGTGTTGATAGATCTATTTCGGGAATTTTCTGGGTTCCCACAAACAGAGAAATAAAGTGCCAACCAAATTAAAAAGTGTATATTAATAGTAGCAACTTAGTACAACTATATTTACAATCGATTTCTTAAAATGTTGGGTATTGCAACTAAAATTCTGTTGAATTAACCGAACTATATTGTGAAAACTAATAAAAAGTTGTCCCAACTGTCTTAAATTCTTAATAACTGAATTTGAGTCGTAGTAACCGAATTTCAGTTGGCAAATAGCTAAATTTTTTTCTGTGTGCATCATCAGAACACGTTTTGAAAGAAGTGACAATCCTATGCAAACATCAAACATTCATATAACCCAGTTATCCTACTAACTGAGAACTAATATATGCGCTCGAGGTTAAAGATGATCACCATTAATCACAAATAAATTGTAAACTTAGTCGTTATGTGCAAACTCTACCTTTGGTAGATATACAATACACGCTTTTTGTTTTAATTCCCCTTTTTATTTTTACACTTGTTTTGTTTTATTTAAAAACATTGCACAATTTAAGGTCGAAAAAACATAATTTTTATATAAAATTTTATAAAAATCAAACATTCATATAACATAGTCATCCCTCTAAATGAGAACTAATATATGCGCTCGAAGTTAAAGATTATCATCATTGATCAAAAATAAATAGAAAACTTGTTCGTTATATGCAAGATCTACCCTTGGTAGATATACAATACACGCTTTTTGTTTTTATTGTCCTTTTTATTTTTACACTATTTTTGTTTTTTTTTTTAAAAACATTGCACAATTAAATGTCGAAGAAACATAATTTTTATATAAAATTTTATAAAAATTTTCATTTTATACAATATAAAAAAATTTCATACGCCAAATAATAAAAGTTTTATTAAAAATAGTTTTATAAAGATAATAAAGCTTTTGCATAAAGTTTAAGAAATTTTGTATTCACTTTGTAAAGAAAACTTAATTAGAATAATGAACAGTGACCTTTAAACTCGCCCAAGAAAATGCTGTCTGCGCATGTATCAAAAGTTTCCTATAAAAATCCTTAAAAGAGTGAATTAAAATCCAATTAAATAAATAGTCAACCTCGTGGTCTTTGATTTTAATAAAATTATTTTATTTTTATTTTCATTTTCATTCATCCATCGGATGGCATCTTCAGGAAAAGTGAGTTACAATATTCAAAACAATCAAACAACCACACGGCTAAGCATTTCATATTGCAATAGACAATTTTTTGAATATTGTGACTCATTTTTTCCTGAAGATGCCATCCGATGGCATAATAATTTTACTAAAATCTAAGACATCTACCTTGACTATTTATTTAATTGGACTTTAAAAAAAAAGGTTGAAAGAACATAAGCACTACGGAAGTAAAATGTTTTTACTACAATATTATCAATAAATTAAGAGCCACTCTAATATCCATGTGTTGGCGTTTATAGATTGTATGTGAAATTAAAACAGGACAATAACGACTAGTTTTATGGCCATTTGTTGGGTGCGTTAGTATGAGTGTATATATAGATTTATGTTTAAAACAATGAATTGTGTTATTTATAAGCTTTTGAATATATATTTTTTTTAAATGTTTTTTTTTTTTTTTTGTGTAGTACTATGTCCTTTTTGTGTTCTTTTTTGTTTTAATTGTTCTTTTGTGTTAACCATTTGATAAAAATAATAAAAACAGACAAAAAGGCCACTAAAATTGTTCAGTTATTATTACGTATTTGCAACAACTTTTAATTGTTGTTAAATAATGGAGACATTAAATGGTCATAAGCTTCCGTTTAAATGAGTTGTATTACAAGTATATGTTTATAACAAAAGAATACATTAATAAGTCATGTTTGATAGTATGATTTATAAAATGATGTTATCAACTTTTTTTATGGCTAATGTTACCTTTACGATTAAATTGTCATTAAATTTAACTTGGATCGATTTGCTTTTCTTTCATACATATCGCACTTGTTCAACAAAAGTGTCATAACTAAATTATAAAAAAATAACTGTTTAATAACTTCACGTAGTTCTTCATTTCTATGTTGTAATATTCGTTGAGCATGTTTGTGCGCAGAAAGTTTAATTTCATCAGTGACTGTTGCAATATTCAGGTCTCTGTGAATGTCACTATTTCTAATGTGTCACGGACTATCAGTTATCACAAGCAGGATTTTGTATTAGCTGAACTTCCCCATATTTCGATACAATATTTCCACTTTGGTTTTAAAATTTATTGATATAGAAGTAGTTTACTATTCAAAGTTATTTTAAATTTTGCGCTAAAAAGTCAGTACATTTTGTTCAAATTAAGTTGAAGTTCGTTTACTTTTTTCTTTATATGCTCCTTCCACTTCAAATTTACATCTAAAGTGAAGCCGAAGTATTTAGCTGTATTCGCATACGGAACAATACTATTTATTGTTCATGTATTTGGGTTTCAGGTTCGTAATATTTTTATAAGAGAAATTAATATGTGTTGACTTTGTTTCGTTAATTTTTATTCTCCATTTTCTTGTCCAATTGAGAATGCTATTTGTAGCTGTCTGTAGCTTTTTAGTTGTCTCGTTTATATTAGAACCAGTAACCAATATCGCAGTGTCTTCTGCGAACGTTACATGTTTGGTTTCAGGTGGAATCGGTATATCTCTTGTGTACAGTACGTACAAGGTAGGACCCAGAACATTACCCTGAGGTATACCAGCTTCAATTTGTTTTAAGTTTGAGTACTCGTCTTCATGTTTAACACGAAAATAACGTCCGGAGATATAAGAATCTAATGAATTGCTGTATTGTTGAGGTAAATCTCTATGTAGCTTAAAGCTAAGACCATCATGCCAAACCTTATCAAAGTCTTGGGCAACATCTATGAATATTCGAGAACAAATCTGATTTTCATTAAAAGCTTTTTCTATTATATTAGCCACTCTATGTACCTTCTCAACTGTTGAGTGTTTGGATCAAAATTCAAACTGATGAGCAGGAATTAGATTTCTTTCTTCTATTACTGGAATTAACCTTTTCAAAAGAATTTTTTCAAATACCTTTGACATTTACATCATCTGCGAACGTTGCAATTTTGGTTTCAGGTGGAATCGGTATATCTCTTGTACCGGACGTACAAGGTAGGACCCAGAACATTACCCTGAGGTACACCAGCTTAAGTTTATTTTAAGTTTGAGTACTCGTCTTCATGTTTAACTCGAAAATAACGTCCGGAGATATAATAATCTAATGAATCGCTGTAGTGTTGAGGTAAATCTCTATGTAGCTTAAAGCTAAGACCATCATGCCAAACCTTATCAAAGGCTTGGGCAACATCTATGCATATTCCAGAACAAATCTGATTTTCATTAAAAGCTTTTTCTATTATATTAGCCACTCTATGTACCTGCTCAACTGTTGAGTGTTTGATGAGCAGGAATTAGATTTCTTTCTTCTATTACTGTAATTAACCTTTTCAAAAGAATTTTTTCAAATACCTTTGACATTGTTGGTAAAAGGGAAATTGGCCTATATGACTTTTTATAGTTCGGTTGCTTAAAAGGTTTAGGAATCATTAATACCTCAGCTACCTTCCATTGACTTGGAACATACTTCAATCTGAGTGATGCATTTATTATGTACAATAATTTTTTAATACCTTTTTCTGGTAGTTCTTTTAGAATTTTGCCAGTTATGAGATCATAGCCTGGTGCCTTACTGAAAATTTAAAAACCGAATATGGAGATATGTTACGGGCTGCTTTGTGTATGTGTGTACAAAAAATTAATCAAATTTGAAGATCCTCGGATAATTGCAATGGGATGTATTACAGAACTCTGGATTTACCAACTCTTTATTACAATTGTTACTATTTCAGCCAGTAAAATTTGGATACTTTTTTAAGGGTTGCCGTTCTATGAATCAATAATGAATCAAATAGGGCACATACTTTTGAAATTTAAAATTTTTGCTGTCAAAAATTACTCATTTTTCCGATGAAAATATGAGCGTTCCTAAAAAATATCATAAAAGACACAACAATTTTAAGAAAATTACTTAAACCAAAAAATGGTTCAGAACTGACTCAGAAATGTAATTAAATTTAAATGTTTTGTGAACAATTCAAAAAAGGCTTCAAAAAATAGAATGATTTTTGAGCCCATGCAATTTTTTTCTTTATAGTTTCTAAGTAGTTATTGATAATGGGTTGCTTACAGATCGACAATCTGGCTTTCGAGCAAAAAACAGTTGTATTACAGCTCTGGCAGACGTAGCTGAGGATCTGAGAAATGAAGTTGAAGATGGTTGCTTAACTATGCTTGTGCTGTTAGATCATTCTAAAGCCTTCGATACGGTAGACCACACTATACTTAAACAAAAGCTATGTAAGATGATGAATTTCACATCAACATCGACTAATTTAGTGTCAACTTATCTAGAAAATCGTGTGCAGTGTGTTGAAACTAACACTGGAACCTCATCATTTCTCCCAATTAGAAGAGGAGTTCCACAAGGATCAATTCTTGGTTCTCTTCTCTTTTCAATATATGCAAATGATCTTCCTGATCAGTTATTACACTGCAGGATCCGTTTGTACGCTGATGATGCTCAATTGTACATGAGCAACAGAAATGAAAAGAACCTCGATGAATGTATCGTAAAACTTAATAATGATTTGAATAGAGTTTTTCTCTGGGCTTCAGCAAATGGACTGAGCTTAAATCCACGCAAATCCAAATGTATTGTAATAAGAAAACGAACTAGTAAGTTAATCGTTAAACCAAATATCTATATAAACAACCAACTAATTGAGATTGTTGATAATGCTAAAATTTAGGAATCATCTTTAACAGTACGCTTACATGGAATGATCATGTAACAGCAACTTGTGGAAAAACGTATTCAATGCTTAGGACCCTCTGGTCGACTCAACATTGCACCCCGGTAAAAATAAGATTCTTACTAGCAAAAACATATCTAATTCCAATTCTCTTATATGGATGTGAGATTTATTCTAGCTGTGATACTGTAAGTCAGCGAAGACTCAATATAGTTTTTAATAATATTGCGAGATATGTGTTTGCACGTCGTAAGTTCGACAGTATTTCGATTTTTACAAAACAAATATACGGGGTTCAATTTGACGATCTCTTGAAAATAAGAAAACTTATTTTCTTACATAAAATTATTTACACAAAAGTACCTGATCATCTATTCAAAAGATTGAGGTTTAGTAGGTTTAATCGAACTGGGAATCTAATACCGTTTAGACATCGTAGCCTAATGTCTGAATGGCAGTTTTTTTATAAATGGTATCCGTCTTTGGAACTATTTACCCAATAATAACAATAATAATATTAAAAATATAAGCAACGCTCTACGCTTTAAAAAACTTATTTTTGACCTATATTCATAGTTATGTACTTTGATCTTTATTATTAGATTGGTTTTATTATATTGATTTTATTAATTTTGATTCTTATTACTTTGATTTTTATTAATTTTTTCAAATCTATTTTCCTTTTGTTATTATTATATTAATTGTTAGTTATATTAATTTTTTTTTCTTTTTCTTTGATTAACCATTTTTAATTTTTAATGTATAACAATTTTTTTCATTTTTTATTTATTTTTTTTTTCTCTCTTATTTTTGTGATAATGAAATGACTATTGTTAAAAACAATGTTAGAATTAAGATTATACTTTTTAAAATATGTAACAAAATACCACCCTGTGTTGTTTTAAGATGTCATGTCTTGTTACACGGGTTAACAAATAAATAAATAAATAAATAATAATAAATAAATAAAAGGAAGGCTACTTTGGATAAACTTCTTTCATACAAAAATTTGAAATTTTAATAATATTTTTTGAGCACATTTCTGAATCATTTTGAAGCTTGTTTGCTGGCAGGGATTTTTAACCTGAGATTGTGATAAGGATCTCAAATTATTTTTCAACTTTCAATCACTTGTTCAACTTTATCCGAATAAAAAAATATAATAGACGTTTAACAATAATGGCTTAAAAGTGGTTTAGTTGGTCCATAATGAGGAAAAAAAGTTACACAACTCCCGTGTATTTCTATAAATTAATGTTAGTTCCTATCTTTTTTTTCCAGTTTAATTGAACAAAAAGATCGTGATCAACTTTTAGAAATGGCCAGCATCGCCTGTAAAACCCATTTGCGTTTTTCATTGGAATCAGCTTTTGCTGATCGCATGGAAAACCCTGGTACTAAGCTTACAGATGATGATTTACGTAATCTTTTCTTTGGAAATTATTTAGAACCAGATGCTGAACCAAAAATGTACGATGAATGTGAAAATTATAATAAATTGGAAAAACTGATGCACTATTATTTACGTGACTATAATGGTGTTTCAAATACACCAATGGATTTGGTATTATTTCGTTTTGCCATTGAACATATATCCAGGTAAGTGTGTGCGAGAATGTTATACAAAAAATATTGGGAAAAATGGAAATGCGGGTAAAAAAAACTATTATTGGATGCAATTTTTGTTTGGTTTTGCTTCATAGCTACAGCACAGATAAACAAAACATAACGTACATATGAGTATTAAAAAAAAAAAAAAAAATATTGTCTGATGATAGCTGATACAGTAGAATATGTTTAAAACGTACCTTGAGGATAAACGCACCTTGAGGATATTTGCCGCGTTTAGCCATTCGAACACGGAATATAAGTAGTATTAGGACGAATTACTCGATTTATACATCGATTTTCATTACAAAAAAAAAAAAATAGTAACATTTTTTAAGATTTAAAAAATTTATATAAAATTCAAAAGTCTTGGACAATATTTTTCTAGCTTTCCAATGACATAATGTCCATGGACGTTATGTCACTCGAAAAGTGTCATAATGAACATGGACTTTATGACAATTTGGAAAATGTCGTAATGTCCATGGATTTCCATAATTTTTTTGGATATTATGTCACTTTCAAATGTCGCATATCGTCCAGATTTTTAAAATAAAAAGATTAATAATATTTAGTATATCAATAAAATTTTTTTTAAATATTCTTTAGTAGTATATCACAAAATAAAACTAAATTTATAAATCGTATAATCGCACGCAGAAAAAACTTTATTTCGCGAAGCCGCCTGCCGCGTTCTACGGAGGAAAAAACCACTAAGAGCGGCCGAAGGCCACCACACAGAAAAACTTGTTTTTACACATTACTTGATGTCTTAAAAATATAAGATTTCAACGGATTCGACATCTGATTTGAAAAACAAGTTCTTCTAGGGTTTTTTCCTCCGTAGAACGCGGCAGGCGGTTTCGCGAAATAAAGTTTTTTCTGCGTGCTACACAAAAGAAACTTCAAAATTACTGATCTGTTTCCACACTGGAGTATAATGTCCATGGACCTTATGTCGTAAATCGTTTTCTTCGTAACACGTATAATATTTTCTTCCTCGAATAATATTTTCTTCCTCGAATTTTTTAAATAAATTTGGTTTTTGACTTTTACGTATAACACTTTACTATTTCTTCTTTTGCCACTCATTATTTCAAATTCAAGATTTGCCATTATTTTTAGTCACTTTAATACCGATCTTTACTTACCAAAATTCAAGCAAGAACTGCGTTCCTTTTGGTAAAAAAACTCATTGTACGTATTGCTATTATTTACTTTACGACAATTTTAAGAACCGTTACAAATGCATAAAATTTACCAAAATGTAATTTTAATAGAAATGAAATAACTCCCAACGACAAAATCACATTTAAAAATGAAAATGAAATAAGTCCCAACAAAAGTGAAATAACTCCCAATGCCAAAAAGGAGTGAAATAACTCCCAACAAAACCTGGTTGGGAATTATTTTATTTGGGAGTTATTTTATAACGAAATAATTTCTAACAGAAAACTGTGAAATAAGTCCTAACGCATTGGGAGTTATTTCATAGTGAAATAAATCCCAATTTATATGGAAAATTTTTGGGAGTTATTTCATTTTTTTTTTTTTTGGAGTTATTTCTTTTGGGAGTTATTTCACGGTACCCTCTGCTAAACCCTACCCTATGTAAACAACTGGCAACTTTAACATTGGCTTGTCATAGGAGTGGGTCATTTGTCCTGCTTTAAACCACATAGTGGCATGCCACAAGACTAACCAAAGATGGGCATACCACAAGACTGTCGCAAAAGGGCCATGTCGTATAAAGTAAACGAAAACTAAACAGCTTCCAATGAGTAAAATTCTGGCCAACTGGCCTTTTCTTGTTAATAAGCATTCTGGTTTAGTGGTATGTCCTCCCTTCACCAGTCACATGATTGGTAATTTCAGGACAATTGACACTGCTTAACCCACTTCAGCATTACATTATACCAGTCCTGCGATAAGTTCTTCTTTAACCAGTCACTTTTAGGACAATTGACTCCTCATTCCCCATAGGGATATGAATGCGGCCACAAAACTATGTTTCGTACAACCATAATTGTTTGTTTCAATTAAATTATTGTTGTTTCAATTATATTCCACCAATATTATGGTTCCTTTCATCATGTTCTAGTAAAAATTTCTCTTTCTTTTCAGTTATCATATTATTGTATTGTCTACAATCATAATATTGCATTTATTATCATATTCCTCTATGTAACTACAGCCATATTATAGTTGTGGCAACTATAAGATGATCAGTCGGTTTTTAGTATCATTCTTGTTTGGGATTTTGTGAAAAGAACTTGTGAGGAACAGTCAGCCACAATACATTAAATAATATTACAAAAAAAAAAAAAACATAAAAAAAAGACAAACACGTATTTGTATTTATATTTATTAAATTTGAATTTCTAATACAACAAGATACAATATCTTATAAATTACAGTATTAGAATCAGACAAGTTAAATAGGACATTGTATATAAATAAATTAATTATACTTAAAATTAAATGACATATAACAGAATTTCAAAACTTTAAACAATTTTAAAACATACTAAATTTGATGGTAAATTAATTTAAGATGTCGGTATTTAAAAAAAAAAAAAAATTAATACAAAAAATTACGAAAAATGCTGAAACAATAATTTCCTAAAATGTATTGCGTTGCTAGTGCGTTGAATATCCCAGGGAAGTTGGTTCCAGAGACGAATAGTTAAAATAAAAAATTGACACTCAGAAGCGTGGTCACGGTGACGGAATTGTATTATGTAGTTTCCTCTAGTCGATCTTGCAAACTGTAAACGTTCAAAAAGATAATTTGGTTCCCTGGTCATTATAACCTTGTGTAAAAATATGAGATTTTTGAACTTAAGGTAATTACAAAAAGAGATGTTGAATACACGACATGAGTACTGAGACACATGATCAAATTTCCTAAGGCTGAAAATGTAACGTATGATGTTATTGAAAGTTGTGCTCAGATTTCTATAATCCTTCGTGTTACATCCGGTAAAAAGCTCAGATGCGTATAATAGAGTCGGTAACAGATATGTTTTTGCCAGAAGTACTCTTACTCTTGGCGGAGTGAAATATTGAGTGGCCCACAGACTTCGTAACATACTGTATATTCTCCCACATGATTGGTTAATATGATTCGACCAGGTTAGATTTTTGTTGAAAGTAACACCGAGATTTTTTACCGTATCAACGATATCAATTTTTGCGCGCCGCCAAGAAAAATATTTATATCATTCCCCATTATCATTGACCTTTTTGAAATTATTATGCACTTTGATTTCCTCGGATTCAGTGTCAAACCATTCGCCGAAGCCCAAGTAAAAATTTTCCCTAGGTCATAGTTCAATTCTTGGACTTTAGAAGCAATGGTATCCTTAGAACTACTGAGATACAACTGTACATCATCAGCGTACATCTGAATATTCGAAAAGTTTATCTGAAGTGGAAGATCATTGACATATAAGGAGTATAACAGTGGCCCAAGAATGGATCCCTGTGGAACACCTCTTGAGACGAACAAAGGTTGTGAAATGGATCCATCATTGGCAACAGATTGAAATCTATTAGACAGGTAGGACGATATTAATTTAACAGAGGGCGAAGAGAAGTCAAAAAATTTCGCTAGCTTAAGGCAAAGAATTGTATGGTGCACCGTGTCAAATCCTTTTGAATGATCTAATAAGACCAGAAACGATATTTTTCCACTATCCAATTTGCCTCGAATATCCTCTACTACATCAGATAAGACTGAAACACAGCTACGTCGAGGCCTGAATCCAGATTGACGATCAGTCAGAAGGTTGTTGTCATTAACAAATTTATAAATTTGTTTTTGCACAAGATGTTCAAAAACTTTGGATAAATAAGGCAGTTGGACGGAATTCATTAACCGATTTAGGTACCGGGACAATTTTGGCATATTTCCAGTCGATTGGATAAGTGCTGGTAGTACTGATAGTGTTAAACAGATGCGTAAGAGTTCGAATTATCCAAGGTAAAACTATCTTCACTAACCTGGGATTTATGTCATCCAAGCCGACTGCATCAGACTTAACAGCATTAAAACCTGCGGCTGCGTCCAACACATTAAGGCATTGGAAATTAAATTGATTATCTGTTGTGTTTAAAGGAAGGTATAGATCATAAAAGTCAAAATGTACAGAAGGAAGAGGAATATTAACAAAGTTGTTATTCAGTAATTCAATGTCAGCATCTACTGTATGGGAATTTGATCTACCTATACCAATATCATGAATCAGTTTCCATGTCTTTTTACGGTCAGCCGCTGCGTTAAATTTATCAGTGTAATAAGAAGATTTGTCACGTCTTATTCTCGAAACAACAGCTTTTCTAGCCATACGATATTCATGTTTGAGCTCTGGAGTCCTATAACGCTTCAACCTGTTATAAAGACTATCACGACGATCAATTAACAATTTAGTTTCCCCCGTAAACCATGGTCGTACGCTGCCTCTGATAACCCTGTTTCTGACGGGAATATGTTTGTTGTAAATCTGTAAAACATGTTGATTAATAAAGGCTAATTGTTCATCTACCGATGGTAAAAAGTAAATATGGTCCCATGCGTAGTGGTGTTAATTGTAATGCTTGATTTATTTTACGGACTATCGCGCACCCCCTAAATTTGTATGTCCATATAATAAACAATATGGACATAAAGTGTTACAAATTAAGTTTAAATTGATAAAAAAAATGCTTTATTATATAAATAGAACATTTTTGGTCTTCACAGTTTAGTAACGTCATGATGCTTGTTAGGAAAAGACCCTAACTAAGTGCTTGATTACTAAGAAGACAAGAATGGAGCGAAATTAATGATTAATAGGTTTTTTGTTATGGAGGCTCTAACTTTTCTAAAACCTCGGGTTCTGATGAGATCTTTAGCCAGATCGAAATACTAGTATCAACCTAGCTGATATGTTTGATTTGCTTTGTTTTTTTAAAATATAAATTAAAATTAATGTAAAAATAATCTCGATGTATACAAAAACAAAAAACTAACAAATCTTTTTTTTTACGCAAAAAAAAATATTGTTAAAGAAAAAAATATGAAAGAAAAATGTAAACAAAATGTACGTGCTTTTAAGTCTGTAGTACGAAATAATCATAATATTTTTGCAATAATCATAATATGGTAATAAATAATAACGAAATTCTTGTCCATGATCATACTATGATAACTATGACTATACTATGACTATACTATGCTTATAATACAGTTGTTATGTTTACTGCAAACATGGTTTGATCATTATAAATGTATTGTGAAATTGTATTCTTAACAAATATTTTTATGCGTGCTTTATCCTGTAATCAGAGATATATATAGCTTGTATTCCTGAAATATTATTTCACAAAGCTTTTTCTTCAGCGCAAAAACAATTTGATTACTTAAATTATTTTAAAACTAAGTTTATTTAAATGTGTTAATTATGTTTTTTCTTTGCGTAAATATTTTTATTAAAATAATCAGGAAAATTTGAGTTTTAATCAGTATAGAGAATATTTTGCAATTCTGCCGAATATTCGGTTTGAACCATTTACCGAATATTCGGGAAATTGCCTACCTTTGACCATTTCTTTTACCCAATATTCGTTTTATCCCTACTCTAGTGTAGCTTCATATGATATAAAGGTATTGCGTAACACCTCATTTGCATCTTTATTTCATTTTAAAATTTTTTTTTTTTTAGAGTTTCACGTGTTTTACAAATGCCACGCGGTAATATCTTAATGGTTGGTATGGGTGGTTCTGGTCGTCGCAGCTCTTGTCGTTTGGCTGCCCATATTGCTGATTGCCGCTTAATGACGGTGCAAGTGACAAAGACATATACGCAGCAGGATTGGCGTGATGATCTAAAAAAGATTTTGATGACTGCTAGTTTCAACTTAAATCACACCGTATTTCTTTTCTCTGATTCACAGGTAAGTTAAGAAAACTAAAAAAATATACAAAAATTAATAAGCGACAGTTATATTAGGTACAACTGATGGTATATGAACAAAACTATATATCATTGTAAAGCTTTTAAAATTGTGTTTTGTTTTACGTAAATAACATCCTTTATTAGATGACAGATTTTTCATGACAGGGCCTAAAATATGAAAAGAATTTCATTATTTTTTACAATATTGAAATAAATTTGTGCTGAAAAATCGCATTACTAATTTTCTATATGGAAGTTTTGGTAATTATATGCTAAAACTGTGAAAAAGAAGGAAATATTGGTTGATTTTAAGGATTATCATGAACAATTTGACAACCAATAGTGTATAAAAGAAACGCAGCTTTTTAAACAATTTTAAAAGCTTTCCAACAATATACAGCCTGTATAGATCCAATAAGTATTTCTCTAAAAATAATATACATCAATTCAAAAAAGGGCCGATTTGGATAATTTTTATTTTTAAATTAGTGTTTTTACATATCAGAGAATTTCTGGTTGGATCTATACAAGTTATATATCGTTAGAGAGCTTAAGAAATTGTTCTAAATGTTGCGTTGCTTAAATTCACAATTATTGAAAGATTTCAATGCACTGATAAAAGTCCATGAATACAAATAGAAAAATAGAAAAATATGTCAAAATACCCAAAAACTTTAGCTAAATAAACGAATATTTGTTCATTTAAGAAAGTTTTAGTTGTTTGACAATAACTTCTTATTTTGTGCATGGATTATTATGATCGTGCAAAGGAATCTAGCTCTAAAAAGTTCTAAAAAATATACTTACAACTTTAACTTACAACTTTGAGTTTTTCAGAAGATAGTTCGGTTAACTACACAGAAAAAATATATCCAAAATTTTTTAATTAAATCGATTTGTTGAATTAAATCGATTTATATAAATTTACACGGTAATTTTTTTGGATTTATTTTTTTTTTTTACAAAAATTAGCCATTCTGTTGAAATCAGAGAATTTTTTACATTTATATTAGTTTTTTGTTTTTATACACATCGAGATTATTTTTATGTTATTTTCAATTTCTAACGAGCTTTCAACCTCCGTATATTTACAAAAATAAAGCAAATCAAACATATTAGCTAGGTTGATACTAGTATTTCGATCTGGCTAAAGATCTCATCAGAACCCGAAGTTTTAGAAAAGTTAGAGCCTCCATAATAGGCAGAACTTTAACAAAAAACCTATTAATAATCAATTTTGCTCCATTCTTGTCTTCTTAGTAATCAAGCACGTGGTTAGGTCTTTTCCTAACAAGCATCATGACGTTACTAAACTTTGAAGACCAAAAATGTTCTATTTATATAAAAAAATTTTAGTTTGTACTCTGGCTCAAGTAATATTTTTTACAGTTATATTAGTTTTTGTTTTTATACACATCGAGATTATTTTTATGTTATTTTCAATTTCTAACGAGCTTTCAACCTCCGTATATTTACAAAAATAAAGCAAATCAAACATATTAGCTAGGTTGATACTAGTATTTCGATCTGGCTAAAGATCTCATCAGAACCCGAAGTTTTAGAAAAGTTAGAGCCTCCATAATAGGCAGAACTTTAACAAAAAACCTATTAATAATCAATTTTGCTCCATTCTTGTCTTCTTAGTAATCAAGCACGTGGTTAGGTCTTTTCCTAACAAGCATCATGACGTTACTAAACTTTGAAGACCAAAAATGTTCTATTTATATAAAAAATTTTTAGTTTGTACTCTGGCTCAAGTAATATTTTTTACAGTTATATTAGTTTTTTGTTTTTATACACATCGAGATTATTTTTATGTTATTTTCAATTTCTAACGAGCTTTCAACCTCCGTATATTTACAAAAATAAAGCAAATCAAACATATTAGCTAGGTTGATACTAGTATTTCGATCTGGCTAAAGATCTCATCAGAACCCGAAGTTTTAGAAAAGTTAGAGCCTCCATAATAGGCAGAACTTTAACAAAAAACCTATTAATAATCAATTTTGCTCCATTCTTGTCTTCTTAGTAATCAAGCACGTGGTTAGGTCTTTTCCTAACAAGCATCATGACGTTACTAAACTTTGAAGACCAAAAATGTTCTATTTATATAAAAAAATTTTTGTTTGTACTCTGGCTCAAGTAATATTTTTTACAGTTATATTAGTTTTTTGTTTTTATACACATCGAGATTATTTTTATGTTATTTTCAATTTCTAACGAGCTTTCAACCTCCGTATATTTACAAAAATAAAGCAAATCAAATATATTAGCTAGGTTGATACTAGTATTTCGATCTGGCTAAAGATCTCATCAGAACCCGAAGTTTTAGAAAAGTTAGAGCCTCCATAATAGGCAGAACTTTAACAAAAAACCTATTAATAATCAATTTTGCTCCATTCTTGTCTTCTTAGTAATCAAGCACGTGGTTAGGTCTTTTCCTAACAAGCATCATGACGTTACTAAACTTTGAAGACCAAAAATGTTCTATTTACATAAAAAAATTTTTGTTTATACTCTGGCTCAAGTAATATTTTTTACAGTTATATTAGTTTTTTGTTTTTATACACATCGAGATTATTTTTATGTTATTTTCAATTTCTAACGAGCTTTCAACCTTTGTTTGTTTAAAATATTTTTTAGTTCAGTTTTTATATTTTTTTTCTGTATTTTAATTTTTATTAAACGAAATTAAACTTTTAAAATTACATTATCAATTTTATGATAATCTTTTAGCATAAATATATATTCAGATTTAAATAACTGAAATTCAATTATTCAACTTAACGAAGTAATAAACCTCTTGTAACTAACTAAGAAGATTCACGACATCCGACCCTCCGGGGCAGGTGGACACCGGCAATGATATTATAGCACCCGCTATGATATTAACAAATGTGAACAATGTTTCATCTGTTCTTGGGCCAATCCGACATATTCGGGGAATAGGGTCAAACAGATTACGGCACTATTATGGCTGGATAGTGCAATAGGTATGGTAGCGGAAGAACCATTAAAAGTCAACGGTAGCACCCATAAGCTTCCAGGAAGCCTACGAATGTTCTTAGTCAAAAAGGCATGCCAGGCTCCATTAAGATCTTCGTCCTTACATGCATCGAAGAAATCCTGGCAAACTAGTCAACAAAAACATGAATATAACGCAAACAGAAAATAATAATCTCCCAGAGGTCATAGACGTCTGTCAAATCCTCCCGCTTTTGCGGCAAGCTCCATGTGTCTGGGAGGGAGCAATTCATGTTTAGACAGTCTTTTAGAAACCTCTAGAGGCCCTATGCTCCACAGGGAGTTTAGCGGAAATGAAGAAAAAAAAAAAGAAAAAAAAAAATGAATTTAAAATATTTATTACTAATACCACTAAACATAAACATTTAAATAAAAAATAACTACATAAATATTACATAAATATTACATACAAAAAAAAAACAACAAAAATGAGTTGATGTTTGCTTTTGAGCGATAATATAAAAGAATGTCAAGCAAGTTCCGAATTTGAGCAAATATTCAATTGATTCAATTAATTTTTAATTGACAGCTTTTAAAATGTTCAACAAACCGATTTATTTTAAAAAAGTAAGGAAACATTTCTTTTCGTGTAATTTTGGTCTTCCAGATGATTTTTTAATTTAAACTAACCCCTGGTGTCTATAACACGTTAGCCTCTACACGAACGGGTGACTACATGTATTTTGTTTATGCATTGCATGTATTTTGTTATTGTGTTTAGACGAACGTGAAGCAAAACGTGTTCTAGAAACAGGGCGTAAGTTAAAATACTACAAGTTATGTGTTATTTAATATGTACATTAGGGTGATAACTTTTTTTGGACAACATTCTCCCCAGGGGTTTTCTAATGGCAAATATTGTATTAATGATAAAAAAAAACTATTTCAGCTCAATTTGGTAAAAAAAAAACTTACGCACCGACAGCGATTTCTAAAATGAAAAAAGTTTTTGGTCCAAATCTTGGAATTTTTTTCAACACTTATTTTGCTTTTCTTATAATTCATTTTTACCAAACCGATTTAATTTTTTGTTTTAAATTACAACCAATATATGAAAATGACAAGAATTCCCATGAATTTTTATTAAAAAAAAAAAAAAAATTAAATAAAATAAAATATGTGAAAACAGATGTTTTTTTATATAAAAAAATGCAAAAAAATAGCGGAAATTAAAAGCAAATTTGGAAGAAAACTATTCCATTGATTCGAAAACGGACTTTCCTATTGAAATCAGCATGCCCTAATTATATAGATGTGATGGTCAGACGTTGAGGCATCAAAAAGTCTTTTTTTTAACTTTGATTCAAAACTTTAACGCGTTTGGTGCGTAACCTTTTTTACGATAGCGAAAAACTAAAAACGCAGTTCTTAATATTTGTCCATGCCCTACACGATTTTGTCTGGGGAGATTTGATATTTACAAAAAATGCAAAAGGTTATTACCCTAATGTACATAAAACAATTGTACTAGATCAGTACTAAAAAATCCTCTGGTAGAGCAAAATTACTCTACAGAAAATTTAAAAATATTTTTATAGTAAAAAGAAAAAAATTTCGAAAATGTTGAGCCCTATTAAAAAAACAAATCTAAACTTTTCTCTGGTCAAAATGCACTGCAGCCATTAACTTCAATTGCTGGTAGGAAACTGGAGATCCACTTTAAAATTTGTTTACCTATTTTTCTCACATTTAGCACTTTAATACGCATCGATTGAGTGGTATTCCTATTTTTTTTGTTTTTTTTTTTTCATTTTTATTCGAGAGGACCCTAATGTGCAATGTCTTATATTCGAATGTAAATATTCAATGTATTTAATTTAAAATAAGCTTATTGACATTATAGATCAAATAAATATTATTATCATAATATTTACATAATTATATAACAACATTAATTTATTATTTATATTGATAGATGATTTTGAATATAATGTAGAAGGTTCTTCTGTCATCCTCTTAACTACTTAAACAAAGCCACAATTTATAGACATAACGAAATTTATTACCTTTTACATACATTAACCAATTGATTTCTTGTAAATCATTAAATATTGCCATTGAACTATACTTTAGGGATACAACCAACCACAAGTTTGCCATGCTACCACATACTTAATGGAAAACATTGTATTAGCATTATTTATATGGGATTTTAACAATACCATCAACAGTGGGATATATCACAAAATGTTCGGATAATTCGATCATGTCTTACTTAGTGGTCTGATTGCAATGAAATCTGAAACAGATATAAGTGACGTAAGCTTTAGTTTTGATGTTGAACCTCCCAGACCCCTTGAGTTCGGCAGCATGAGGGTACTTTTTGGAATTTGTATGGTACTTTTTGCATAATTTTTTGTTTCTTATTCGATTTACAAAAAAAATAGCATATTTGTAATCTGTTAGTAGAGACTAAAGGGGCCCATACACGACACCAGCAAGCATGCGCAATCAAGTGATTGTGCATGCCGATTGACCGTGTGTGGGGTTGTGGTGCGATTGCACATGCCGATTGAGCAAAATCAAAAACAGTTTGATATTTTTATGATTGTACCAGCATGCATGTATCGTGTGTGCTCAAAATAGCTCAGTTTTTAAAAGTTTTCAAGCAGTAACCAAGACCATGAATGCAAAAGAAAAATTATTTTGGGGAGAATTCCTCGATTTATATAAGTCAATGCCGTGTTTAAGGAAAATTTAAAGTTCAGAATATTGCAATCGTGATTCAAAAAGCCAATGTTATAATAAAATGGTTGAGAAATTAAAAGAATTTGATCCAGATGCCACCAGACAAAGTAGTATTCATGACGACCTTTTCTACACACTTTTTGTAAAGAAATGAAAACTCTACCAGCATAATGGTGTGGTGTATGCTCAAAAGCTCAATCACACAATCACTTGATTGTGCATTCATGCTGGTGTCGTGTATTGACCCCTTAACAAAAAATATGTTTTCTTGTGTAAGTTATCTCCTATAGTTCATAAGATATTCTCATTTGAAAATGTGAAATTCCAAATTCCAAAAATTTCAAACAGGTATAAGTGACGTAAGCTTAAGTTTTGATGTTGAACTTGCCAGACCCCTCGTGTTCGGTGTCATGACCCCCTAAAGTAGGATACTTTTTGCATCATTTTTTGTTTCTTATTCGATTTACAAAAAAAAAAAAATAGCATATTTGTAATCTGTTAGTAGAGACTAACAAAAAATATGTGTCCTTGCATGGGTTATCTCTTATAGTTTACAAGATGTTGCAATTTGTATATGTGAAATTACAAATTTGGTCTGACTCAGGCCCAGTTTTTTGCGGTGTGAAATCGAGGCCATGCAATATCTTATTTCACTCAAAAACTACAATCGCTCAAAGTAATAATTAAAAAAAATAAAATTTTTGAGATTTTTCCCCAAATAGCACCAACAGCCTTTTCTAAAATCTCTCAAAACATAATTTCTAATTCCTCTACTATTCTGAATAGTTACATGGAAAAGGGAGCTGTGTTAAAAACAAAAATTATATAAATACTTTTCCCCGCAGCCGCTTTTAAATTTGCCACATTTTTAATGCAAATGTCAATTTTAACTCACTGTTAAAAAATTTTCACACCACCAATTAGGTAGCGGAAGCTGTTTTAGATATATTATTTGGGTTCATCTCTTCCAAACCACGCTTTTAATGTAGACATGACAGCAAAAAATGTAAAAACGAATACATTTTTGGAATTGTTGTTTTATTTTTGGGAATAGGGGGATTGTTGACAGGAAATCATAAATTCTGACATTAGTTTCATATTGCGGACTTTAAAGTCTAATTAAGCCCGAAAAATCCTTTAATTATTGTCTATTAATAAGTATTTGATAGAATGAGGAAAATTTTCATTTTAATAAAAACCAGACATGGGCGTCGTTAATTACATTTCACAATCATACACTTGTAAAATATGTCATATCACTAATAATTCCAGACATACGCTCACACTTGTTGGCATAGACGCTTCCTTGGAAAATTTTCAATTTCGTCAATACCAGACACGGGACATAATACCGATTTTTGTGTATTTAATTACAGGCCAATTACTTTTTTTCTTCTAATTACATGTAATTGCGTGTAATTGAGTAATTGCCATGTAATTAAATAGCCAGATTTTGTGGCTAATCCCCATGTTTGATATTGAACATTTTGCAAATTTAAGTCCACAAGTGTGGGCGTATGTCAGAAATTATTTATGATATTGAAACATTTAACAAATGAATGCTTGTGAAATGTTATTACCTCCGCCCATATCTGAAAAAAGCCATAATTTTTACCTTATCAATAGGATTACCCAAATTATTGTTTTTCCAAGAGTGCTGAATGGGATTATTTTTAAAAATGACGTAATCTACAGTTAATTTCGTTTCCGTCGCTACCAAACGCATATTATGTTTAAAACTTCTAAACAGGAAATCTTCAAATGTTACCACTTATGCAAATATTTCTTATTATGAGTGTTTGTATATCACATAGGTCAAAAACAAATAAATTGTTTTTCAACC
This sequence comes from Delia radicum, assembly GCA_021234595.1. Taxonomy (NCBI): domain Eukaryota; kingdom Metazoa; phylum Arthropoda; class Insecta; order Diptera; family Anthomyiidae; genus Delia; species Delia radicum. The sequence continues at coordinate 56,412,418 of CM037853.1, forward strand.
ATGTGTAATGGTGCTAAAGTAAAACAGCAAACGGTAAAAAAAGTAGCTAATTTTCGATTTTAAAAATTTGATGTCAATAAATTATCGTAGTTTTTACCCAAGTCTAATGGGGGATATTTTAAATTTTTTTTATTTACGTTCCCTAAAATATATTCAACAATTACATAAAGTTAAAATCTAAATTTTCGATTTTGTTCATGAACATTTTTGAAAATTTCTAATTGGAGATTAGAAAAATATCCCAAAAGTATTGTCCGTGTTCACGTCACCTTAGGACAGATGACGTCCTGATTTACAATAAAAAAAAAAATAAATATGTTGCAATATTTAATCTCAAGAAGTTTTAAGATCTGTGCTCGAAATTTGTGGTCATGTGATATTTGACACATTAGTGGTTTGGGGCACTTTTTCTTAACCGGTGAGTAATTTTTATAACTTTTTGACAATGATATTTTGTTGCACAAACTGAAAAAAAGTAATTTTTTCCCCATAAAAAACACAGTTTCAGTCATATTTTCGAATCGATTTGTATTTATCCAATCGGCACCAAACTACATATTAAATGTTTTTATTGCGCGTCTCTGTAGGCTAGTTGGCAGCGTACTGGCTTATTAGAGCGGGGGTCGGGGGTTCGATTGCCACCAGACGCACTGGTCTGTTTTCGCTACAACGCGCAGAAAGCAATAGTAGCTAGTGCTCGGTTAGGGTAATATTATATAATTTGTAATTATATGATTATTAATTAATAAAAACAAAGAAAATGTTTTTATATCGTTGACGTTACAACTCATTTTGAAAATTGGTCTCCTAAAATACATAAATTTCACATCAAGATAGAGCTAATCAAGCTTATTGACAGTTGACATTTAGCATTTTCTTACAAAAACACGGAAAAAACGAATGACTCACTTTAGCTAATACGCCCTTATTTATGTACTTTTGAAAATCTCTCTAAATCTCTCTCTAAACAATATATTGTTTCAAACGCATATAATTAATAATTTCAATATGAGGTAAATTTTCTTTTAATTAAATTATTACCAACCATGATTATGTGGAAAGTTTTTATATGAAATATGCCAAAAATTTAAAATTTAGACTTTAATTATATTTTAATAAACTCTAACCCCTTTTTGAAGTAACATTAAGTTTAGAGTAAACTTATTGTTATCCAGCTCGCACGTAGACTTTACATATTTCAATTCTCTCTATCTTACGCCAATTTATATGACAATCGATATTTAATAATTACATTTTAAAAGTCATAAGTTGATACCTCTTAACTGGAAATTATAGCAAAATGCGAAAAACACTTTAAGTACATATTCAATCATACAGAAGTCAAAGGCTTGCCTAATTTTAAGTTGTATAAAATTGTCAGTACAAGGGTATCAACTTATAACCATCGATATGTACGTATAAATTGAGTAAGATATACATAAATTATAGAATATATTCAACCAATAGACATAATGTTAACAAATGTGTGTAAGTTTTACACTGAGAGAATTTTATTCATCATTTTTGAAATTGTTTCACAAAATCTATAAAATAACGTTAAAATTAAACTTTTTTATAAATAAAGAAAAAAAATAACACTAAAAATTCTAATTTACGAACTGATAACACCCTGCAACAAATTAAAAAATTTTTGTCACACATGGAGAAATCAATGTGTACACTCAAAAGAAAAGCTTCATCATATGTATGAAATTTTTCATAGATTTTCGCCCAATGTAACGTTTCATAGTATTTATGAAACATTTCATAAAAAACAAAATCAATTTCATCATATTTATGAAATGATTCACTATATATATATGAATGATATTTTGTCTAAGCAATTTCATTTCATAATTTTTATGTAGAAAAAATTTCATTGAATCCATGATATGGTCATTATAGTTTTGGTTGTTTATAAAGTGTTTCATCAATATTGAATATTGCATTGGACGAAAATTGATCTAACTTACTTCTGATTATATCTTTGGTCTACCAGAATCCAGAAACCACATTTATTAAAACTCCGCTTTTAGTTTTTCGCCATTTGTTCAAAAAGTATTAAAATTTTTGTACTTATTGAGGGATGTCAATATGCGTAGTTTTACATATATTAATGCAAGCAAAATCGGTTAAGCGCTTAAAAAAATATTAGTATAAATGTGAAGATATCTTCAAATGTTGTATGGATGGATATTGGTGTATTTTAGAACAAATTCATTTTTAGGAGTCTAGTGAATAAAATGTTTTTTTTTTTTTTAATACGATTTCTTTCACCACAGAAAATGTTTTTCACCACATGCTTTTCCAACACAAAATTTGTTTAATTTGATAAATAACTTGTTGCCTACTAATTTCATCAAGAATTTACCTTTTGTTGTGTTAGTTCAAAATTGCATTTCTAAAATATTAGAATTTTGTTTCTAACATACATTTTTTTGATAAAATTAATCAATATATTCAAGGGTATACAATAGGGTGGGGCTATTAGTATTGAAGGAAAAAAATCTTAATGGGCGCTTCGCGTTTCTGATTCTTGGGATTGTACAGAGCAAAAAAGTCCTATTTTGAAATTAAAAATTAGCCCCTTAAACCCCACCCACAAATATAGTTGATGCATTAATCTAGTAGAGAATCTTCCAAAGAAGAGATTGATACCATAATATTGTATAAGCTCCTCCTAATTCCTGAGATATGTCCATCCCACACATTGTTACTTTCACAAAATACGGCTAAAAAGTCAAAATCTGGAAGCTCGATTTTCACCGTAGACGTATGGTCTAGTGGACTTTTTTACTCAGTACAATCCCAAGAATCAGAAACGTGAAGCGCCCATTAAGATGTTTAAATCGCCCCACCCTTGTATACAATGATTTTATGTCGGACAAATTTACGAAAAACTACAAAATTTGTTGAATGCTTAAATTTTGAAAATAACATTTTTGGAAAATTTCGATTATGCAAAATTGTTGTTAATAATTTAGTTTTAAAGCAGAGGTTCTCATATTTCATTGGACACCAATACTTAAGAAAAATCATGAGTTCAAGTATTTTAATATTTTTTATGAAAGAATTTTTACTTTAAAGTCCCTTTAAAGAAATGTAGACGCGATGGCGAAAACCTAAAAACGCAGTTTAATTATTTTCTTTCAACTAAATGTAATATAATTATACCAATAGTTTTGTTAATACTATAGTTTTCTGTTGGTAGTTTTATTATGCAAATATTTAGCAAACGTTTTAGCTAACTTTAGTAGCGTAAATTGCTATTTTCAATTAACTGAAATTAGTAAGGTAAAAATAGTAAAAATTTTAAATTTACTAAATTTCAGTATTTATTTGCTAAATTTTAGTAAACTTAAAGTTACAAGTTAATCTTCTAAAATCAGCAAAAAAAATTATTAGATAAAAAAATGTGAAATTTTAAAAGTATTTTTATTCTTTGTACGGGAATATATATTTTCTCTTCTGAAATCCGCAGTCTACAATAGTTTAGCATATATTTCTGTTGATTTGCTGTTTCTTGTCTACTAATATTTGGTAACATTCTTGCTGATTTTAGTTGATTAATTTGTTATGAGCAATGAACTACAATTAAGCTCACATTTCAAGTAAAAGTTTATAAATTTAGCAGCTGTATTGGCAAAAGTCCAAAAATAATATTTGAACCCTCTGGAATTAAAAAAATAAAAATGGTTATATCTTGAGTTACGGGGGCCAAGGCCGTTGGCGGCCTCCAGGGCATTAAAATCGGTACGCGTAGCAAAATATAAGTGAAAAGAAATTTTCTCAGGATTTCAAAAATTATATTATTTTATGACCCTTGATTTTTGGCGCCATCTAGATCCATTTTAAAGATATTTAAGATACAACAATTGGATATAGAAATAGCAAATTCGGCGCAATCTGTATTTAGTTTTCTTTGGGTTATTTATTTTATTTTTTTTTTTGTTAAGTTTTTCTTAAAATTAGTGTAAAATTCATGATTTTTTAAAATAAGTGCCATGAAAACCGATTAAAAATATGACTTTTGGCATTACGCAGTGATTACAGTGTAGAGGTGATAGTATGTAATGAAATACCTTCAGATGGCATTTTTTATCGTCAGTTTCTTGCTGTTAACAATCGAAAACAGTTGATTTTTATACAAAAAAGTGTATAATTGTTAATGCGCCAACAAAATTTTTTTACAACAAAAAGCGCAGTTGTTGCTTGCCACCTGATGTAGAGTTGGCGAATTTATTGAAGCTTTTTGTTTCATAGCCCTGATTCATTATTTTACTTCCGCGGGGTTAAGTGCTATGGGAAAACCGAAGGTGGGTGTAGCGATACATATAATGGAAAACTCATACATATTATTTTTCTAAATTGATGTTGTCGTCTCCGGGAATCGAACCCGGGACCATCTGTGTAACAGTCCAACTCGCTAACCATTACAGCATAACGCCAACATATGCAGTAAAAAATAAACAAACATTTTTTTTTTTTTTTTTAATAACAAAAAACGATTATAAAAAATTAATGTAAAATCATAAAACAGTCATTTTAAGTGGTTTGTTTTCTGAAATGAACTACAAGGTTAATAAAAAATTTTATTTATTCTACAAATGACTGACATGACATTCCCATTAAAAATAAAGAAACTGTATTGCAACCCAAACAACTACTTATTCCCTGAAGTAAGCGTAGCAGGGAAAATTCTGTATAAAAAATCGCTTGATTTTTTCCAAAAAACTTTTGTAGAAAGTCGAGTAGAGAAAATAAAAAAAAAAGTATTCATAAAAATATTAAACAGCATTTCAAATACATTTTAGTTAAAACACAAATTTTAGCCTTAAACCTGTATTCATAAACGAATACTAACTTTTACACAAGTCATAAAATATGTAGTTTAAGCTAATATTCGTTTACGAATACAGTTTAAAGGCTTAAAATGTGTTTCAATGCAAATGTATTTGAAATCTGAATTCAGATTTTTTATGAATACGGCCGTTAGTAGTTTTGAAGAAAGCGCCGATGGAAATTTTTTTTGTTAAAAATGTTCCCTTTTTCAATGAGTTTTCTTGTATTCTAAAACAAAGTGTAGTTGATAAACTAGATATTATAGGCTCATTATATTATAGAATCATAAACAAAATGTACTCTTTAAATCCATGTAAAATTTAATTTCATTAGAGTACCCAGACTTGTATTTTATTATGTGTACCAGGAGGGCGCCACTGACTTTGGCCCCTTAAACGATAAAAGAAAAATTTTTTTTTTTTATTTCTAGATGCGTCCACCTTCTTCTTATTTTAAGTAACGCCCCATAAATTGCACTTTAGCCGTTTTGTTTTGCTGGTTTTACCATACTAATAGTTAATATTAAAAATCTGATAACTTTATCGTTATTTCAAACAAATTTCTAGTTTTTTTTTGCTAGTTTCCTAGGCTTATTCCTATACTCAAAAAATAGTTCCATTAAAAAAATATTTTTATATAAAAAAAAAAAGTGTTTTAATGATTACAACAAAAAAAAAAATAAAAATTTCGTTCGTTTTTATATTAATTTCGGTTGCCCAAATCGCAGAATTTACTTTCTGTGTACATTTAAAAAAATTGCTTCTAACCTATTTTTGAAAGTAGTCGAATAGCATGCGTCTGTAAACATTTGAAATATAGTCTTATAAAACATGTTGGCAACATTTTAAAACCACATAAAAAATTCTTATTGGAATGTCTTTAACCGCTTTCATACAACATTTATTCAAAATCATAATTTTATCTTAATTATTCATATTAGTTCTTAATCTTATATTTTATCTCTCAAATTATTTTATTATGAGTGCTAATATATTTTGTAGAAAACTTTATGTATATTATTAAATTATAGTAAACAATTAAAACTATTAGTTTGTACAAAACTTTCTTTATTTTCTAAATAAGCTTATTAATAAAACCAAAAACAATTAACTATGATGAGAGTTTAAAACCAATCTAAATATGGGAAATACTAATATGAACCATTTATTTTGAAAGTGCTATGAGTCCAATTACAAAAAAAAAAAAAAAAAATAGAATTTATAAACCCATTCATTGGCTGTTAGTCAATGAACAGTTTTTTATTTGTACTAAAACAAACTTAGTAACGTATTCCAAATCCAAATATACATTTTTTGTGGTAACTGATTAAAAATGTTATAAAACAAAGAATAATGTAAAATTTTAATTAAAATTTTAAAAAAAACATTATGTTTGCGAAAATACAATAAATCACCCGAATTGCAAAAAATATCGTTTTATTACACTTTAAAATCGAACTTTGTATCGCAAATATCGGGAACACATTTACAAACTTTTGAAAACGGCAAGGGCGATCGCATTTAGCGTACTCTACTTAACAATAATTAGGTTTTCCCAGTTGAATATTCATCGTACTACAGACCAAAAAGAGTATAATTTAGATACAATTTAAACCAGACATTCGATTCTACGCCAAAACCTATTAAAAAAAAAAAATTTTTCTTGGCTTTTAAAGTGCACCGTTTAGTTAATTTAGTCAAACTTTTAAAAATAAATTTTTTAATCACACGCAATAAAAATGAGAACTGAGAATAATGTAAAAAATTTGTGACATATCACGAACCGCTAAAAAGTTATTAAGGTATCAATTTTGAAAAAAATAATAAAAATATTTTTTTTTAGCTCACACAATGAAAAAGTATTTTGAGATGATTAAAATGCCACAAACATTTTCAATAAACTTGCATAAAAGACAAAGTATGGTCTTGTTTACAGCTCCCCTGTACATTTTGTTTTTAAAAACAAATGTACAAAGGAAAAGAAACAAAAATCTGTATTGAATATTTACCATAGGTGGACCTTACACATAACAAACAAGTTTTCAATTTATTTTTTGATCAATGGTGATAATCTTTTACTTCGAGCTTATATATACAATATATATTAGTTCTCATGTAGTGAGTAAACTAGTTTATGTGAATGCTTGATGTTTGATATGGGATTGTTACCTCTTTCAAAACGAGTTCTGATGATTGGAACCTAGAAAATTCTCGTAATAGATCTATCAACACATTCCTGAAATGGTCAAATAATAATAAACTCTATAGATTATTTGTTAGGACAATATCCTAATAAAGAAATATAGAGTATGGCCTCGAACTCAAATTATTTTCATTTTCATTAAATCGCGGTCTGTTAAAAAGTTTTTAGCCAGTAAATTATTGCATTTTTGTTAAGAAAACATTTTAAAAACTTAATAACTTTTAATTGGGTTACCATAAAGCGAAAATTGTTGCAGCATTTTTCTTAGCTAAAAATGTAAAAAAAGTACTTTGTATATTTTATTTCCTAAATAGTGTAATTTGAAGGGCCTCTAAATTAGCGTTTTTGGCATCCATTTTTTTATGGATCCCAAAACATTTTAAAAAGTGATGATATCCCAAAAAAAAAGAAAGTTTATACTTTTCAGACGAACTCTCATATATACATGTTTAATATATATATATATATAAATGTATTTTCATTTTATATAAAAACTTTTTACAAAAATTGTCATTTACAGTTCCAAAAACATTGAAATGCAAAACTTTTGTATCGCATTTAAAAAACAAATAGACTCATACTACTTTCAAAATTAGCAGTTCGTATGTACTGTATAAATATTTTATTCTGTTGGAATTCATTTACAAAATATGACTTCAAACTGAAATTAGTTTTATTTATTTAAAGTTAAGTAAACTTTAGAGAAAGAGAAATTAAAATATTTTTAGTAATAGTAAAGGGTGATTTTTTGGCAAGTTTCTTGTTGGAAACACTGTTTTTGGCAGCTCAGCTGTTTTCGTGTAACATGTTACTGTTGAACATGTTCAGTTTGTTCTATAATTTAGCCATTAATCGACTTACAAATAAATAACGCGTGCAAATTACTGAATTTTATTATCAAAATTCATGCTCGGTAAAGAAAGTGCATCGTGCACTTCTTTCAATTTATGGTCAGTTTGGGCGACCCTCTGAGGCGGCTATTCGGAATCTTGTGAATAAATTTACATTATTGGACATTAAACCACCAACACGCATGCGTAGAGTGCGGACAGAGGAAAATATCGCAGCTATATCTGCCAGTGTTGTTGATGACCGTGAATTATCGATTCGGCGCCGTTCGCAGCAATTGGGCCTCTCTTAATCCACTCATGGAAAAACCTTTTAAAATACAGCTGATGCATGAATTATAGCCACACGATCTACCACAATTTCTAACTTTTGGTGAATGGGCTAGCAAAGTTGGATGAAGATCAACTTTTTTTATCGAAAAATTGTGTTCAGCGACGAAGGTCATTTCTGGTTGAATTGATGAGTGAACCAGCAAAACTGCCGCATATGGTGCGAAGAGTAGCCATAAGCATTGCAAGAACTGCCAATGCATCCCAAAAAATGCACTGTTTGGGGTGGATTTTGGGCCGGTGGCATCATTGAACCGTACTTTTTCAAGGACGACGAAGGGAGGAACGTTACTGTGAATGGTGAACGCTACCGTGAGATGATTACAAGTTTTTTTTGGCCAAAATGGAAGAGCTGTTAGCCGAGGTTTCATCAGGATGGTGTCGCATGCCACACAGCACGCGAAACAATGGCCCAATTGAGAGGCGAGTTCGGTGAACAGTTTATTTCACGTTTGGGGCCGGTCAATTGGCCGCCTTGATCCTGCGATTTAATGCCTTTAGAATATTTTTTGTGGGGCTATGATAAGGCTCATGTCTATAGGGACAAGCCCGCAACGGTTGACGCACTGGAAGCCAATATTGAAAAATTGATTCGTGATTAGAAACTAGTGATAAAAGCGTTTTAAGGTTAGGAGATAACACACCAAATTATGTGATAATGTCGGAAACTGGACAAGAAGAGTGTCACTTTTATACATATAGTTTGCATCTGCAATACATAGCTAAAACCATTATTGAGTATGGAAGCAATAGATTACCTCATAAACTATCCATGCAAGTTTTAGAAAAAAACAATTATTGGTATAAGGGTTTACAAAATCGGTTATTGGAGAACAATATTGAGAGCATATACATGAACCAGAAAAAAGACACTTTGTACAGCGCATGTTTTGATTTGGTAAAAGCAATGAAAATTAAAACACATCAAGATTATGTAAAAAACGCACTGGAAAGTCAACTGAGAGTGTATAAAAACCTTGATTATTCTAAAGGTCTTGAGTATTGCACAGAACCTTATAATTTGCTCCAAATAAGCTATATAATGAAGGCGAGGGCTGATCTTTTATGATTAAATGGTAACCAATTCAGAGTTGGTAATGCCCGATTTTGTTCCATGTGTAATATGAATGAAGTAGAAATACTTCAACATTTAATAGGCAGATGCCCTGTGCTCAAGAATATAAGAAATAGAATTTTTGGTAGTTTTTGGCTCAACGATGAAGTAATAGTAAGTGTGTTAAACGGTGGGGAAGATAATAATTGACTAAACCTATATTATTTTGTTAAAGATGCCTTAAGATATAGATCTATGTTAATAAGAGAATATAATTTTTAAAAAATTGTGAAATTCAATTTCCGGCTAACGGTTTTCTTAAACCATGCCATAAATTTCTTTATAAAAACAAAAATGTAATTTTTACATAGTAATAAGATAAATTATTGTAATGATTTTAAAAAAATAAAGAATCTAATATAATCTAAAACTCGTGATAATGGGCGCTACGAAATAACCCCCAATGAAATAACACCCAAACGACAAAATGAAATAACCCCCAATGAAATAAATCCCAAAAAAATGAAATAAGTCCCAACAAAAAAAAATTAAATAATACCCAAAAGAAATGAAATATTCCCCAAAGGTGAAAATGAAATAACACCCAAAATTTGGGGGTTGTTTCATAATGAAATAACTCCCAAAGGAAGAAATGAAATAACCCCCAATGAAATAAGCTCCAAAGAAATGAAATATGTCCCAAATTTTTTTTATTTTTTGTTTTCATATTTTTGATTCTTTTGTTACACTGTTCAGTTTTTCTGCGTGGCGGCCTGCGGCCGATCTTAGGGGTTTCTCCTCCATAGGACGCGGCAGGTGGCTTCACTGAATACAGTTTTCCTGCGCGCGTCTCATTATCTTCCCTAGTGTGACGCGCGCAGGGAAACTTTATTCAGCGAAGCCACCTGCCGCGTCCCATGGAGGAGAAACCCCCTAAGAGCGGCCGCAGGCCGCCACGCAGAAAAACTAACAAATATTAAAAAAATTTCACTTTTAGCAAAATGAAATATCCCCCAAAAAATATGAAATAACCCCAAAAATAATTGCATATGAAATAATCTCCAAAGAATTTAAATTTTGGGCTTTATTTCATTGGGGGTTGCTTCATAATGAAATAATCTCCAAACCGTAAGATGAAATAATCCCCAAAAAAATGAAAAAACCCCCAAACAATTTTACACAATTTTTTGGGGGGTTATTTCATTGGGGGTTATTTCGTAGCGCAGTGATAATGGAATCTAGCTATTATTGAAGCTTTATAATTAATAGCAGGTCCTTACTTTGGGCAAAGTACACTGGATTTTATCAGGATAGATCTAAAAGACATTGATTTAACTTATAAGCTTAACTTTGAGTATTTTTAATTAACTTTTTAATCTTTTTTACATTTTTGTATTGAAAAATATCATTTTGGGCGATGAAATTTCCCATTTTCCCTCCCCCTGGAACCGCGCCTGATCTTCATAAACTACCAACAGTATTGGTAAATTTTTAAAGATATTGTATCAAAAATGAAAACGATCTATTTCCAAATAAATTTGGTAATACAAAATCAAATAAAAATGTGGCCGCAGATTTGATAACGATTGTCAATAGTAAATAAATTTTGCCTAAAATTTGAGATATATTTCGTTTTATTTCCACAATTGTTTAATATGATATAAAAAACTATTGCTATTGCTAATTGTGATCATTTATTAAAAACATAAAATAAATGACTTTTTAAGATCGGCAATCAGGAATCGATCTGGAATGTAGACAGCTATTTTTAAAATTTATTTTTTTTGTTTTTCCAATTTTTTAAAAAACTGCAGTCTGAAGGTAAATTTGTTAAAAAAAGTTCACACACTGAAATAAAGTGCCAACCAAATTGAAAAGTGTATTTTGGTGGTAACAACTGAAGGGTAGCACGAATGTCTTGCGAGACATTCGCAAAACATATTTTTATACGGCAAATTTATTTTGTTATGTTATTTATTTTTTTGCTCTAATAATGTTAAATCTTGAAAATTATAAAAATATGGACAACATTCAAGTATCCCATGAAAAATAAAAACTTTTTTAAATTAATTAGTCTGTTTTTTGTTATTTTAAGTATAAAAATCGTCAAAACTGGCATCAAAGCACGCAAGAGGTGGTTGTAATGGGTGCAATGGTTAGCGCGTTGAACTGTTACACAGATGGTCCCGGGTTCGATTCCTGGTGACGACAACATCAATTTAGAAAAATAATATATATGAGTTTTCTAGCACATATATGTATCGCTGCGCCCACCTTCGGTGTTCCCATAGCACTTAACCCCACCGAAGTAAAATAATGAATCAGGACTATGAAAACAAAGCTTCAATAAATTCGCAAACTCTACATCAGGTGGCGAGCAACAACTGTTCTAAGACTTATTATCTCGCGCAATTACAGTGCTTGCCATTTTTAAAGCCCTTCATCTTTCACCACCTCTCATCTCTCCACTATTCGCTTTCCAAAGAAAGCAACACATTAATTAATAGGAAGAATTTCGTGAGTGTTGCTTCTCTTTAACAAAAAAAAAAAAAAAAGTTGTACCAATACAATTTTAATCGTAGAAACTGAACTTGACTCGTAGTGATCGAATTTCAGTTGGCAAATGGCAAAATTTTTCTCTGTGTATAATTTTCTAACAGAGCCACCACTGTACGTCTTTTTTCCCACCTAAGCATTATACTGTTACCTCAAAAGTGAGCTGAACCTTGTGTTTTCAATTTTTACTCAAATAAAAAAAAATCTTTTAAAAATCTTAGTGTAAACGTTAAGAGCATTTTCACATACACATAAGTTTTTTACGTATGTTTTTGTTATACGATCATGGCGTATAAGTGATATTTAATACAATAAATATATCAATCATACGTAAGTATTAGGCCGGGGCGATTTTTATGGAGGCAAAAAAATTGCTCAACGTTCAAGGAAAATCGTATTCTAGGGATCAAACAAAGAAACTTTGCCGAAGGAACCATACCTCTAAAACGAATTCTGATGTCCCGACTTTTGACCCGTAGGGTCAACTTTTGAAGAAGCCCATTTTGATATTTCAGAAAGTATGAGGAATCTCTCCAAGATTATGGGAGATACTTCTTCTCCGGGAGACGCGCTAGCAGATTAATGCATAAATCATCATTCTAGGGGTTAAAATTTAAGTTAAAAGAGGGCCTTTTTTGCCGTGTTTTTTTAGCAAAATGTACAAATCTCGGGATAGAGATATTTCAGAAAGTAGGAGGAGTCTTTCCAAGATTAGGGTCTTTATGTCTTTTCCGGAAGAAATAGAGTATAAATATATTCGATTTGGTTGGATTCGATTGGGGCACTCTAAATGGGTCAAAGTGGGATTTTTCAAAATTTCACCCTACGGGTCAAAAGTCGGGACATCAGAATTCGTTTTAGAGGTATGGTTCCTTCGGGAAAGTTTCTTATTTTCATCCCTAGAATACGATTTTCCTTGAACGTTAGCGATTTTTAAATCGACCCGCCCTACTAAGTATACTTAGTGTATGAGCCACTGTACGCCTTTTTCCCACCTAAGCATTATACTTGTTACCTCAAAAATGAGCCCAACCTTGGGGTTTCAATTTTTACTCACATGAAAAAAAAAACTTTTAAAAATCGTAAGTGTATACGTTAAGAGCATTTCACATACACATAAGTTTACAACGTATGGTTTTGTTATACGATCATGGCGTATAAGTGATATTTAATACAATAAATATATCAATCATACGCTAAGTATACTTATAAGTATACTAATTAGTGTATGGCCTATAGGCATTCAACAGATCATAATATTTCATATTGTTTTTTATAATTTAGGCTAACGACGAAGGTTACATAGAGGATATTAATGGTATATTAAATTGTGGTGATTTACCAAATATCTATCAATTGGAAGACAAAGCTGCTATTATGGAAAATATGACTAATATTGCTAAACAATTGGTGAGTATGTACTAAACAAAAGTAATGTTTGAAACAAAAATCAAATCTTGGGATTATTTCGAGAATTGAAAATTCAATTTATTTATTTCCGGTTATTCAAAAATTTACATTTTGCAAAATGTCTACATCACAAACAACAACATGCATATAAATAACTGCATTATAATTTCCTAATATTTGTGATACCTACAATAATTTTAAACTACTTATAATAAACTGAATACTACGGCATTTCCTATACTTACATACATGATGATAATGCTGTGGATGATGATAATGATGTTGATGATGGTTACAACGATAACAATTGATTTGCTGTTTGCTGTATATGAAACACCATGATTTGGGCTTCTATTTCATTGAATTTACTACTACAATGATTATGCACAAACCAATTTTATGCGGAATTTTAAAACGATTATGATGATTTCACCCATGTACTAACAATCAAACATTTATTTTCGATTTACTATGAAAAACTCCTGGCAAAACTTGGATTTTCCTGACACCATTCATATACAAACACGCACACACTGTAGGGCAGAAATATTGATCCTTTACCAACTGAAATGTATGCATATTTTATTGAACGCATACGTGAACAATTGCATGTTGCTTTAGCATTTTCTCCCATTGGCGAATCGTTTAAGGAACGTATTCGTATGTATCCATCATTGATAAACTGTTGCACGATTGATTGGTAAGTGCCATTGGCAAATATTTATATATTATTTGATTTTATTATACTTTTATTCAACTTCCTTTTAACATTAACAGTATTTTTGTACACTGTTTATAAGAACATGTTGATGATTTTGATATACCAGGTTACAAAAATTGTAAGGTTCAAATGAAAACAATTACACTACTCGACGGGTAACATCTTTTTTAATAATCCTATGTACGCTGAATACAAATCTGGCAAACAAAATATTTTCTCATTCACAGTTTTCAAATTATCACGATTTTTATATTCATTCATTCATTCATTCATTTCGAAATTTTTCGAAATTTAATCGCAAGACGATCTTTCTTAAAACAAACGAACATTTTCGAATTTTTTGTACTTTTAGCATGGATTATTATGAGTGCAACTTCCCGATTTAAAAATTTGATACGGGGTCGTACATAGTTATATATATTTTGCCATATATAATAATATATGGCCTCATTTGTAATTATATACGGAAATTGGTGGATATAGTTATTGGGCAATTCTAGGTCAAACCGCACAGCATTCGGATTTGTCATCTCCGATTTTAATGAAATTCGCAGCAAGTATTTTAAATGGGTAAAATTTTAAATTGTGGTAAAATTTTAAATTGGAGACACATTTGGTTCCGGAGCTATTGAGGAAAACGTGGCAAATTTTCGTCGTATTTGGGGCGAATTTCATTAAAATCTGAGATGACAAACCTGAAAATGACAGTTTTGTGTGCAATTTGACATGGAATTTCCCTATTATATTTCGTCAGAAAAGTATAATTTTTTTGTTTTTGGGATATCATCACTTTTTAAAATGTTTTGGCATCATTAAAAAATGGCGATATTATTATTTTAAAATTCCGACCCCTTCCATTGGCTCGCGACGGCCAAAAATGGTGACTTAGGGTTCCTTTTTCTGCAGAGTGAAAAGAACTGTACTTATAAGAAATTTGTATTCACCTTCCGATTTTACTCCAAAAATTATTTAAAAAACTTTTTCCCCGTTTTTAACATGCACCATTTATGAAATTGAGTGGTCTGAAAATATCAAATTTTTGTCAAAAACTTATGAAGTACTTTTTTATTATACGCAATCAAAACGCATTTTTAGCTGAAAAAATGGTGCAAAATTTTCGCTTTATGGTAACCCAATTAAAAATTATTAAGTTTTCAAAATGATGTCTTTACTAAAATTTAATATTTTATTGGTTAACAACTTTTTGATGGGCCGCGATATATCGAAAATGTTTGGAGCAGTTTTCTTAGCTCAAAATACTTTTTCATTGTGTGTGCTAAAACAAATATTTTTATTATTTTTTTACAAAATTGATACCTTAAGAACTTTTTAGCGGTTCGCGATATATCGAAAGTTATCAGTTGGTAATAGTTTTTTGTTGTGTGCGATTAAAAAATTTTATTGTTAAAATTTTTGTAAAAACAGAGTTTTCTGTCCACTCTATTGACTAAATGGTGCACTTTAAAAAACCGGCAAAAAGTTTTTTTTTAATAATTTTTGGCGTAGAATCGAATGTTTGGTTGAAATTTTATATAAATGATCACCTTTTTATAGTAAAAGGGAGTCTAAATTAGGGTTTTTGGTCAACATTCGCATGTAGAAGGAGTTGAAATTTAAAATAAAATAAAAACACAATTTTTTATTGATGCGAGAACCGTATCCCAAAATAAAATTTTTGTGATTATTATATAAAATTATATATAATATATATTATATATAATGATATATAATATATATTTAAGAGTCTTGTATGAGTCATAATTCCTGAGCGCTCAGAAATGTGTTGGCTGGGTATGATTTAAGGCAATTGTTTTCTAAAAGTTTACTGGGTTACCTTACTTTTGTATGTACATTAGAGTGGCAATGAAAAACCAACTTTCGATTTTTGATCAAACCCGAACGGATTATTGTTCCAATCGGTATAAAACTTACGTGGCGAAAATTTAAGCCAAATCGGATTTATCTAAGTTCTGCATCTTTGGGGTCAAAGTTCAGATTTTAGAACTTCAGCATATTGAACTATAATTTGTTTAAAAAGATAATTTTTTTTACAAATGTACGCCAAATCTTCACTAGCTTGATATTCCAAGTATCCTTAATGTATTCCCAATTCTTTTTTCATTAACCCTTTCGTGCTGCGGGGGTCAAAATAACATATTCATTATAAATAAATTTTAAATCTAAAATTAAAGAACAAGTTGACAACGTTGACATGCATAGTATATTAAACTGTTTTCTGAATAATTGTCATTAAAATTACCCATTAATTAAAATTGAGTCCAAAATTAATAAAAAAACGTAAAATATTAAAAAAATAAAATTCACTGGAAACATTAGCCCTGTTCTAACACGAGAATCCAAATTATCTATTTTCTGAAAATAATTTTAAAGCCAATATTGTAAAGCAATGTTTAAGGCTTTTTTAAATAGAAACACTAAACAGTTTGTTTTATGTATATTCTAATTATAAGTTTTGTTTAATAAAATTAATGGAAGTTAAGCATAAGGTCCTTTCAAAAACACCTGCATTACAAAAAACAAAAAATACTCTACCTATTAGTATTACTGTTGGGACATCGCGAACAATAGTGATGTTGCGAGTAAAAAGTCTGGTAATAAGTTGAAGACCTGTTTTTGCTGGGTGATAACGAAATCAAATTTCAATAACATTTTTCTACATAACGGTGACGAAAATTTGTTTTTCATTGTAATATTTTTGTATAACGGTAAAAACAGGGTTACGGTAATGATTTTGAACCATCTCTTTAAAAGGGTTACTGTTTATAAATCATAAATTGCTTTTCGTAGTGCACGGTAAATATGTTATCCTTTTCTTCGATAAATTTTGTATGTAAAATGCAGTTGATGCAACGGATAATTTAGACCCCCATAGCACAAAAGGGTTAATTGTTATAAAAATGTTTCGAATACTCGAAACATTAATTTTATCATTTTTAATCATTGCACGCAAAAAACGATTGTTGCTTTACGTAGTTCACAATTAATATTTTATCCTTTCTTTTGGAAAATTTTGGGTGTAAAATACATTTGACGCAATGAATCATTTTGACCCCATAGCACAAAAAGGTTAATTTGAACGAGAATATTTCTGAAATCAATATCCTCGAAACATCAGAGTATCCTCGAAACATTAGTATTGTAATTTTCGCACGTAATCAACGCACGTAAAAAAAACGATCGTTTTACTAAATAATAGCGGAATATAGTTAATTTTCCTGTGCGCCCCGGTAAGCTAGTTGGTAGCGTGGTGGCTTATTAGTGCTGGGGTCGTGGGTTCGATTCCCACCAGAGAAACTGGTCTGTTTTCGCTACATCGCTCCGAAAGCCATAGTAGGTAGTGCTCGGTTAGGGTAATAGTGTAATAGTTAGTGCACTTCAAAACGTTATGCGATTTGGCTGAAATTTTTACCGTCTAAGTTTTAGAAAAAATGGCACAAGAATTGGGTTCTAAAAAAGAAACTTCCCCGTACATTTAATTGCCACCGTAATGTACATTGTGTGAAAAGCAACAGCAACATAAAGTGTATCTTTATTTATACATTTTAAGAATAGTTTCAACAACATTTCCTGTTGTAATTCAGTAGACTTGGCAATAAAATAAACTGAATGGCTTGAAAAAAAAATCACACAAAATTCAGGAAAATATCAAAAAATTTTCTTTCTTTAATCTTACCGACTGATACATTGAACAAAATTTTTAAAATTTTGTGTATTTTTTTTTTGCAAACATAATTTTGAATTTGCTTTAAATTTTTGAATCTTTTAATTTCTTTCTCAACTATTGCAGCTTTTTGCAAAATTCGAGTGAAAATACCGATTTAAGTTAAATACCTTAACCAAATCAAATATCGTAAACGTTATTTTTAAAACCCCGTAAACTTAACCGTAACCCTTATTCTTGAAACGGTTAAAACCATTCATATCGGTTTCTTATCGGTCAATTTCGATGTCATACCGTTATTATTTTTGAATACACATACACAGGATAGAATTTTTTGGATGGGTTTTAAAAAATTTTTTCACTATAATAAAATTTTTTTCACAACGGGAATTAAAAATTTCTCATACTACAAGAAAAAGTTTCATAATTTTTATGAAACTTTTTCTAATGAAACTTTTTCATTCGGCCTATAAAATGTTTAATAAATAAAATGAAATTTTTTATAAAATGTGACTAAAAATATAATTAATTTAACGAATAGTTTCAATGGAAAAATTCCAGTGACACTTCGTAGATCTAATTCAAACATTCATTGATATCGTGCAACTAATTCTCTCTGCGTCAAAGAAGGCCTTTAGGAAAGCACAACAAAATGACTTCTCTAATTGCTTTAATGTATGGAAGGGTGTTTTGGAAGCATGCAAATGTAGATACTGCTTGCCATATCGAGGATATTTTTTTTACTTGAAAAGTCCAAAAAAATTGGCTAAAGCATATTTAAACTTTAAACAATGTTCTTATATCCTTATAGGAAAAGATATTGTTAATATGACAGCATAAGCAGGAACTTCATGAAATTTTTTTTCTGTAAAAAATATATCATATTGTAGCACAGTGGGATAACCTATGCCAATTTAGTAAATGGA
Source organism: Delia radicum (assembly GCA_021234595.1). Taxonomy (NCBI): domain Eukaryota; kingdom Metazoa; phylum Arthropoda; class Insecta; order Diptera; family Anthomyiidae; genus Delia; species Delia radicum. Next base: position 56,430,989 of record CM037853.1, read on the forward strand.
CAATTTTAAAACGGTTGTTATTCAAAACCTAACAATTTTTTTTTTTTTGAAAAAGTATTTTCATCTATAACACAGTGTTTTCATTATAAATTACACAGTGATTACACTAAAAATTCATCAGAGATGCAACTTATCAATTGTTATACAATTCAGGATGTAGGTCACGAAAACGAACACTAAATATTAACATTAGCCCAACTTTTTGAAATATTCGCGAATTTAACTTTTACAAAAAATTAAGTTTTTTCTTTAAAATTTCTTAATAAAAAAATGTAAAATTTATTTAAATCTTTACATAAAAATATTAAATAAAATTGTGTATTTTCAAACAGATTTCTCCTAGAAAGATGATCTATGGCATCGGCTCTAAATATTGGGACTTTATAAAATAGCGGAATAAATTATAAATTAAAATCAAAACAAGTTTGAAATAATTTTTATTAAAAATAAAAATTATGCTTTTTTCTTCGACCTTTAATTGTGCAATGAAAATGAAAATTATTCAAGTTCGAGGCCATACTCTATATTTCTTTATTAGGATATTGTCCTAACAAATAATCTATAGAGTTTTTTGTTTTCAAATTTATTATTTGACCACTTTCAGGAATGTGTTGATAGATTTATTTCGGGAATTTTATGAGTTCCCATCATCAGAACACGATTTGAAAGAAGTGACAATCCCATGCAAAACATCAAACATTCATAAATGAGAACTACTCACTAAATGAGAACTACTATATGAGCTCGAAGTTAAAGATTATCACTATTGATCAAAAAATAAATTGAAAACTTGTTTTTTTTTTTATTCGAGCTTATATATATATATTAGTTCTCATGTAGTGAGTAAATCAGTTTATATGAATGTTTGATGATTTGCATGGGATTGTTACCTCTTTCAAAACGTTTTCTGATGATGGGAACCTAGAAAATTCCCGAAATAGATCTATCAACACATTCCTGAAAGGGTCAAATAATAAATTTGAAAACAAAAAAACTCTATAGATTATTTGTTAGGACAATATTCTAATAAAGAAATACAGAGTATGGCCTCGAACTTGAATAATTTTCATTAAAATAAAAACTATATTTGTTTTTACTTTTTAATTTTTTATATTGGACACCAAGACAGACAAATGAAGCAACAGCAACAATATTAAATATCATCAATATAAACGTTAAATAAAAAAATTTACCATGGTTTTAAAGTATGGAATTTGAGTTTTATCAACCATATTAACTTATTCTGATGGGGTAAAGGATGTAGGATATTCTTTCAATTAAAGTAAATGCTTGACTTGTTTTTCTATTTTGTGAATATTATAAAATCCGTTAATAGAATTAGCAACATTTTAACACCTGATGCTAATCTATGTTCCACTTAATTCATTTCATCAAAAAACCCGTCAATTGTACATCAAAATTTTCAAAAAATTCAATCCAAAGTACAAATTTTATAACTTTTTTTTAAACTAATTTTGTATTAATTTAATGGAATGGAGCAAATATAAAAAGTAAATTTTTAACATACATCATTAAAAATAGTAATTTTTTAGGAAAACGCACTTCAATTAACTAAATCTTCGTTGGTATTGATTAGAATACATCTAATGAACCGACTTCAATGTTTGTTCTGAATTTTATTAATTAGGATTTATCACAGACTCCATATTTTTAAGACATAAAAACATACAAAATTTTTGTAGTTTATGCAATTTTTTTCCTTAAACTTTTAAAACAAGTACTTGATTTTTTGGTTTTATAAATTCAGATTTTTTTTACATGTACCTAATAAAATTTTTGTTCTTCTTTTCGTTGTAGATTTTTCATTAACGAAATGGTCAAAATGAGAAATTTTAACTTTAAATACATGCATTTAGAACCGTGTAATATTTTAAACTAATAGGTTAGTTCAAACTATTTGAATGTTGTACAAAATTAGCGATTTTGTTTTCAATTTTGTACTTGTTTTTGCAAAAAGTTTATCAAAAAATTAAAATTTTTTAAAAAAAAGTTTTTGGCAAATATTTCTTTAACTATACCTAACTTTAAAATTATAATACCATATTCGTGATCTGCGTCCGAAAATCCTTTAGAAATAACAGGTCACAGCCTCGATGCATCAAATTGTTTTGATTTTGTTGAACTGTGTATAATTAGCTTCTACTTGGCGCATTTTATACTTGATACCTCTAATCATGCTTTGGACGACATTCATGTATAGTTTTTTTACACTGTTTTTAATTTGTTTCTTCAATTCATCAGTACTCTAAAAGTCCTCAATTCGACGTGCTTTTGGGACGTTTGCGATTTCGATACAAAAGATATGTCTTTTGCATTAAGGCTTTCTAACGTATTTTTTGGCATAATGACAGCTTACAAAATCTGGCCAATATAATATGTCGTCTTTGGAGTGTCTATCTGTGATAATTTTTTCAAGTTTTTTTTTAAACATTTATTAATGTAAACATCTGCGTTTACAGCCACAGCTTTCGAATCCGGGATGTTAAGATGTGATATTGGTTTTGCCGAAATGGCTGCCTACATTAGCACGTTTGATTCAAACTTCGCTTTCGCCGATAACCGTTTCTTATCTGGAGTTTTTTTTTTCTCAGAATTAAAACCATAATTATTACTTCCGTTGCTCAAAGCACCAGAAAAGTAGTTTTCATCATTAAAAATTATTTGAACATTTTTTTTCATGAAGTTTTTTCTCAGTTGTTTGCATTTTATTGGTATTTCTGCCAATTGTTTTTTAATTTAACAAGCACAGCTGAGGTAAATATCTTTGAATGTACTTTCTTTTTTTTCCCCGTTTAATGTCCACCATTTTCAAAACCTTTGAATATAGAATATATTTTGTTACGTGGTTATGCTTGTTCCTTATGGAAATTATGTAACACTTCGTTTTTGATTCAACCACTTTCATTTCGATTTTTTACACTTTTGAATAATGACAATAATGCTTATAATATAAGATTTTATTGACATGGATTTTGAAAAAAAAAATGCCAACTTAGTAGTAATTTATTTTCGAATTTTCCGCTAATTTAATGCTATAGTCAGAAAGTGTTGTTGTTTATTTAATAAACAACAACAACACAGATAATGGAGTTTCTCCCCTGTACACGAAGAATGTTTATTAGTACAAAAATGTTTTATTTTTGATCTGAATTAGTTTAATTCTTCCAATATTGTTTTTTACTTCTCTTCAAGTAAATAATACAATACGGGTAAAGCGTTGATCGTTTTCTTTCAAAAATTATAATTTGGGTAAATCTTTTACTCCTTCCATTGGTCCTCTGAAGATTTTCGGTGACGCGAAATGAAATATGTCAGGACATTGTACGGTTTTTTGTTTAACAAAAAGCAAATGATCTTGAACTTGAATAATCTTGCTTACATCATGGTCAGCCATTTCGGCTAAAGGTATATCACAACTTTACATCCAGGACTCAAAAGCTATGGCTGTAAACGCGAATGTTTACAATATTAAATGTTTAGTAAACCAGGACAGATTTATCAGAGATAGACAGTCTAAAGACGACATGTTATTTTGGCAAGATTTAGCAAGCTGTCGTTATGCCAAAAAGAAGTTAGAATTGCTTAATGCAAAAAACATACCTTTTGTACCGAAATATGGAAATCCTCCAAGCGTATCAAAAGTACGTAAAATGCAGGACTTTTGAAGAAAAATTTTAAAGCAGTGTAAAAAAAACTGACACCACTGTCATCCAAAGCATTCTTGGAGGTATCAAGCATGCTTTGGCTATGCTTTGTTATACATAAAAATACTTTTTCAAAAAAAATAATTTGTTGTTTAATTACAAGCTTTTGCAAATTGTTCAAATACTAATTTGGCATAGGTTATTGCAATATTTTCCTTTTGTTTAATCAAGAATTTATTTGGTTAAATAACTACACTTATGCCTGTAATTTCAAGCAGTTGTTTTTTTTTAATTTAAAAAAATAAAAAAAAAAAAAATATTTCTTTATTTTTTACTAACATATGTGGTTAATTTTTACTACAATTGTGGATAACTTTTTGAATATTAAAAAAAAATGACAATGTTAGTTGAAGTTACTGAAATGTAAGTCGTCCTTTCTTTAAGTGAAATATTATTTGCTTTTAACTACATTTGCAGTAGTCTTTACCTACTAATGCCCGTAATTTCAAGCAATATTTACCTACCGGTGCTTAGATATCTACCCGTATACACGAACAAAATCGGGTAGGTATCTAAGCACCGGTAGGTAAATATTGCTTGAAATTACGGGCATTAGTAGGTAAAGACTACTGCAAATGTAGTTAAAAGCAAATAATATTTCACTTAAAGAAAGGACGACTTACATTTCAGTAACTTCAACTAACATTGTCATTTTTTTTTTAATATTCAAAAAGTTATCCACAATTGTAGTAAAAATTAACCACATATGTTAGTAAAAAATAAAGAAATATTTATTTTTTTTTTTATTTTTTTAAATTAAAAAAAACAACTGTAAAAAATTAATGTAAAATCATAAAACAGTCATTTGATGTGGTTTGCTTTTTTAAATAAGCTACAAGCTTAGTAAAAAATTGAATTGGTTCTACAACTACTTTTAAAGCAGAAGTTCCTCGAGTGTAGTATTTTAAAAAAGTCGGACCCCATTTTGAATTTCACATTTTTAAATGAGAACATCTCGGGAACTGTAAAAGATAACCCAAACAAGTAAGCATGTTTTTTGTTAGCCTCTACTAGCAGAATGCAAACATGTTAATTTTTTTTAAATCGAATTACAAACAAAAAATGGCGAGCACTCAAAATTTTTTATGCAAAAATTGCACTATTTTAGGGTTTCGTAATGCCGCCACGGAAGGTTAAGCATCAAAACTTAAGCTCGATATTATGTCACGTATGTCTGTTCCAAATATCATTATAATCGGACCACAAAGTAAGAAATGGCTGAATTATTTCCAAAAATTTTATGATATATCAGACTGTGTGTAGTTGGATACATTCATTCATATTTTTCAACAATATTTTTCTATCTCAATATATTTAAGATATAGTACCCACACATCTTTGTTGTCAGTCAGTCTATTTATACAACACATGTTTTACAGAAATGGTCTGTCAGTTTAAAAAAAATAAGAAATAAAAATATCTAATTACACTCTGATCGATAAGTACAAGTGCAAAACTGCTGATAGGATCGATAACAAGAGGTTACTTAAGTCCGAAGAAATATTGCGTTCAGAAAGCTATTTTGAAACACTATGGACAAATTTTTGTAATGGCGAAACATTTGTTGGTAACAAATTTCAGTTTGACCATTATTCCATTTCATATTTTTAATTTTTAGGAGCGAAAAATATTTTTAAAAAATTGGCGATAAGAAATTGGTACGAAGTTTTGTCAGCTTATTATAGTAAGTTTTTTTTCAATAAAAAATTAAAAATTATAAAAAAAAATTAATAAAAAAAAGCAATTCTTTGCTCTGTGCAGGATTGCATTTTTTTAACGCTTTATGCTATAAACACATAGACGACTGCAGCTACACAACTACAGCCTGTCAAAAATAATATACACACGTTTATATGAAAACGATTATTTTGGCACCAATACCGCTACACGGCTACCCGACTACTTTTGCCGCTGTAGTCAGCTTAGGATAATTTATATTTTTGTTGGCTACAAAACAAAAATAGTGTTGACAATAAAACCAAATATGTAACAAGTTAGTGCTTACAAATATTTTATATTGTTAAACACAAAAAACGTCGCAACATTAAATGCTATAATTGCATTAATATTCAAGGGGATAAATTTATTTTTACGTTAAAATAATGTATTATAAATAAGTAATTATATTTTTAAGTCAACTTTATATATGTACGTGTCTACAACCATGCATGTTGTTCTGTTTTAATAAAGCAAAAAAAGATGTAATTGACACTACTGAAATAAAAATTCATTTGTGTAAACAACAGCTGTTTATATTTTTAAATTGCTTTGTGATATTTTGAAAAAATGGATGTGTACGAAGTTTTAATTGAAGAGGTACGCAACCGTACAATATTATATGATCTGGGCCAGACAGATTACAAAAATTTAAAATCATTATTTATATATTTTAAATTCACAAACAAGAAACACAAACCAAAAAAGTTTAATATTTATCAAAACGTCAAATTTTTAGGATCAGCTGTTTGATATGTTGCTGTCGTTTCGTTTGTAATCATGTAGCTCTGTAGCCTGCTGTGGTCTATGTGTTTATAGCATTACGCAGAAAAAGATACTTTTGAATATGTTTAAATTTAATTATATATATGTATATATGTTTACAATTATTAAAATTCACAAACCTAAACAAAGATATATTTGCTATTTTAAAATTTTAATATACTATATTTGATAAATGCAAACATATGTATGCACAGCGTATACTCTAGGGACATTTATTCGTATAAGAGGACAGTTGGTTCGATACACCGCATATTTCGGGGACAATTTTGGCCGTGTCCCTAAAGTATGCACTGTGCATACATATATACTTATATATATATTTGCAGCCAAACATATATATGTTTGCCGGTAGACGTTTTTCACTAGTACCCAACATATATATGTTTACAGGCAAACATAACTACATTTTCAAGCTAACATTATATTAGGAATATGGGAAACGGAAACGTTTTCCAAACAAAATTATATTACCAGCATTTATAATTCCAGCAGGGTGTTTTTCTTTCAGCGTATTCTGTTCTGTTTAGGTCAAAATTATTCAATTTTGAAAAACAAAGTAAATAAAAATATGCTTAACACTGCTGGTTTTCAGAAAA
>CM037853.1:56437911-56699734 GCA_021234595.1 Delia radicum
ATGGTACCACTTGGGGAATATAAGAGAGATCTTAGTTGGGATACTGTCGGATCATTTTTTGCTCGACCAGGTCTAATACTGGAAAATCGAATAAGGTTCGTATCCTTATAGTTCTTAAAAAAATCATACTTTAAATGTAACGCATCAAATGGCATTTCAATAATTTTGTTCTTGATTTTGACTGTTTTGCGGGCATCTTTGGTTACCCTGACGTAGTCGTATGGCAAATATATGGTTTGATTTTTCAACTTAGCCTCTATCTTTGCATGGGCACTGTCACACTCCATCTGGGTGTGTCCTTTCTGCAAGTATTTTTGTTCTATGATTTTGTTGTTTTCTATTGAAAAATTGGACAAAGGAGTAAATTATTATTGGTAGAGTATCTGTTAGACAGTGTGTTGACAAATGGTGCATTATGCACGAAATAAACGTCGGAGCGGAGAGGTCTCCATCAGTCTCGTTCCACCAGTAATTTGTACATTGATGCGTGGCGAGATTGTACACGGTAAAGTTGTGCACTTGTAGGCGTGTTTTAGCTTTACCGCTTGTGCATCCATGGTGAACACGTGACATCGTCCTTCTTCAGCTGCAAGTTTGTCTTGTTGTTTTTCAAGTTGAGCCCGTTGTTATAATATAATAATATACAATATACATACAATCAAATATAATCAACCCTGGTTACAAAAAACAGACGTCTGTTAAAAATCATCATGTAAATGCAAATGGTTTTTGGAAGCAACTGCTAAAGCAAATTAAGAAAAACAGACGTTGCAAAAATCACCGTGTAAATTGGGGCATTAGATTTTAAATCGAGGTGAAGTGGTCAATTTCAAATCAGTATCAAATTAGTACATTCTTGCTTGTGTTTTTGAGTTTTTGCGTTTAAATTTATTTATTTGCATACTCATTTGTAGCTAGAAAATAACATAAAGGGCACACCACCACATACACAGCGTATTATGGTAGGTATTGATCGTTCGACAAGAGAAGTATGTATCCGAAAAACGAACAGTGAATAAATAGATATCAAACAGAGAAATATCCTGAAATTAAATAAAACGACAAAATTCTATGATGTAGATAGACGGTATTGCCGTCATAAAATTCATAAATAAGTATCTTTGTAGATAGACAAATGATCAAATACAGGATATATAGTACTAAAAAAAGTTTTTTCCACTGAAATTTTTACAGTACATGCAGATGGGGTCAGAGATGAGTTTGGCATAAAAAAAAAAATTTCGTGAAAATGTAGATAGACGGTATTGAATATAAGCCCTCGATATATGGATCCATACATGAGCACACATGCTTGATACATGTCCAGAGGCATCCACACATGATTCATATGTGTTCAAAAATGAATCATACATGTTCATATGGGGGATAATATATCAACTCAACTGAAATCAGCTTAACTGAACCACAAACAGTAAACTACATAATATTATTAGTGTAGTACTTAGCGGATTTTTTTGATTCAATCGAATTTTTTTCCATTTCGCGGCGATGTTTTATTCAATTTTGGTGATTTTTTTAAATTTTAGGATTTTTATTTCTTTTTTGTCATTATGTGCTATAAAAACTGGAAATTTTATGAACTCAAAATTAATTTTCAATTAAACATTTAATACACATTATTAACCTTTAACTGAAAGAGAGCTTGAAATCAAACAAAAGTTAATTTAAATTTTTGTAACAAAACTTCTTCTGAGAACCTCTTCTCCAAGAATATTGAAATTTAATTTTTGTAGTAAAAATTAGATAACTGAATTAAATTTTACCTCAAATATAAAATAGTTAAACCACCTTCCAAAACCAGTAGCGTAGCAATTCGAAATTAAAAAAAAATATATATTTTCTACGATATGGGCAAAATTACTTGAAGTCTACGTTTTGAAATATCCAATAGTTTAAATCCTTGTATAAAAGACGATGCATATTTTGAAGGTTCAACTCATTATTAACACCGCGTTCCTTTTTCGAACCCAGTACTTGTAAACGGCTATATTTATTTATCGAATAAACTAACTCAGTGACTTAAAAATCTTAAAATTATTCAACACCTTGACTACCCGATTACAAAAATTATTATGACGCAACAAAGAAATGTATCAAATTTTATATATTCTTATAACTGCAATTTGCAATTTGATCCGAAAAGATGTGGATCGTATTGTAAGTAAATGGATTATATATTTTTACTGAATTGAATCGCATCAAATTATATCTAACTCAAAGTTATATATTTTATTAGTTTTTTTGTGTGTTTATATACATCGAGATTATTTTTTCCACTTTGTTTCAACCTACTTATATTTACAAAAATAAAGCAAATCAAACAAATTAGCTATGTTGATAATAGTCTTTCGATCTGGCTAAAGATCTCACCTGAACACAAAGTTTTAGTAAAGCTAGAGCCTCCCGAATAGGCAGAGCTTTAGCAAAAAACGTATTAACCATAAATTTTGTTCCATTCTTGTCTTCTTAGTAATCAAATACGTGTCTAGCGTATTTTCCTAACAAGCATTATGATATTGCTGAACTTTGAAGACCAAAAACGTTCTACTTATAAAAAAAAAAAATTTGTTTTTACTCGGGCTCAAGTAATATTTTTAACAGTTTTTTTTTTATTCTTTTGTTTTAATGTACATCGAGATTATTTTAATGTAATTTTTAATTTATAACGAGCTTTCTACGTGCGTATGTCTATAAATAATATTAAAATTGCAGTGGCAAGTAAAATTGTATCTTGTCATATATCATTATCTATATGTCATATCTCATCATGTATGTGTCATACTTAACTATATTAAATTGTACAAACCTGGATCACATTGTACAAGACTATATTATATTATGTTTCCACGGGTACAATTTGGAATAAAAGACTTTTGGAAAACTTTTAATTTTTTTTTTTTAATAATTATTTAAAAAAAATAAATTTTTGACCGTTTTTGATGGGACCTATTTCAAAATGAGAATATATGAAAAATGTACTTCTTTGCTAAATATTAGTTCATCAATTGCATGAAATTTTCAAATACACAAAGCTTAAAGCAAAGCAGAATTAAAGACTGCCCGATTAAAAAAAATGATCTGGAGATTTATGTAGTCAAATAAATTTATATGTGACGCTATATAGAATCTTATTATATTTCATCTCAAATATGCATGATTATATGTAATTGTGTTTACTAGGGTGGTTTTATTTAAAGACTGCCACATCTGCACAAATTTTAATGCCTGGGTTGCCATATGACAATTTTACAAAATGGTCAAAAACCACGATATTTTTCCAAAAGAGTTTAAAAATCCGTTAAAATGAAAAACTTATTTTTTTATATATTTTTGAATAAAGATTTGTTCACAGAATTATACAAAATTTTGAATATTTAACATATTCAACCGTTTTTAATAAAGTGGTGTTTAAAGCAAAAAAATTACAAACATTTCTTAATAAAGCATGATTCTATATATTTGTAATGTGCGCCCCGGTAGGCTAGTTTGTAGCGTGCTGGCTTATCAGTGCGAAGGTCGCGGGTTCGATTCCCACCAGAGGCACTGGTCTGCTTTCGCTACAACGCACCGAAGGCCATAGTAGCTAGTTCTCGGTTAGGGTAATAGTATACAATTTGTAATTATATGATTTATTAATTAATAAGATAAAAAACAAACAAAAAATATATTTGTAAAATTTGGTTGAAAAATGGCCAGCGGATGTATGACGTGCCACTTATGAGTTAATACTTAATAGGATTGCTTCATATGCAATATGTCATTCCTGTGAGCTAGTAGTAATTGGTTGATGAGTATGACTATGATTAAGTTTATTTCATTTTTAATAAACTTTATTGAGAGTTTCGTCATCTTTTTTTTATATGCATAATGAGTATTTATTTTGAATTTTTGTCGATGATACTTTTATATTATTTTTCAAATTACCATTTTATTCACATTGATGCAGATATCTGTCATTGTATTCGGGAGGTCTGACATAATGGTTTATCTTCGCTTATTTGGTTTTGCAAATGAATTCATTTTTTTAACCAAATTCACTATTTGTAGTGATGGTATTGTTAGTATATCATTGATTTTATAACAGATCTGAAAAAAAACTATCTTAATTGAATTGACGGGCTAGAGAATTTTCTAACCGAATGATTTCAATCTTATGTTTATTGTTCCAATAACTTATTGAAAAAGCGGATAAGATCTACCGATGTCTTTCTATCGAAACTCAAAATACTCTGCTAATAGATAATACACAGAAAAATCTAAAAACCGGTTTCAATTAAAAAATTTATTGAATCAATTAAAATTTTAATTGATTTTGCACCTATCACGGCAATGACACTATCACAAAAAAATTTTATTGAAAATTAAGAAATAAATTCTACAAAAAAAAATTTGATATTCACAAAATACATGTGTAAACTATACGTTGGTATGTGTGTTTTTGGCAATGTTGAGTATGTTTATATGTTTGTGTGTGTTCTTGTTTTGTTTGTAAACTTCAAATGTATTATACTGAAAACTTTCTATTTAAGCATACAGTGTATGAAAAAATAATATAAGAATTACGTCTAAAATTTATATATTTAAAAGTCAATTCAAATATTAATTGATTCAATTAAATATTTGCTTAGAAACATATTTAATTCAAATCAAATCATTAATTAGATATTTAAGGTTGATAATTTTTTCTGTGTCGGATGAGTTAAGTCAAATAATTTTTCGACATTTTCGGCAGTTTGATTTTGAATTTATATTTAATCGAAAGATTATTGTAAAATTTAAAATTTTAGAAAAGTATATGCAGCAGGCGTTTCTTATAATTAGGGCTCGGAAGTTCATGTAAATACATATTTGTTGTTAGCTGGAGGACAAATTTAAAAGAAAAATCTTTCCGAATCAAAAAATTTTCAACAAAATGACATCGATTTGTAAGTGCATATTTTTACAAAATTTATATACGAAACTTCAAAAAACTTCGCCACTTTGAGGTAAAGTATTTTCAAAAAAAATTTTTTTTTGTATGACATGAATATCCTTTTGTGAGTATGTTAGCCGATGTTTAAGCATAATAAATTCATTCGCGTTAATAACTTATCTTTAACGGCGCAAAAATTATGGAGGTTTGAAATTTCAAGCAAATTAAAAATATTAAAATTACATTTATTTCTTAGAATAAATCAAAGCTACATAAATTAATAGATCTCATCGTTTGTTTGCTCCATTTGAATCTTTTGATGCCTTTATTGATTTTAGCATTAAGCTCATTGACGCACGTTTTGGCGGAATTGAAAAGCGTTTTTGTTGTCACAAAGCGCAATGTGTTGGGAAAAAAATGCCGCTATAGCCGCTATGAATGGAAAAAAGCAAAATTGATTATTAATAGGTTTTTTGTTAAAGTTCTGCCTATTATGGAGGCTCTAACTTTTCTAAAACTTCGGGTTCTGATGAGATCTTTAGCCAGATCGAAATACTAGTATAAACCTAGCTAATATGTTTGATTTTCTTTATTTTTGTAAATATACGGAGGTTGAAAGCTCGTTATAAATTGAAAATAATATAAAAATAATCTCGATGTATATAAAAACAAAAAACTAATATAACTGTAAAAAATATTACTTGAGCCAGAGTACAAACTAAAAAATTTTTTATATAAATAGAACATTTTTGGTCTTCAAAGTTTAGTAACGTCATGATGCTTTGTTAGGAAAAGACCTAACCACGTGCTTGATTACTAAGAAGACAAGAATGGAGCAAATTTGATTATTAATGGGTTTTTTGTTAAAGTTCTGAATATTATGGAGGCTCTAACTTTTCTAAAACTTCGGGTTCTGATGAGATCTTTAGCCAGATCGAAATACTAGTATCAACCTAGCTAATATGTTTGATTTTCTTTATTTTTGTAAATATACGGAGGTTGAAAGCTCGTTATAAATTGAAAAGGAAATAATTCAAATTTATCAATTTACAAAGATTCACTCTGAATACCTAACTATGAACTATGTTTGGAAGCCAAATTTTTTTTTTGTAAAAAACTTAAAAAATTTTAAAATGACTTTTGACGCTAGCCAATTTTAAACATTGATGTGAATGCAAAACGCAAAAAACATACATTATATAAAAAAACATACGCCAATTCCTTATAAGTTTGTGATGTTCGTATCCCGTAATTGGTGCACTAACTAACATCAGCTTGTTATACCTTAAACTATATATAAATTGTTTTCAAAACTGAATTCCATTAAACGGCACAAAAACCTTAAACTTCGACAGTTTAACAATTTGGAAAATTTTGGTTTCTCTTGTAAATTACTTTGTCACTGAATGTACCTCCTAGTCTATTTCATATTGGTTTGGATCTGAAAGTTAAAAATTATGAGCAAAAAATAAAATCAATAAATAAATGTTTGCTCTCTCAGAATATTGTGTTGTTTACTGTTTGGAGTTTGATAAAAAAGTTTTCAGTTAAGTTAAAAATAAATATTTTTTTATTAACTTTAAAAAAAAAAAATATTTTTTTTTTTCAACTTTTTTATACATTTGTTCAAAATAATTTGCTACCATTTATCGATATTTTTTGTTTCATTTATTATTTTTCCTTTATTCAAAATTTCATAAAAATGTAACCACAAAAGCCTAATAGTGTAGTTTACTTGTTTCGGTTGCAGTTATGATAAATTAAAAGTTTTAGTTATTGGCTTTTTCAAAGAAAATATTCGTTTTTTTATTAAAATGGTTTGTTTATATGTATAGAAAATTATTTCAATTAAAATTACGAGAAATTTAAAAAGTTTTCACAAATACTACAGCCATTCAAACACACTACATGTGTGTGTGCCTACATTTTTTAGAAAAAAAAAACTAAATAATTTCAAATAACTGACTAGAACATTTATTTTTACTGATCTGTAGTTAAAATGTTAACATTTATTTTTAACTTACTATTCATTTGTTCTTACGAATTCGTTGGTTATTTAAACAATATTAAAAAAATAAATAACGAGAAATATTTGATTTAAATGAAAATTAAGTAGACCGGATTTTAGTTGATTTGTCAATTATATCAAATTACATTTAAATTAATTTAATTTAAACTCCAAACTATCTTGAGTGTAAATTTCAAGTATTTATTTTTTAATTTTTCGAATTTTAAATGGCCATCAATTCTTTTGGTGAAGACGTTTAAAAGTGAAACATTTCACGTCATAGCTTTTAAGTTTAGTCAACCTAACGCTGTACTTTTTCATTCATCTCAATTCATAAAACTTTCGGAAATATGAGGTATTGAAAGTCGAAAATTTGTATGTGCACTAAAAAACATAATTTGCTAGAAAAGTTAGTAAAAAAGTTAGTAAATTAAGAATATTATTTCTCAGCAAATTTTTACTAAAATCGTGTTTTCAGCTATAATTTTAGCTATACTTATTCAGCGATTAACTAATTTAAACTAATGTTTTACTAATTTATTTTGTTAAAACAAAATTGTGATACTAAGCGCATTAATAATGTATACAACAACCAGATTGAAAGATACACTCACAATCAAGTAGATGTCACGGCATTTCAAGATGTAGTAGATACAAGGAAAATTATACTAAAAAGTACAAATCTTGTAAGACATATAAAAATATGAAGAATTTAAGATTTTTGTATCTGTTTATCATACAAATAGACTCTAACAATGTGAATAAATATGTAGATTAAAAAACTTTATTTTTGTGTTGGCTCCGGCTTGTCAAAATAATTGTCTATCAATTAAATTAAAGACAAAATAAAATAAACGTTAAATGTGTATTTCTAAACTAAATCTTTATAGTGATAATTAACGTAGTGTGGTCAAATTGCATGCAACTACACGTTCAGATAGACATAAAAAAATGAAACTTAAGGACACACATCTTAGTTAATTTTTTATGTTTCCTTTTCTTATTGCAAAAAAAGCGTTGTATAGTTAGACAACCATGGATGTAAGAAGTTGAAAGATATTTTTAATATAATTATTTCTATATATTTTCAGATATTAAATTAATTAATGTCGTCAATGTGGGAAGTACGAACATTTTTATATTTTGTAACGTATTTTAAATTATTTTTAAAAGAATCACAACATTTTTTTTAAAAGACTTTTTGAGTTTATTTCTGTCTACTAATATTCAACAAAAAGTTCATTTTAGCAAGGATTTTTTAATTTTTAATCAACTGTTAGCAAAACTATTGCTGAATCTACTAATTTTGTTGCTGAAAATCAGCGAGCTGATTTTGCTGACATTAGCAATTTTTTCGCAAGAACACTCCTGACTAAAATTTTGCAAATTTTTTTGCTGACTTCTCAAACTTTTTTTTAATGTAGGCCATATATTTGAAAATTTTTTTTTTCAAATGTATAAATATTGTTTTGATACGTATTTTTTGATCAAGAAGACAAAAATAACAGAAAAATACACTTATTAACTTTTTTACGATTATTAACGCTAATTTTAAAATTGTTAACCACTTTTTAAGACAAAAATTACTTAAATTGTGTTGATTATGTTAAAAACGTTAAAAAAACTAAAAATATTAAGCGGATATTTTTAAATCTTAAGTTTACGATTTTTAATGCTTATTTTATGTGGATAAAACACGATTATAACTACATTAACTTCCGAGCCCTACTAACTTCCGAGCCCTAATTTTTTTTTCAAAAATATTCTCTATACACTAAGAAAATTGTTTACATAATATCAATGAATTTTTGCATTAGATCTATGAAGTGTCACTGGAATTCGTCCATTGAAGCTTTACATTAAATTGATGCTGTTTTTCATAAAATTTTATGAAAAATTTCATTTTATTTATTAACAATTTCATACGCCTAATGAAACGGTTTCATTTAAAATAGTTTCATAAAAATTACGATGGTTTTTCATTAAGCTTAAAACATTTTTCATACACTTTGTGCAAACTACTTTATAAGTTTTAATGAACATTTTTAATAATACTCGTCCAAGAATATTCGCTCTGTGTAGGGTATTTTGTGATTCTGCAAAACCGTTTATAGCACTTTTAATTTTTATCTTAATGTATATTTTTTTATTGGATTTCTTATTATTTCTTGTTGCTAATGGTTGTGTTTTTTTTCCGTAGTTGTTGTTGTCATGTTTATGGTTTAATGAATGAGTTCATCCATTAAAAATTATTTCGAAAGATTAATGGTGTAATGAAATGAAGCATCAATGATATTATTTTAAATGGACATTTTGATGAAATGCGATGAGCAGTAGTCCAATAATAAAATTTTTTGTTGCATTGCATTTATTACTGGAAAAACATTCACATGTTTTTTTTTTACTTAAATAGATTTTAAGATAAAAAAATAATAAAAAACATTTTCTTTTGAAATTTGCAATTAACACAAATCGTGTGTAAATGCTATAAAATATTTTATTATATATTAATTGAAATGGATCATTAATATTGTAAGAGTACTTATATTCAATGTTCAATTTCCGTTTTGGAAATCACTTTCTTTCCAGGGGGTTAACCTGCTAAATGAAATACTCCTCTTAGTTATATGGCAATACTTTTTTTTATGAAAATTTTTGCATTAAGTGATATCCAGTGCAACGATTTTCATGCAAAGGTACACTCAGGGAAAATCTGTTGTAAATATTTACATTTGTTTGAGTTGTAATACAGTAATCTTTATTTTTAAATGAAAAACAGTAATTTGCAGAAGAAATTTAATTTTTGGCTACATATGTAGTTCATTTGAAAAAAAACAAACCAGCAAACAAACATCAAATTACTGTATTATGATATGTAGCGCCGTCTTAATATACACACGTCACACCGAACGCTTATAAAAAAATCTAAAACACGGTTTAAAGTGAAGATTTATTTACCAAAAATTGTGGAATCACAAAGCCCATAGCGAGTTGCTTAAGTGGTGGTCGTTGTTTTCTACAATCTAGCTTTAATCGCTTTAAATTTGCGTTTAAAATATTCAACTATAATATATTTTGTTAATTTCTCACTGGAAACAATCTAATTATTGTGTTCTTTGTACAACAACTTTAAAAATATAAACACATACAGCTGTTCTTGTCTCACAAAGCTGAGATTTGTGACAAACTACTTTGTGTTGCCAGACTGTTTTGTATGCAGTAACGTACCTTAATCTATTACCAAAATTAAGGTGACCAACTTATAATTTGCTTTACATAGCATGCTATTTAAAGCAAAATGCCAAAAATATGGATAATGCTACCTCGCAAGTTTTACAAAATCCTAATTCCAGCCTAAGCTCTTTTAGAGTAAACAAGCTAAAGGAACTCGAAAAAGCTAATCTGCAACTTTGTGAAATAATAGCCCAATTAGAAAAATTATGCAATGAGCTTAAACTAGAAAATGAATTTTTAAAAGAGCATTTAAAAACCGATGAACAAGTTTTTGAAAAACAGCTATTCAATTCTCATACTCAAAATGTAGAGATGTCAACTGATGATGATAAAAATGATAATTATGATGAACAAATAGATCTAGCTGAGGCAGCTATAAGCTTTCATACAGATGAAGAAGAAGAAACAGAGTGGATTTTAAAAAAGAAGAAACCGAAAAATAAGGGAAAAGTCAATTCATCTCCCGAGCCATCTCATATGATCGAAAATAAACAAATGGAAAAAGAAAAAAATGTTGAACGCCAACCTCCACCTATAATAGTAAGTGGCATTACAGAATATTATAAATTCTATATGGAAATAAAAAAAGTTTGTTTAAATAACTTCACCATAAAACTTATAAAGAACTGCATCTACAAGATTTGCACATATGAAAGCATTGATTATAGATCTATTACAAAGCATCTCTCTGAATTAAACATATCTTGGTTTACATATGAAAATAAACAACAAAGACCTATACGAGTTATTGCTAGAAATCTACACTTTTCTTGTGATCCAGACCACATTGTATCTGATCTTAAATCACAAGGACTAAAAGCCGTAAGTGCCACTAATAAATGGGCTTTGAAATCCAAAGACCCATTAAATTTATTTCTTCTCACATTTGAGTCTGATGAAGATATAAAAAAAATTTATGAAATCAAACAAATTCTTTCATCAATTATTACTATTGAGCATGTACGAAACTCTAAATACATACCTCAATGCAAAAATTGCCAAGGATATGAACATACTAAAAATTATTGCTCAAAACCACCGAGATGTGTTAAGTGCGCTGGAAAACATGCTTCATCAAACTGCGAAAAACCTCAGAATCTTCCTCCGAAATGCTGCAACTGTGGGGAACCACATCCAGCCAGCTATCGTGGGTGTATAATTGCAAAAGAACTACAAAAACTCAGAAATAAAAAAGAACAACAACAAAAATCCAATGATCGTATTTCATTTCAAAACGCTAACAGTTATCAGTCCAATAAGAACACAGAAAGCGAACATATTTATCTAAAAACTCCTAAACCTTCACAAAAATCAGTCACCAAAAGTCAAAATACCCAAAAGAAAACAGACACCTATGCAAACATTATTAAAAATAAGCCAAAATCTGTTCAAGAAAACAATAATAATGCAACTACATTAGAAAAAATAATGCAAATGTTACAACGGCAAGAAAAATTTTATAAAAATCTTGAGAGTCGGCTTGATTTGTTAGAACAATCATCATCAAAAAAATATCATCATGAATAATATGCTTAATATAATGTTATGGAATGCAAATGGTTTACGGAGCCATAAAGGCGAATTAGAAATAGTACTTAAAACTAAACAAATTGATATCTGCCTCATTGCGGAAACTCATTTTACTAATCAATCGTACATTAGATTTGAAAACTATATACTTTACTCCTCTAACCATCCCCAAAACAAGGCCAGAGGCGGTAGTGCAATCATAATAAAAAATAACATTGAACACTATGAAGAAGAGAAGCTCTGCAGCGAAGAATTTCAGGCTACAACTGTGACAATCAAAACTAACCAGAAATTGCTTTCGCTGACTGCATTATACAGTCCACCAAAACATAACATTACGTCTGACCAGTACAAAAGGCTGTTCTTACGACACAAGCACAGATACGTAATTGGGGGTGACTTTAATGCAAAGCATATATATTGGGGGTCACGCCTAAACAACAAAAAAGGGAAAGAACTGCTTAAAGCTGTCAAAGACACTGGCGGTGAGTTTATTTCTACTGTCAAACCAACCTACTGGCCAACCGATCCAAAAAAGAAGCCTGATCTAATTGATTTTTTTATATCGAATCAAATTTCAAAAAGCTACACTCACGTCGAAGATGGTCTTGACCTAAGTTCGGATCACACACCTGTTTATCTTACAGTAAGCGAAAATGTAATACTACAAGAACATCCTCCTAGTATTTCTAATAAAAATATTGATTGGGAATACTTTAGAGAAACGTTGGACAATGAAATAAGCTCCGATAGTATTTGTAACATAGCAGACTTAGAAAAGCAAGCCTTATTATTTTCACAGTCCATTCAACAATCGGGTTGGAGAAGCACCCCATCAAATGCTCCTCGCACAGTTGTAAATACATATCCCCGTGAAATTAAAACTTTAATTGCCGAAAAAAGGAGATTAAGAAAAAAATGGCAACAATCGAGATCGCCATGGGATAAAACAAATTTAAATCGAATTACTTATCAAATCAAATGTAAAATAATAAAAATGAAAAATGATACATTAAATCAACAACTTCTTGGGCTGACGTATGATAAAAACACTGATTATTCCTTGTGGAAAGTAACCAAAAAATTTAAAAATCCTGTTCTACAAAAGATGCCAGTAAAAAATCCGAATGGCTCGTGGGCAAAAAGCGATTCCGAAAAGGCTGAAGTTTTTGCAAATCACTTAGGCAGTATATTTTCTGATAGTGAAAATTCTTCTGAGCAAGTTTCTAGAGAACTTATATACGACGATACTCTAATTGCAGATATTACTGTTGCAGAACTTAAACATGAAATTAAGATACTTAATCTGAAAAAAGCCCCTGGCTATGAATTAATAACTGCGGAAGTTTTAAAGCAATTGTCCACCAAAGCTCTCTTAAAGTTGTGTGATATATTTAATGCTGTTTTTTATTACAAACATGTTCCTATTTATTGGAAAGTTGCAGAGATCAAAATGGTGCCAAAACCAGGTAAATCACCATATGAAATAACATCGTATAGACCAATTTCACTCTTAACACAATTATCCAAATTATTTGAAAGATTGCTATTAAAAAGAATTAACCCTATACTAATTTCCAAAAATATAATACCCAATCATCAATTTGGATTTAGAAGCAAACACTCTACTATAGATCAGGTACATAGAATTACTGATATAATTGAAAAATCATTAGAAGAAAAGCATGTCTGCTCTGCAGTATTTCTGGACGTCTCACAAGCCTTTGATAAGGTATGGCACAAAGGCTCATTGCTAAAAATTAATTCAATATTTCCATCACAAATATGTAAAATTCTGCACTCATATTTAACTGACAGATATTTCTATGTGAAGTATGAAAATGAACGGTCTAATCTGAAACCAATAACAGCTGGAGTACCCCAAGGTAGTGTGCTAGGTCCTCTTTTGTACCTTATTTACACCTATGACATGCCTATACCAGCCAATTGCACGATTGCTACCTTCGCTGACGACACCGCATTGTTATCTGTCGACAAAACAGCAGAAAAATCAGTGGAAAAACTGCAGTCTGCCTTAACACTAATTGAAGAATGGACCAAGAAGTGGAAAATTTCATTAAACAACTCCAAATCAACTCACACTGATTTTACAAACCAACGCATGACATACCATCCTGTTCGATTATTTAATAACATAATTCCATACTCCAATACTGCAAAATACTTGGGAATGACACTTGATACAAAACTTCGATGGAAAGCTCACGTAAAAAAGAAAAAAGAAGAGCTAGACATAAAATACCGAAAGATGCATTGGCTGCTAGGCCGTAATTCAATATTATCAATCGAAAATAAACTTATGCTGTACCAGCAAATACTCAAACCAATATGGTCCTACGGTGTTAATGCACCATACTACATAAGAAACAAAGATATTCACAGAGACCTACATGTGGACTCTGTGCGTTCCACAATAAGCAAGATTGCTGAATCCCATAATCAAAGATTACTATGCCATGTCAACGAAGAAGCATCATCCTTAGCTACCAACAATGGCCCTACTCGTCGATTAAGGAGAACTAAACTCTCTGATCTTCGTGGCCTTTATAGAGACTAATCAAAAATCATCTTAATCACAATACTTTAGCTGTTTATATAAAATAGAATTAAATTGCTCGTTAGTTTTAAGTGACTAGTTGCAGTGTAACAAAACAATAGCTATAATAAAAATTGTTTTAAATATATAAAAAAAAAAAATGATTTTATATTCATTTTATACAGCAGTTTTGTTTTTATGAAAACAAATAAAGTGTGATTTTTAGAAACTTTCTTCCTGGCGACACTGCTTTTGACAGCTCAGCCGTTGTCGTGTAACATGTTACTGTTTAACATGTTCAGTTTGGTCTATAATTTAACCAAGACTCGACTTACAAACGAACAACGCTTGCAGATTATGGAATTTTATTATCAAAATTCATGCTCGGTTAAGAAAGTGCATCGTGCACTTCTTCCAATTTATGGTCAGTTTGGGCGACCTTCTGAGGCGGCTATTCGGAATGTTGTGACTAAATTTTGCACCAAATTTACATTATTGGACACTCAACCACCAACAAGCACGCATGCGTAGAGTGCGGATAGATGAAAATATTGCAGCTGTATCCGACAGTGTTGTTGATGACCGTGAATTATCTGTTACTCCACAACGTGGAAATTTTTGCGGAATGATTTGGGTGTATATAATATATGTTAGGATTTATTTTTAAAACTAAATAATTAGATTAATTGAATATTAAAAAATTTTAAGTTATATTTAATAATAAGACAAAAGGATATATACAATACAATACAAGAATAAGTTAATAAATTAGATAATACTACTAAACCAAGCTTACCGACCTTACCGATTGATCCTAAATATTTCGGCCCCGCTAATAACCAGTTTTTACACTTATGGACGAGATTTTTCGCAAAATTAAAGTTCAGCATGTTTTAACGAAGTACTAAAAAACGAAAAAAAAAAAAATACATTTCATGTACAAAGAGCGAATGGCGCCTAATATTTATATGGCAACATAACGAAAAAGAATGACCTTTGAGTTCATCTTTTAATATAATATGTAAATAGCTTAAAAAAATATGTGTATGTAAAATATAAGACAATTAAAATCTAATGAAAAACTATAGTGATGGTAAATAAAATATTTGGTTTAGTGCATAAGTAAAAAGCACTTTTGTAAAAATTTTGGTACTTTTTGATTTAATTTAATTGTTAAGGTACCCTTGCAATATTATTGCACATATTACTGACAATTTTATTATCATTCAATGTAGCCAACTCAATATTAAATATTTTTCACATACCTTGTGTATGCAATAAGAATCAAAACCTTTTTGATTTTTTCTAACCTTCCAATATGACATACACACTGGTGATTTGTTGCACACTAGCAAAAGTTGCACAAGAATATTACTTAATTTTAACTTTACATTAAACATTGATGCGCTCAATCTTGTTTACCTAAAAAACACTTGACTTTTACTATATTGCTAATTAATTTTCTTGTATTCAAATTATCAGCTAACACATGTTGTATACTGCGAAAATTGTAATACTAACTTTTCGTTTTATTTTATATATGTATATTAAAATTTGTTATTTGTACATGAATAAAGAAACTCAGAGTTTTTACTCTATCTCTAGCAGGCTGTCTCTTCATGTCATCTAATAGATGTGCTTATAAATTTGGAATAGTGAGGGAACTCCATCTCTGTTCTAATATGCACATTATGCACCGTTAATACTGCTCAAGGATGAGAAAGTGCAAATTTGCATCGTGTGCAAATGACCACGATGAATACCCTCAGTAAAAAAAAAGTAAAACAAAATTTACTGAAATAAAGCACTTAATCATCAGCTGGAACACTTTGGTACTTTTTGGACTGAAAATATAAATAAGTATTTTAATTACCATCCCCAGTTTATGCATATGAAAAACGTTTGAGAAAACTTTTAAAAACATTACTATGATTTTTGTGTGATTTTTTTTTTTAAACATGTAGATTTTAAACGAAAATATTAACTGCTACAGAAAATCCGTATTAATTCCAAGTTTGTTTTTTAAATAACAGGTAAAAAAGTTGAAAAATATGTTTCTTTGTATTTTAATAGTTTATTCAGTTAAAAACAAACTTTACAGATTACTTTTTAAATAAACTACAATCGGTAACGGAAAATATATTGTGAGTGTAGTAATCAGGGACCGTAAATAATGATTATTTCTCGTTTTTTTTGTATCAAAAAATCAATCACTTAGAAGAGACATAAAAAAAACTTTATTGAACCATTATTATTATTTTTTGACAATTTTTGCATATCCGTCATGATTTTTAAATTTTTGATTTTTAAAGTTTTCTTCAATGGTAATGATTATTTTTGAGTAATAATAAAAAAAAATCAGCAATAATCCTTATTTTTGAGCAAAAAAAAATAAAACTCCAAAATAATCATTATTTATGATTTTTATTTTTTCGCTCAAAATAAAACTCACTTTCAATATGTGGGATGGGCATATCTCAGGAAATAGGAGGAGCTTATCGAAGATTATGGTATCAATCTCTTCTTTGGAAGATTCTCTAGCTGATTAATGCATCAATCATATTTGTGGGTGAGGTTTAAGGGGTTAATTATTAATTTCAAAATAAGGCTTTTTTGCCGTAAAGTCAAAATTTGGAAGCTCGATTTTCACCGTAGAAGTATGTTCTAGTGGACTTTTTTGCTCAGTACAATCACAAGAATCAGAAACGCGAAGCGCCCATTAAGATTATTTTCCTTCCATACTAATCGCCCCACCCTTATATGTATATATATTTACACCTACATGAAAGTGAGTTTTATTTTGAGCGAAAAAAATGAAAATCATAAATAATGATTATTTTTGAGTTTTATTACTTAAAAATAATCATTACCATTGAAGAAAATCATTAAAACTCATAACATAATCATTATTGTGTAATTTTTATTATAAAACTCATAATGATTATGGTCCCTGGTAGTAATATATAATAAGGTATATTAAGTAAAATTATATAGAGGACCATATAAAATATTATATTGCTATATATACAAAATTTGAAGCAACACCATACTATATGCAATTATATACAATTATGTATGGTTTAATATAAATGCAATGAAAATCAAAACAATGTTCGAATCCATATTCTATATTTCCTTATTACGATATTGTACTAACAAATAATCTAAAGAGTTTTTGTTTTCAAATTTATTAATTGACCACTTTCAGGAATGTGTTGATAGATATATTTTGGGAATGTTCCGGGTTCCCATCTTTAGAACATGTTTTGAAAGAAGTGGCAACCTCATGCAAACCTAAAACAATTGTATCAAACTTTCTATATTTTCATATATTTAGTTAGAATATTGTTCTACCTATGATATTATATTGTTATGATATTATAGTATTAGTATCTACCTAAGATAGATATTGTCATTTTAGATTTTTTTGCTTTTCAAAAAGTGTTTGCTTTAAAAAAGTTTGATTAAGAAATTATTTAATATAAATGTTTATATGACTATATAAATGTTTATATTGAAACATTTAATTGTATAAAATAATATCTGAATATATACAAACTTATTTCCTTGGGAGTTGACAGTTTTGATATACGAAACAACACGAAGAAAAATATAGGCCCACTTTAGGGAACAGGCCTCAATTACAATTGGAAATATATTTTTTTGCTTTTTACTGCATAAATCTATTTACTGCTATATGAAGGCATATTCTGCATTCTTTACTGCATATTTTCGATTTACGAGTGAATGATAATCACTGACCTGCTATTAACAAATATTCTTTGTAAATGTTATCAAATATTTTACAAGATAAATTTAAATTTATTTTCTAACTTAAGATAAATTTTACTAATTCACTTTTTAAATTTTTTTAAATCCCCAATGTATTTTTTATTTATAAAGGTGAACGCTTGGATTCAAATTTAACACCAATTTTCGAGAAGAACATAATTAAGCATAAAGGTGGCTACTTTATCAAAAGCGGAGATCAAATGATTGAATATAATAGCAATTTTCGTTTATACATTACTACATGTCTAAGGAATCCTCATTATCCACCTGAAATTATGGTTATGGTAAGTAATGCTTCAATACTATACACAGAAGACACACACAAACAAAAAAAAAACACACACACACACATTTCAACACCTCCGTCTCCCTTTTACCAATAAAATGCCACAACTTCATCTTCTACATCAGTCTGCTTGGTAAGGATGATTTTTTAGTTTATACAATGGCTGAATGGTAACCAACAAATGAATTTCAAATGAAATGATATCAATTCAATGATTGTAATAAAACGTATAAAAAAAAAAACAGTTTGCGCTGCAAACCAGACAAAACTGAAAAAGGAAACACTAAAAAATTTACATTTACATTTCGTGGCAGATGATGAAAGAAATAGAGATTTTAGATTTTACGTTCGCTTCATCTTGTTTTATAAATATTTTTTTTAGCAAATATGCAAATTTTAAAACATAGCCATTACTTTTGTTTTAGCTAATATTTAAATTTATACTGTGGAGAATATCTTAAAAAATGTTTAGAATGGAAAAGTAATTGTTTGTTTAGGGTTTTTCAAATATGCAAAACATATTATTGATTAAAAATTTAGAATTCAATGTAAATAGGTTTATAAGCAAATTGCCTCTAACAGAAAAAGGGATTAATGCTGGTAAATTTGGTTACTTTTCAATACTCGATACTACTTAATGGTGGTAATTTAGATACTCGATACTTTTAACGGATTTTAAATTTAAAATTTTATTTAGTTTTCTACAAAAATGTTATGAAAATTTGCACTTTTATTGAAATTTGAAATTTTAAAAATATAGTTTTAAACTTTTTTACAAAAAACATTATAAACAAAAAACTACCTGAAGTTTAGTATCCAAATTTTTGGAAATAAGCCTAAGAAACAAAGACTACCACGCCTTTCAATGTAAATTGCATATTAATTATAGTATTAATTGCAATTGTCTGAAAAAGACGTTAAAATTCAAACTCAAACAAAAATCAAAACTTTGCTCTCTGGCAATTCTTCCCTAACTACGTAAGCGCCATCTATCGAATATACAAAGAATATATCATAGATATGGCATCACTTACAACATATGGGAAAACAGTGGACATTAGAGTGAGCTAAGTTTCTAAAAATAGAACTGTTGTGTTGTTGGAGTTGTACTTCTGAGATTATGTATGCAAGAACAAAAACACCGTGTATTGAATAAAACTAGTTTTAATCACAACAAAACTCGACCTGACGATAGCTCAGAGGGCTAAAGCGCTCTGTCTAACATCTAGTGCGAGTGCATGTGGCATTAGATATCAGTTTATCTATACCACGGTCAGTGATTGCACAGAAAAAATTGCATATAGGCGCAATCGAACAAATAAAAACATAACAAATATTACATTATTCAAAAATTCAAAAAACTGCGCAGTCTGATTCAGAAAAAATTGAAAATTTGCAATGTAATTATGATTTTTAGAAAACACACTCATTCTTCTCTACCGCGCCTTTCACAATTAAATTAAATAAAATTGCATATTAATTATAGTATTAATTGCAATTGTCTGAAAAAGACTTTAAAATTCAAGCTCAAAGACGGACTTGTTTCTGAGAAAAAAAATGAATGGAAAAATAGAAGTTTTTCAATAATGCTGTTTGCAATCGATTTTTCTGACACCAAAAAGAGGTAACCCCAATACCAAAATACAAGCAAAACAAAAATTTAAAATACTGTTTTTCAATAATAAATAAAAAATTTTTAGCCGACTTATTATATATTATCTATTCACTGTACAGGGTATGCCAAAAGTTACCATGGGGTTTAAAAGTTTAATAACTTTTTCGTTTATTAATTTTTTTAATTTTTTTCTCAGATTAAATAATATAAAAAATGGAAATTTTTTACACTAAGTATAAAAAATGATGTCTCTTAAATGACCACCGTTTTCAGCTTCGCACTGATGGGCTCGTTTTAAAGCATTTTCCATAACACCTTTCAAAATTTGTGGCTGTAGCGATCAAATTTCTGCAACAATGTTTGCCTTGAGTTCAAGGATTGTCTCTGGCTAGTTCACATACACTCGCTATATCAAATAACCCCAAAGAAAATAGTCTGGTGCTGTCAAATCTGGCGATCGCTCTGGCCAAATAATTTCCAAATTTCTGGAAATTATTCGCTCTCACAAAAATTTTACTTAAAAGTTCCATTGTGTCTGGGGCAGTGTGGGCAGTGGCTCCGTCCTGCTGAAACCACATACCAGGTCTGTTTTCAAGAGCAGGACGTAAAAAAAATTCTATCATAAACCGATACCACTCTCCATTTACGGTTACAGCACATCCATCTTAATTCTTGAAGAAGTAAGGCCCAATAATATTTTCAGATGTGATCCCACATCATACTGTAATGGGGTGCAATTGGCGTTGATGAATGGCTCTTGGATTTTCAGAACCCCAGAATAGAGTAGGGCGATTAGTATGGAAGGAAAAAAATCTTAATGGGCGCTTCGCGTTTCTGATTCTTGGGATTGTACTGAGCAAAAAAGTCCACTAGACCATACGTGTACGGTCAAAATCGAGCTTCCCTATTTTGAAATTTAAAATTAACCCCTTAAAACCCCACCCACAAATATGATTGATGCATTAATCTCCCAGAGAATTTTCCAAAGAAGAGATTGATACCATCATCATGGATAAGATTCTCCTACTTCCTGAGATATGTCCATCCCACACATTGTTACTTTCACAAAATACGGCTAAAAAGTCAAAATCTGGAAGCTCGATTTTCACCGTAGACGTATGGTCTAGTGGACTTTTTTGCTCAGTATAATCCCAAGAATCAGAAACGCGAAGCGCCCATTAAAATGTTCATATCGCCCCACCTTACCCCAGAACCTACAGTTCTGCTTATTAACAAAGCCATTCAAATGAAAATGAGCTTCATCAATCATAATCGATATGCTCTTTGCGTTAAAATAATTGATCTCTGATTTAAATAATAAAATTCTATTATTCTGGTTCTTTGTTCAGTTGTGAATCTTTCCATTATTTATTCTCCAAGTGTTACTTATATAATCTGAAAAAAAAAATAACAAAAAAAATATATAAACGAAAAAGCTATTAAATTTTTAAACCCCATGGTAACTTTTGGCCCACCCTGTATTATTATCATATAAAATTTTAAAAATTAATTTATTTATTCCGAGTAAATAAAATTAAAATGGTTAAACAAAAAACCGGGTAAATCTTTAACTAAAAGGCAAAAAACTGCAGCACCCGACTTTTTGGTTAATGAATATATTAAAATTGCAGTTACGGCCTTTTGATTTTCGTCAATAAAATTTGTGTTTTTGGACGTAAATGCGTAACATTATGTGGGAAGGTGTATTTTGGGTAACTGCATCGTAATCAATCACAAATACAATTATGAATTTTTTGTTAGTTACGGCTTTATGGATTTTAGGTGACGATATATTTGTTTCCAATTTGACCACACTGTATTAATAGTCACTATAATCATTTAGTTTTCAAACCCAGTAAAAAATTTCGTGTTTTTAGAAGCAGGATAAAACAAATGCGCTGATGTAAGTGCTTACCATTATATAATACTGAGAAGCAGCAAAAGAAACGAATAATTTTCGTATAAAAATAACCGAAAAAAAGAATTTTGAGCTTTCTGATTTCCCTTACAAAAATGCAGGTTGTAAGCAGCTTACCCCAATCCAGAATGCAGGTTGTAATGCAGAAAGTTGCAAATCGTGGATTATAAACAATCTGCACGAGTTTCCCCGAGTGAATTCCGATTGTGAATGGTGTTTTTGAGTATGTTGTAAAAAGTAATTTGTCATTTAACTCCCAGTAAAAAACGCTGCTTAAGGGAGTAAGACAAAAAGAATCCCTTACAAACCTGCTTACATATGCTATGATTTTCATATGGCGAATTCCCACTTGGAAGCATTACTTTTGGACAAAATAAGTGCTGATTTTAGCGTTTTAAAAAGCACATTTAATCTTTATTAAATTTAAATATTTTATTTTGTCTTTTATTAATATACACTTACTTTCACAAGCTGTTGACAACACAAAATTTAAGTTTTTTTTATAGTTTTTCAACTTTTTTCTCTAAACTTTTTACCTTGGAAATTTTCTTCTAGCACAGTTGTATTTAAATGCTAATTATTTAAGCGGAGTTACATTTTTGTAATATTTTTCTGTCCAAAATACAACTCTAACAATATCAAGTAGTTACTTTTGAGTATCGAGTACCCAAAAAAAAGACAAATACTCGAAACTCGTAACCCACTACTCATTATTTTACCAGCACTAAGAGAGATTCAAAAAATCTTTAAATGGAAAAAAATTTAGTTTTGTTATTGTTGTAGTATGCACCTTTTAAAAACTAATACGTGAAATCATGAATTTTTTTTAAGAACAAAAATCTACACAAAATTATTTTTCATTTGAGTTTAATCACCTCGGTGTTTGTTTTAGAATATCTTGCCGGTATTGCAAGGAGGTTAAAAATATTGCATGTTTAGTTGTATCCTTATAAATTTTATGTATGCTAAAAAAAATTGAAATTTTATCAAGATGCATGCGTGAACATTCCACTGAACTCATTTTTGTAGTAGAATTGAAAATATCATGAAATATTTTGAAAATAAAAAATTTGTTTTTAGTACAGTGTTATATTAACGTCATATAGACAGTCGCAATTAATTTTTAATTAATATGCATTTGACAAATTTAGATTAGAAATGTTGAGGTTAAGAAGAAGAATAAACGTTTTTCTCTTAAAATTATAAACACTATAACTTTTTATGGACCGGCTCATCAGTGATTTTCCATTTAAATTGTATTATTATTTGTGTCTTATAATTGTCAGATTGTCTCTATATGATAAATTTTTCAACAACCTGCGGCTGTAAGAATCAAACATGCGTTCATCTTACATTACAAACGTAACAAGACCAAATCATTACCGTTTAGCGATCACACCCAAGTATGGCCGCGAATCTAATGCAGCTAAATTGCAGTTTTCTTTCCTATTAGCTTTTTCTGTTATTGTATATTATACTCAGAAGTGATTTTTGTTTATTTTTCTAAACTCATCCGTCTCTATTTCACAATGCTACCAGATTGACGTATGGTTTTTACGTTCAGGGTTGACAACTTTTGCGCCACAGTGCAAATTTTATAATTTTATAATTTTATAAATTTTTATTGGGTATACATGTTAATAATGTCGATCTGGACAACATATGGCATAACTATCACATATGGATTGTGTCAAAAATAACAAATCTGGAGCAATTCCATATGAAAGCGATCACCTTTCGGACGACCCCTTTTAAAAAAAATTTATTTTTCAATTAAAGCCTGATTCAATACCTTTCCAACGAGCTATCACTCGTTGCGATCGCTTTAGTAGTTTTTTTTTTTTTAAACAACTTTCAATGAGGTCCCTTATGAAGAATTCTTCAATTTTGTCACATGACAGTGGTGCACACCACCACTAAACCAGTCACTATAAAAAAAAAAAAAATATGTAGGTACATTATTTTTTGCTGGGCAATCGATTGAGACTATTTATTTTAAAATCGGAGAGGGGTCGTCCAAAATTTGCCAATTTTGATCGTTTTCATATGGAATTGCTCTATGGTGTTTTTGAGGGTAAACATCTGTCATTATAATTCAGTATTCGATAGACGCCAAATTGTAAACACACATTTTTTTCAATCGCTATAATAATGTCGAATTTTGAGCGTAAAAAATATGTTTTGCGGGGAAGTCTGATAACCTTCCTTTATTTGAAGAAAACGGCTGCTAAAATGTATCGAATGTTGGTAGAAGCTTACGGTCAACATGCACCAACTCAAAAAACTTGTGAACGATGGTTTACGCGATTCAAAAGTGGTGATTTCGACACAGAAGACAAGGAGAGGCCTGGTCAGCCGAAAAAGTTTGAAGATAAGGAATTGGAAGCATTACTCCACTAAGATTGTTGTCAAACGCAAGAAGAACTTGCATTATCCTTGCGAGTCACACAACAAGCCATATCAGTACGTTTAAAAGCATTGGGATTCATTCAAAAGCAAGGAAATTCGATCCCATATGAATTGAAGCCGAGAGACGTTTAAAGGCTATTTTGCATGTCAGAAATGCTGCTTGAACGCTACAAAAAGATCTAATTTTTGCATCGTACTGTTACTGGTGATGAAAAATGGATACATTACGATAACTCAAAGCGCAAAAAGTCATATGTAAAGCCCGGCCAACCAGCCAAATAAACGCCGAATCCGAATATCCAATGCGTCAAGGTAATGCTCTGTATTTGGTGGGATCAGAAGGGTGTTTTGTATTATGAGCTGTTGAAATCGGGTCAGATTCAATTGATTCGTTTGAAGAGAGCAGTCAACGAAAAACGACCAGAATATTCGACCAGACATGAGGCCATAATCTTCTATCATGACAACGCTCGGCCCCATGTTGCAAGACCGTTCAAAAGCTATTTGGAAAACAGTTGATTGGAAGTTTTGGCTCACCCGCCTTATAGCCCAGACTTTGCCCCTCTGACTACCATTTGTTTCGATCGATGCAGAAAGCTCGTACAGGAATACGATTCACTTCAGAACAGGGTATCAGAAATTGGCTTGATTCAATCGTTACCTAAAACCCGAAGCGCGGAATGCATAGTCTACCACAAAGATGGGGAAAAGTAATGGCTAACGACGGACAATACTTTGAATAATGTATCAATTCATTTTGTTATTATAATAAATGCATTTTTCAAGCAAAAAAATCGAAATTATTAACTTGTATACCCAATATAAAAAAAATTGAGTATGTAATGTCTTTATAAAAGCCGCGATATTTCAAAAACTTCAAATGAGAAATAATATTTTGCCTAACGCACCTAAATCTAATAGAAAATATGTATTACAAAGGCCGGTTCTGCAAATAGTTTCAAATTCTTCTATAGTAATATTAATAACACGGTGCTACAAAAAAAATAAAAATTGCAATCGCTTGTCAAGTGATCTAGTGTAGGTTGTAAGTATAGCTGAATGTATTACAAAACCGGTTTGAGAAGTTGCAATATATGCTCAAATTTTCGAGATAACGGTACGAGAGCATTTTTGCGACTGACTCATTTAAACATTTGTAATCCAGTCATTTTTTAAACTATTTTGAATTTTTGAAAAGTACTTGGTCTTTCTAAGTAATTCTGTATATTATTAATATTTTCTTAAAAACAATTAAAATTTTAATTTTAGTGCTACTTTTTTACTTCTACGAGGGTTTTTTCGAATCTTCTTTTATTAGCTAGTGTTTTCTCAAAGCTATTGTATGCCTATGTAAAATGAGCCTTTATTTGTTAAAATCGGTTGATAATTGACAAAGTTATGGTACTTTTTCTACACCCAACAAAAAATTTCATTACCAATTAAGTGATTATAAAATGGAAATTCATACCTTTGCACGACTTATTTGGCAAGGTCGTGTTTGTAAGTAGTCACGCTTACCCGCTCGCTAAATAAATATTAAGTGGTTACAAACTTGGTTACAAAAACTTGATTTATAAGTACACTAAGGATTTTATGTAGGTCAAGACGACAGCAATTGTAGTCAAGAACAAATGAAAATTCACTTGAGGAAATGACGACTAACATTTCATTAAATTCAACTAACATTTGTCATTTGTTTTTACTGTTCAAAAAATTACTTACAATTGTTGTAAAAATTAACCACATATCTATCATAAAACAGTCATTTGATGTGGTTTGTTTTTTTAAATGAGCTACAAGGTTAGTAAAGAATTAAATTTGTTCTACAAATGACTGAAACTGAAACTAAAAATAAAGAAACTGTATTACAACACAAACAACTACCTATTTTTGAAGAAGAAGTGAAGAAGTGTAGTAATTCGTCTCCAAACTTTACGTAGAAAAAAAAGTACCTACCAAAATTACTACAAAAAGTTATAAAATAAGTAGGCAGCCCATACTGAAGGAGATTAACGAATTCTTTCGAATGACTTTTCCCGAAGAACTTTTTTAATCCATTTTTTTAATATTTCAAATAAGTGACAACTCTGGGAACAAAAAAAGGCAAATTGGGTATCAAAATTTTCGTTGTTTGAGTGCTTTAAGAATGCGTACAAAAAAATTTGAATTTCTTAAATTTATGACATGTATTCATACAAAAATGTTGCAATGTTCGACCCCCCATTTTAATTATTTTTTTTTTAAACTAATTTTTACACCCATTATTTGTGTGCATACTGGTAAGCATATAGGTAACCACATACTTTTATATTTGTTGTAACGTGTTTAGTAATGATATGTCATGCGGCATACCCATATAAATGTAATGAGATTTGTAATGACAATTGTAAGTAATTGTCATTACCAAATATGTACTTATTAGGCCGGGTCGATTTGTATGGAGGCAAAAAAATCGCTCAACGTTCAAGAAAAATCGTATTCTAGGGATCAAAATAAGAAACTTTGCCGAAGGAACCATACCTCTAAAACGAATTCTGATGTCCCGACTTTTGACCCGTAGGGTCAAATTTTGAAAAATTCCACTTTGACCCATTTAAGATGCCCCAATCGAATCCAACCCAATCGAATATAATTTATACATTAATCTGCTAGAGCGTCTTCCGGAGAAGAAATAGAGACCCTAATCTTGGAAAAACTCCACCTACTTTCTGAAATATTTCTATCCCGAGATTTGTACATTTTGCTATAAAAACACGGCTAAAAAGGCCCTCTTTCAACTTAAATTTCAACCCCTTAACGGTCACCTAGAATGATGATTTATGCATTAATCTGCTAGCGCGTCTCCCGGAGGAGAAGTAGCTCCAATAATATTGGAGAGATTCCTCCTACTTTCTGAAATATCAAAGTAGGCTTTTTCAAAATTTGACCCTTTGGGTCAAAAGTCGGGACATCAGAATTCGTTTTAGAGGTATGGTTCATTCGGCAAAGTTTCTTATTTTGATCCCTAGAATACGATTTTCCTTGAACGTTGAGCGATTTTTAAACCGACCCGCCCTAGTACTTATATAACCACTTATAGATAATGCTTTTCTACACTGGGTTGCTTGCACAAAATGTCATTATTTTCTATCTCAAAGCTAATCATTGCTAGAGTTGGAAATATAATGAATGTAAAAAATGATTTTCAGAAAATTTATAAATCATTACTTTTTATTTGAGATAATGATAAAAATAATTATTTTTTATGTTAAAATAAGGAAAAATTAACTAATTATTAGTTTGTCATTATTTGTTTTAAAGTAATGCAGAGAGTAAACTGGTATCATTACTGATACCTCGAAAAGTAATGATGTGTTATTACCGTTTCTACACTGGACTCACATGTTATGGCAATATTTGTAATATTTTTAGTTTTTTGCATACATTTTCTTTTAAAATGAAGAAAATTAATTTTGTCCCAATTTGAAATCGTTAAATTAATACAATTATTTGCAATAAGTAACCCTATTTAAACATGTAACTACTTCCCCACTTTGGTTCATATGACCACATTTCAATCCAAATTGTAATAAGTGTGTAAGATTTCTCTTTATGTTGATGTTAGCATTTCTTTGGTTTACATTTTTTTTTTTTTTGAATATTTGAAACAAAGAACTAAAAAATTGTATATGAAATGAAAATTTGTTTTGTTAAATATTTCAGTATTTATTATGCTACTACTGTGTTTTTATTTTCTTCCATTTTCAAACCACATTTCTTCCATCTCTATTCTTTTGCTCTACCCCACAGGTAACTGTTATAAATTTTATGATTACTGAACAAGGTTTACGTGAACAACTGTTGGCTACAGTGGTGGCACATGAACGTCCCGATTTGCAAGAAAAGAAGGAACAATTGATTATTGAATCGGCAAAAAATCGCGATGCTTTATATACTATCGAATCAAAAATATTAGAGGTAAGCATACATATGAAGTTGTTTTTTTTTTTATCCATATGAGGTATTCTGCATTAAACATCATGAAAAAGATGCTGACCTATATATATATATTAAAAACAAAAAGTTCAACCAGTCTTCTTTTTTTTTAATATAAAATTCAATAAAATTTCAATTAAACTTTTGTTTGACTTCAAACTTAATTTTAATTAAAATCTCAATAATATCTTAAAAATTGTTAATTGTGAAATGAATTTGGAGCACACAAATTTTCCAGTTTTTATAACCCATAATGACAACAAATTAAAAAATACCCACATATTAAAATATTACAAAAATTTTAAAAATTCTTTTAAATTGAATAGAATTTTTAAAATTGATGATATTTGACAACATCGCCAAAATTAGAACCAAAAAGCATAATTTAAAACAAAAAAATCAAAATTCGACTAAACTGAATTAAATCGCTATATATTATAAAAAATCGCCAAACTTAAAAAGTCACCAAGATAAAAGAAATTCGCCGAAATTCCAAAAAAAAAACTAAAAATGTTTTCGAGAGTTGGACGTTTTTAATACTATTTGTGTTATTTTTAACATTTTTTTTAAATTTTAAGGAATTTTTTTTAAATATTTGGCATTTTTTAAACTTTTGCATTTCTTTCAATTTTGTGCGATTTTATATATGCGCTATTTTCAAAATTATTTAAAATTAGGGTTAATTTGTTTTATTTTCAAGGCACATTAACAGGATTTTATTTAGGCACGTGAAAACCATTTGCGTAAATCACTTTCTCTAAGTAAAAGTTATGGCGGTTCAAAGTTTAAAATTTAAAAAAATTCTAAAAATTACATTTTTTGATTCATTTTAAAAAATTTTGCATATGTATAATAGTGTTTTAGATTTTTGGCGTTTCATTTAAATATACTCTCTTAATTTGTGCTTTCCAAAAATTATTTGTCAAATTCTGTGGCAATTCAAAGAATTCAATTTTTGGCTTGAAATCACGGTTAGATTAGATTAGAGTGGCACTATGCACCGCGACCAGAAGTTGCTATTTTGTGCTATTTATGCGATATTTTAAAATGATAATTTGTTTTGGAGGCTGTATTTAAGTTTAAATAAGTACAGTTTTTTAACAAGATGCTTCTAAAAACTACGTAAATTTTATTTGGTCCATAAAATCATTATTTTTTAATATTTGGTAATGCTCTATAAGTTTTTAAAGCATTGACAAAACGTACAGATATTGTGAATCTTGAAGAATTTCTCGCAACAGTGTTGATGTGCCGGAGAAAAACGCGTTTAGATAAAAGAGTAAATTTTTTAGCACACAGTGGCTTTTGAAAAAATTTGTGATGGCGATCAATTATATGCGCTGCCACTATTATTTCTAGGTTTTCAAAATATGTATGTTTAAAAAAAAATCAAAAACAAATTACGCAATTTTTGCACAATTTCCATAAAGCAAATATAATTTTTGATGTTCAATCTTTGTATATGCTCCTCTGATATTATGTTGGAAAATAAATACAAAACTCGGTTGACGCAACAAGCTGGCCTATTTAAAACTAAACAGCTAAGGTGCCATGCAAAAAACTGCTTTTTTAACAAAATTCACGCTCATGTGTTTCAAATTTTTTGACGGTCATTCTCTTTATTTGTTAAGGGCACATTTTTACAACATTTATAATGACTATATTTACGAAACATTATTTTCAAATTTTTATCCCATGAAGGGGCGTCACTGTACAAAAAACTAAAAATCTTAAAAACTAGAAAAAGCTGGTTTTAATTTTCGACTACCACGTGTTTATTTGATACGTAATCACACTCCAATTTAATATTTATTGAAAATATCTCTCAATTATTAGGCTATTGTGTTATACTAAATGGAAACCAAAAGTTTAAGGTCCTAAACAGAAAAAAGTGAGCTTGTTGTAAACGATTTGCTCAAACAATTATAAATATTGATCTATGACTCTAAAATGTTGTACTTTGACCCTTTGACGAAGAATGGTTCTTTTAAGTAACATTTGGTTTTTTCTACAAAAAAACTGTTCTTAACTGTTCAATAAGGCCTAGTTGTGTTGACAACATTAAAAGGCTGAAAAGGCACAATTGGACCCATAAATATTTTGTATGAAATGGAAATAAAAAAATAAAAAATAAATTTATTTAAAATTATTAGAACGCTTCAATATACTTAGCAATTTACATGAGAATTAAAAAAAAAAATTTAATTTCTTTGAATGCTGGCCTATTTAAAACTAAACAGCTAAGGTGCCATGCAAACAACTGCTTTTTTAACAAAATTCACGCTCATGTGTTTCAAATTTTTTGACGGTCATTCTCTTTATGTGTTAAGGGCACAGATTTACAACATTTATAATGACTATATTTACGAAACATTGTTTTCAAATTTTTATCCCATCAAGTGAAAACTCAGTTGAAACTAGAAAAAGCCGGTTTTAATTTTCGACTACCGCGTGTTTATTTGTTACGTAATCACACTCCTATTTAATATTTATTGAAAGTATCTCTCAATTATTAGGCGATTGTGTTATACTTAATGGAAACCAAAAGTTTAAGGCCCTAAACACAAAAAAAGTGAGCTTGTTGTAAACGATTTGTTCAAACAATTATAAATATTGATCTATGGCTCTAAAATGTTGTGATTTAACCCTTTAACGAATGGTTGTTATAAGTAACATTTTTTTTTTTTTTTTGTATTAGCTACAAAAAAACTGTTAGTAACTGTTCAATAAGGCCTAGTTGTTTTGACAACATTAAAAGGCTGAAAAGGCACAATTGTACCTGTAAATATTTTCTATGAAATGGAAATAAAAAACAAAAAATAAATTTATTTAAAATTATTAGAACGCTTCAATATACTTAGCAATTTACATGAGAAATTAAAAAAAAAAATTTTAATTTCTTTGAATGAAATGCAATTTCTGTGTGTCATGAATTTATTATGGGGATTCCCAATTTCATATTTTAGAGTAACTTTTAGCTAATTATCAGCTATTTCAGAATCTTTGGGAACAATAATTTAACACCGTAAAATTTGTCTGTTCGACTTGGGTTAAATTTTAGCGATTTTTTCTAAATTAAAGTTTTAATACTATCTGCTAAACATTTTTTTGAAATTAAAAATGGCACGAAGAATGTTGATGAAGACCGTAGTGGGTCAGAAAATGCATTCTATTCATGCTAGTGTCTAATAACTTTTTCTGTGTTTTTTTTTCTAATAGTCAAAGTAAATTATCATATAAAAATTATAATTTTTCTGTTAATTTAGAGAAAAATTTGTCATGATCTAAAACCGAACAAATAAAATCTCACAAATAAATTTATAGATCAACGATAAAATTCACTATTATTAAAAAGAATTTTCAATTAAATTTGTAATGTCATAATTGAAACCATCGTTTAATTATAAAAGGTTTGTTAGAAAAGTATTTTTTTTTCGATTGCCCTGGACCATTTTGACAAAATACCAAACAATGTTAATTAAAAAATTACAAAACGTAATAAGAAAATAAAGTTCTGGATAAATACCTCATGTTAGTGTGTTTGAAAAATGTCAAATAATTTGAGTATTTTGATTTAATATTGCAAGAATTAAAATTCTATTTTAATTTAAAGACTTACATATAATATTTAATGAAATTTAAAAGGTATTTGGTTAGATTAAGAGAATCCTTAGGTGTACCGAATATTAAGGTCGACCATGGCCATGTTTTTCTGTTTTAAAATGTTATAGTTCTGAGTAACGCCACAAATAACAGTTTGTGAATAAGAACGCTATTATTGAAAAGTTGTATCAGTAGACTGGCTCAAGAGTGTATGAAATTTGCAGATGTAATTTTTTTTTTGTGCCCACAAGGCCGCCCCTGTTCCAGTCATCAAAAGAAGTGTGCATACCAAAAATTGGAGCAATCGGACTATATTTAGAGGTCGCTAGAAATTTCAACTTTTTGGTTTTGTGTTTCAAGTTACGTACATTTTATAGTGTAGTACTATATTTCTGCTTTGTTTATATTAGTATAAATTTCTGTTAGTGTACATATGTTTTTACAGTGTATTTATTAAGTTCCGTCATTGTCAATAGTTGTCCTACTCTTACTTATAGCGTTAAGTTTATAATAAAACGAATATAGCCATCCTTTTTCTTCTTATTTCCAGCATAGATATACTTATTTTTACTTTGCTTAAAGAAATTAAAATACGGGAAATCCCCTGTAACACTGTGTGTAATTTTTTAAGTCATGGCAAAATAACCATATACGGACACCACTACGTGATAAAATTATAATTTAAATAAATAAATAAATTATAATTTAATATTTAATCAAAAAAGAATAATTCTTTAAACATAAAGGTGCTATAATATAATTTTTGCTACAGGTAATAAGCAAATTTAAGTGTTACTTTTGTGCATTTTATTTTATTTAATGGTTCAAAGAGTGAGTAGTGCGAAAGAAATATTGTTTTTGTAAACGTTTATTTATTTTCGCGATCTTTTTAGATATAAGTCATAACTTTTAATACTGGTTCAAAATTTATGAGAAACTATCCAAGAGCGTGGCTAATAGGAAATCCAATTGAAAATTTTTCCACAGCAAGGCTTTCATCAAAAATGGATGTGCTTAAAATTTTTAATTTTCATCACTTTGAAAAAAAATGACTGAAAAGGTTAGTATTAAGGAGACAGTAACTGCAGTATTGGATATTTGGAAGAAAGCTAAAATTCCTACTCAAATGCTTACAGCAAAATGAAGAGGACAAGATGTTTCTTACAATGGAAAGAGAAGACAACATGAGCTGTAGTATAGCTGGAATAGATTTGTGCTCAAAGAAGGCGGAAAGTAGAAATCAGATAAGAGGATCAAAAGCTGAAGCCAGTAAGCTGCGTAGCTCCATTTCTGCATTAAACACTTATGATGGTTTCACCGAGACCGAGTCGGATTATTCATCGAGTTATGAATTTATTTGTTATGAAAGAAAAAATAAATCAACCATAACCAAATCAGTTTTAAATAAAGACGTTATTGCATCATTTGATCGCGTAAATCTTTCTGATAGAAAAGCAATGTTTGTTGTCGGAGCTGTTTCTCAGGCATTGGGCAAACCTGTGTCCGATATGACTTTATCACGAACTACAATACAACGTACATGAAACCGTATCCGAAAAAATATAACAGAAAATGATAAAGATACATTCCATCTCCAAAATCCACTCGTATTGCACTGGGATAGTAAACTTCTGCCCGATATTTCTAACGAAAAACAAAAAATCGATAGGGTTGCGGTAGTCGTCAGTTCTGGTAGAGTAGAAAAACTTCTAAGAGTCCCGAAGATAACCAAAGGGACCGGTGCACAACAAGCTAATGCTTGTATGCAGGTCTGCGAAGATTATGCAATTAAAAATAACATTCGCGGACTCTATCACAAAAAATGAAGAACAGAAACAATATTTGCTCCGCTTAGTTGATTTACATAGAAAGACATATCCTGTGGCTTCAAAAGGCAACATTCAAAAGATGAAACTCGGAGAATAAAGATAACGTTAGAAATGTAATTATTACCACTAAACAAATAATATAAGCAACACTTAAAAGTGTTTTGTCAATATGTAAATTTTATGTACATAAATAATAAATTTTTTTATAAAAATTAAATTTTTGTTTGAATTTGACATGAACCTCGAAAAATCGTAAATTTCTAGCGACCTCTGAATATTGGCCTATTTGTCTGAAATTTGAAATATATATTTATTTTGTCTATTGGAATATGGGCAGCCTTGTGGAGCACAAGATTTTAATGTTTTCGCATTTTGAGCCAGTCTATTGTATCAGACACAAAAATTTGTTCCATATTTTAATAATGTCCTATTATTGAAACCAATGTATTATTTCGTTTATTAACTGAGTATCGAATGTTAAATGCCTGATATATTAATTGAAAAAATATTCATACTTTTTTGTAGTTTATTTCAAATTCAATTATTATTTTCAGGTTTGAAGTTATTTTCCAATAGTGTTTACATTTATACATAGTATGGTCGCATCCATATTAGTGGCGTTCTTAGTTATAGGGGAAACTTCTTAAAATGCGATTTTTGGTAAAGGATAGGTTGGGGTTTTTCCTTTCTATATAAAAAAATATATATATATCAAATTTGGAGCCAATCTGATAAAGAAAAGTCGTGCTGGCAATCGATTGAAAATTAAAACTGTGTTTATATGGGAAAAAATTACTTTT
This sequence comes from Delia radicum, assembly GCA_021234595.1. Lineage (NCBI taxonomy): Eukaryota > Metazoa > Arthropoda > Insecta > Diptera > Anthomyiidae > Delia > Delia radicum. The sequence continues at coordinate 56,472,401 of CM037853.1, forward strand.
TTCAGTTTTTGTAAGTGTCTTAACTGTTTTTATTATGCACAGAAAACAGTTTTGTAGTTGCAACAGATTTTTTTGCCAACTGAATTTTTGTAGTTACACGTACTATCACTATTATTAAATTTTAATACTATTGTAACAACCGACATTTATTTACAAATTTCGATTTTTTATTGTAGCAATTGAATATTTTATGTTTATGGACTATAATATTCTATAAATAGATTCACATTTTTTTTTTGTTAATAAAAAAAATTATGCCCCTTGAACTGGCCTCGAACCAGCGATCTTCCGTTTGTCAGGCAAGTACCCAGCAAAACCACACATTACCAAATCATGGGTAAAGTAATGTATCGCCATAGGGCCTCATGCATTACTTTACACATTACTTCATTGATGAATTTTACAGGCGATGAGCCTCAAGGTAACTCATTACCTTGTAGTGGGTAAAGTAACTGGTTACTTATATGGTTACATGGTGGGAAAAAGTAATGTGTCTATAAATAGATTTTCATAAAAAAAATGCATAAAAATTTTTTTTTACAGATATTTTTTTTTAATTAAATAAATAACTTTTTTTTTATTAAATAAATAACTTGGTCATGCTGGGATTCGAACCTGGGGTCTCTGGTATTTAACAATTAGTTAGGCGAGAACTCTACCAACTGAGCTATCGATACATACAATATTTTATTGCTTAACATGTAGATGAGTTGTTGTGCTTCGTGTTTTCGTTCGTGATATCAAAAATATACACCTTACCATTATGCTTACAAAAAATCACAAAGTAATGTGTCTATAAATAGATTTTCAAAAATATATATTAATAATTACTTTACGTTTATAATTCATGCATTATGTAATAGATGATCGTTAAGTCATTATTTTATGTTTTGAAGTAATGTAAAATGTAATGAGGTCTCATTACAAGGTAATCCATGAGTGTCCAATTATCCGTAACTCATTACTTCTTGTTGGAAAGTAATGATACGGGTAAGGAGTACACATTACAAGGTAATGCATTACTTTATCGCACCCATTACCAAAGTTTTGCTGGGTACTTTACCTCTAGCCTAAAAACATTTTAAATATGTTTTTTTTTTTTAAATATCAACTTTGAATATTTTCTAGTTTCAAATTTAAAAAAATAAATTTGTTTGTACAACAGAAATTCGGTTGCTAATCTCAATATTTTATTAGAGTTACCAAAACTATAAAAAAAATTTATATTATTTTAAAATTATATTATTAATAAAAAATTCTTCTCCGCGAACTTGGCTTGAACCGGCGACCTTCTGCTTGTTCGGCTACCTTCTGCTTGTCCGGCGACCTCTAGCGTAAACTCAATTTGTATTTTTATTTTCAAATTTCGGCTTTGAATATTTTTTTCTTTCAAGTTTAAATATTAATGTCTAAAAATAGATTTTTATGTGCAACAGAAATTGGGTTGCTAATCTTAATATTTTATTAGAGTTAAAAAACTGTTAACAAAACTTCACTGTTAACAAAAAATAGATAGAGTGATTGTTTTTTTTTTTTTTTTTTTTTGCTGGCGAAACTAGTATTCGATTTTAACTGCAAATCTTTTATTCATGAGATAAAATCTCCGAAAAGTGGTTGGTTGGTGGTATAAAAGGTAATGTAGAAGATAATGTTTCAATATTGATAAGGAAAAGCAATGGTTTGAATGATGTGACTGTGTTTTGGTTAATTTTATATATTTTAATTTTAATTTAATTTTATTTTCCTTTTGTAACCAAAAAGCCTAATGGCCAAAGACTGATTACTGAGTTTAATCTTAAAACACTATTTATTATAATATAACATAATAATATTAATATAATATAACAACATAATAAAGGGTCCGCCATCTAGCGTTTTTTTTTTCACTAGTGCTTATTTCGTGAATGGTAACACTTAGCTCATGTCTGATTTGACAGATAATTAGTTTTATCCTTCCGCTGAACAAATATGGTTGTGTATACGCTTGAACAACACTGGGAAATATTTCGACATTTGAAAATCATGGTAATGTTGCAGAATGTGTGCGAAAATTGCGTACGGATTTTGGAAGAAGGGAAGCACCGTCAGCTCCGTCAGCTCCGTATATTCGTGAGACGAATTTTGCATAAAGACCTTGGTATGACGCCATACAAAGTCCAATTGGTTCAGGAGTTGAAGCCAACTGACCATCCAATGCGTTTTCGCTTCGCTAAGTGGGCCTGGTGAAATACAGCTGCACACAATCGATAATGTGCTTAAAAATTGGACCGATCGTGTAGGCTACGATGCATGGCCAGCAGAGGCAGCCATTTGAATGAAATTATTTTCCATTATTAACCGGAAGGATTGTACTTTCAAATAAAAAAAGAAATTTGAGAAAATATTCAGTAGTTTTTTTTTTATAGCATTTTCAAAAAAATAAAAAGTTATTTGGCGGACCCTTTATAATACATTTTTAAAATTTAAAAAAAAAAAATATCTTAAAAAATTGCAATTCCTAAGCACGAATATGGGGAACAATAAAAAAAATAAACAAAAATTTAATAAAATTTGTGGTCAACAACGGTTGCTTTTTTTTAGATTTTTAAATAAGATCCATCACTATATTCTTGAATGATTTGACAGAATAGGAAAAATTTCTATTTCGATATGGCATAATACTATTCCATAAACGTATAACTCTTATCAAAAACGATTTTTGCATAACTGTAGTATTAAACCCTGGATATTCAAGCGAAGAGGTACGTGTTGAATTACTAAATCTTAATTTTCTAGCAAAATAGGAAGGAGTATCAAACTTAACTGTTCTAGAAAACAGAGTGAGAAGCTTCACACTTACAAAATCATCAAAACTGCGTCCTAAAAATTCAAAAACATATCGTTATAAGCGCTCCCTAGGGTGTAAACGATACACATACCGAATAATTCAATTAAAACATTTCCTCAATTTATCACAATTAGTAGCACTTGTTCCGGAAAATATTTCCAATCCATACAAAATTATTGGCATAAGAAGTGTGTGCGCAATCTGTTTTCTAATTTTAATTGGTAAACTGTAACATGAAGTATGAATTCTCCGTAATGTGAAAACTATTCTTGAATTTAGGAAATTAATATGTTGAAGAAATGAAAACTTTTTGTCAACATATATCCCCAATACTTTAAAATGGGAAACAATAGCAATAAGTTCACCATTTATAGAAAATTTGGGTAAAAGCTGCCTCCTAAATCCAAACAACATTGCGTTCGCTTTAGAAACGTTTAAAAAAATAAAATTATCCTCACATCATCGCTCTATATTCTGTAGCTGATTGTTAATTACAACACCTAATTCATAAGATGTATCTGAGATAGCGATCAGTTGTAAATCATCTGCATAAAGGTAACCTTTTATTGCAGACAATCGATTCAAAACATCATTAATATATATTAAAAATAACAGAGGCCCCAGAAGAGAGCCCTGGGGAACACCACGAAAGACATTCCTGGTATCCCCAATCTGAATATAGTGAAGCCTATCAGTAACAAAAGTATCAATTAAACGACATGCTGAAATGGAAAAACCATAAGACAAAAACAATTTATTAAGTAAAACCTCATGACAGATTGATTCAAATGCCCTGCTAAAGTCTAAACTGATCAAGAAAGCCAGCTTGTTCTGGTCCACAGCAGATCTAATTTCATCGACTAAATTAATCACTAGATTAGTCGTGTTATGCCCTTTTCTAAAACCAGACTGATTCTGAGAAAGTAATCTCTCCTTATCCAAATAATCTGTTAACTGTTCATTCATTAAATGTTCTAGAATTTTTGAACACACTGACAAAACATTGATGGGTTGGAAATCTGACCTTGTACGGAGATTTTTAATCTTCTGTCTGTTTACAATATAGTTTAATTATTCTGCTGATGAATTTAAGTACTTACAATTAAAATTATTGAATAATGATTAAATTTTGTTGGTTACAATGGAATTCCAATCAATTTATTCTCTGTGTGTACAGAAGATAAATATTATCGATATTAAGAAAAATTATGTTTTCAAAAAGGTATAAAAATCCTAAATTGTTTAAGAACTAACCCAGTAATAAAATATATCCCAAAAATATTGTCCATATTTGACGGCACTTTAGAACTGGTTAGCGGCAGCCAAAAAAATATATCTTCCATATCTCACAATTTATGAATATATTTAATAAAAAAGTTATGTTGCAGTTATGAATTTAAAGTGTTCTCGAATTTCGTGGTCAAGTGGTATTTGGCCCATTAGTGGCCTGGGGCATTTTCTTATAAATGGGTTAATTGTTAATCGATTTTGGATTTTTATACCCTTTTGATAATATAAATTTATCTTCATATCGATAAATTTATCATCTAGAATAAAAAATATTACGACATTAATTTTTTTTCTTTTCAAAATCTTTAAAAAGTAAAGTAATTGTCTCTCCTTTTTGTTCAACTGATTTCCGGCCACGACTTTTCTTTATCCGTTTATCAAAAAAATTTCATATATATTATTTTTATATAGAAAGGAAGAAAAGGCGACAAAATCACATTTTGTTCCTATAGAACGCCCCTAATACATATGCATGTCTGAAGTTTGTGTATATTCGTTATTATTTGTATGTTAGAGTATTTTTCTATTGAATTTCACTGCATTTTATTTGTTCTAAAAGTTTCATTTTCGCTTAAGGAAACAAAAAAAAATAATAATTAATTTTTATTATTGCATGTGTTCTTGACAATTCAATTACCTGGAAATTGTATTGATAAGAATATCAAATAATAATTCTATTGCTGTTGGTTAGTGAACAATTGTTTTGAATATTTAGGTATTTATTAGAATTTTATAATTTTTGAGATCGTACTACACCACAAAGTATAAATAAATGTGAGAGATATTCTACCCAGTCTACAATTGAAGTCCGAAAAGACTAATAATACACAGAGCGAATTTTCTTGGTCGTGTTTTAATGAAATTTTTCACAAAACTAATGAAGTTTTCTTTACAAGACTAATGAACAATTTCTTAGAGATTATAATATATTATTATTTTTATGAAACTATTTCTTTTACGATGCATTTGAATGCACCGTGTTACATGACGGTGAAATCTCTGTGCCATTTAAAACAACATCTGGCGTTAGGCTAGGGTGTTTATTATCACCACTTTTATTTCTGATTGTATTGGATGCTGTTGTTAAACGCTCAACTACAAATAGACAGAGAGGAAATGTATGGGACCTCTTAAACCCGCAGACATGGTTAGAGTCACTCACAGACGTGCTCATATACAAGCAAAAATTGATGATCTAGCACGAGAATCCGAGAAAGTAGGTCTGAAGATTAATACTAACAAAACAAAGGAAATACGCATAAATGCAGAGTCAACACAACCATTACCGATGGTTAATCATGTAATAGAAAATGTAAGCTAGTTCTAGTACCTGGGCAGTATGATAGATACACGTGGGGGTGCCCTTCTTGATGTAACGACAATAATACGAAAAGCCAGAGGTGCTTTTGCGCTATTATCGAAAACATGGAGGTCGAACGAATACAGCAAAAAGACTCAATTAAATATATTTTCAGCCTGTGTACTCTCAGTTTTATTATATGGCTGTGAAACATGGCTGGTAACAGAAGAAATTAAGCGAAAAATGCAAGTGTTTACCAACAGATGCCTTCGTATAATATTCAAAATATTTTGGCCCAACACAATAAGTAATGTCCAACTACTCGCCAAAGCAAATATGAATGATATAAACTGCGAAATCCGAAGAAGAAAACTTGGCTGGATAGGGCACACACTTAGAAGAGAAGACGATAATATCCCTATGGGGAATGCGACCGGTTCTGCGTGTGCCAGAGGATCGGTCACTTCGTGCCAGAGAACGGTCCTCTGCTAAACCCTACCGTATGTAAACAACTGGCAACTTTAACATGGACTTGTCATAGGAGGGGGTCTTTATTAGAACTAAGAAGTTTTGCAAATAGACTCTGCAGATGCAGATTTCTTATTGAGAGCCTATGCCCACAATGAGGTAGCTCTAAAATATTTAAGCGCACGGCTTATTATATTATTATTATTTCTTTAGAAACTCCTTCATTAGGTGTATGAAGTTTTTAATAAATTAAATTAAATTTTCCCTAAACTTTTATGAAGAATTGCATTAAATGGACGAATTCCAGTGACAATTCATTGATATAATGAAAGACATCACTGATATTATACAGATATTTCTCCCAGTGTATAAGGTTGCTTGGCTACACTGCACTTAATGGGGCGCTCTCCAAAATAAAAAAGAAGTGGTCTCCTTCAGAATTAAAAAAGAAAATTATTTTCGGTTAAGGTGGCCGGGGCCCGTGCGTGCTAAAAACCGTTACGCGTAGTAACATACAAGTGTGTGTTCTCTAATGAAAGGAAATTTCCTCAGAATTTCAAAAATAATATTATTTTTAGGATATATGATACCTAGAGCCCTCTACATCCGTTTACAAATTTTGGCTGCAGCGCTATTTTCGAAAACACCTACATATACATCGAAATTATAACAAAATAAATTTTTTTGATAAAATCGCCAAATGGAAAAACTTTACTTAGCGAAGCCGCTGAACTGCGTATAACATAGGATAAATCCACGGTCACGCACAAAAACTTCTTTCAAAAACTTTTTGGTTACTTCAAATTGGCAGTATCAAGTACTAATTTTTAGTTTTTGTTTCCGTCGTATCTACCGATTATTACCACAATTAGTTTTTTTGATACAGTATTGGTTGATTTAGCCAAATATTGAAATATTGCATCATAAATTGGGTTGTGATACAAAATCATTGATAATATTATTATTTTAACGGTTTTGATTGAGAAAATTGGGTAATCGGAATTAAAATTTTTACTAAACAAGTTAATTTTTATATTTGCAACCGATATGCAACTTATTTATTCTATGTGTGTGTAGTTTTTGAGCTTCGCTCCAAACATATTTTGGTCCATATCGTCTAAAATAGTCAACGCAAAAAAATGTTGGTAGAAGAACATATTGTTTATTTTTCGTGCCGAACAAGTTGAATTCATTTCATTGCAAAAAAGCTTAGTATTAGATTAATAATCGAGTTATACCTTTACACAAATTTTATTTTTAAAATTAAAAAAATAAAAATAAAAAAAACTTTAAATAGGTTTTTTGTACTTTATGTACTGTTAAGCATTCGAAATATGTTATTAGGCACATAAAATGTAAAATTACATGAAATAGGAATGTTGTGAAACATTTTTTCCATCTAGGTTTGCATACTTTATGCTTATTTCATGTAAACACAATGTTTGTAAATATTTTTATTTACACACAAAATGTATTTTTCACCTAATTATAGTAGGAGCAGAGATACCTGCTATAAATAGGGTAAATTTACATTAAAATTCGTTACGAGTCTATGTGTTTTATGTTAGACTAGCTGACCCGACAAACGTTGTTTTGACTTCAAATTTTATTTTCATTGAAAGTCTGGTTCCGTTACAAAGTCGTGGTGGATTGATATTATTTTGTATTTTCCATAAAAAAACCCCTAATGTGAAATAAAGCGTCCGCCAAATAACTTTTTTTTTTTTGAAAATGCTATAAAAAAAAACTACTGAATATTTTCTCAAATTTCTTTTTTTATTTGAAAGTACAATCCTTTCGGTTAATAATGGAAAATAATTTCATTCAAATGGCTGCCTCGGCTGGCCATGCAGTAGCCTACACGATCGGTCCAATTTTTAAGCACATTATCGATTGTGTGCAGCTGTATTTCCTCCTCTTCAATTTTTGTGAACAAAAATTCGTTCAACATGACCCGATAACGATCGCCATTGACTGCAACGGCCACTCCTTGCTCATTTTCGAAGAAAAATGGCCGAATTATGCCTCTGCACCAAAATCCGCACCAAACAGTGACTCGTTTTGGGTGTATCGGCACACATTCTGCAACATTACCATGATTTTCAAAGTAATGTCGCAATATTTCCCAGCGTTGTTCAGGCGTATACACAACCATATTCGTTCAGCGGAAGGATAAAACTAATTATCTGTCAAATCAGACATGAGTAGGGTTGCCATTCGTACTGTTTTAAACAGTACATGTACTGTTTTTTGAAAAATGTACTGTTTTATTCACAACACCTAAAACAGTACGCAAAAGTACTGTTTTTTTGGATTTGTACTGTTTTTTGTACTGTTTTTTTGTATATTTTACATATTTTTATATAAACAAGTTTTTTTGCGTGTACAAAGAATATATATTTTTTTTAACCATGTTTTTTTTTGTGTGTACAATAGTTTTTTATATAAATTTTTTGAATCTCCCTGTATTAATTCCACTTCGTTTCTTTGTACATATATAAGTTTGGTTTGTTTACTTTTCAAGCAATGGATGTTTGTAAACACAATTTTTTTTCATGACACTGCCCAATGCAAAAAGTAATGGCGTTCAAACTAATAATTTTAGCCAATTTGACGAAATTTAGTCAATTTGATGAAATTTAGTCAATTTTACTTCTTTAAAGGATGTAAACTTGACGAAATTTTGTTGATTTGAATAAAATTTGTTAAATCTTAAAAAAAAATTGACAAAATTTCGTTAAAGATCTACAAAATTTTTTTTGTTGATTTTACCTACGCTATTTGGTTTGGTGTATTAACTTATTTTAAGTAAATATGTCATGTATTGAAGTAAAAGTTATGTTAACAATAAATACAAAAATGTACTGTTTTTTTTTTTTTTTTGAAAAGTACTTTTTTTTCATCAATGTACTTTTTTCACTTTTCAAATATGGCTACCCTAGACATGAGCTACGTGTTACCATTCACGAAATAAGCACTAGTTGAAAAAAAACATTAGATGGCGGACCCTTCATATGCCCCAGTGGTGAAACCTCCCTCTTCTACCCTACTAGACAGAGTTATTAGAACATGAAGATTTAATTCATTCTCAACTTTATATATTCAATATTATTTTGGTATAATTAAAAAGGAAAATTTACGAAAACATTTGAGTTTTCAATCATATTTTTGACTCTAGAATATAAAAAAATATTTATAATAACGCTTTATTTCACAGTTTTGTTTTAATATCCAAAAAAAAACACAAATAAAATTGCATATAAATGTAAATGAGTGAATGACATGCCAATAAACATGTTCACATTAATTTTGCATCAATATTATTGTATTTCATGTGTATCTTGTCATTGTATATTAAAAGAGAAAACTCTGAATGTTATGAATTGATAAAAAAAAACGAAAATCACTTTATGTTTTTCTTTAAGCTTTGCATGTATATTCATGCATGTAAATTAGGGGTGTCCCGTTTAAAAAAAAAAATTGAGAACATATAAAAATTTTTTTTTGAGGGTACTTTTAGGTTTCGACAAAGAGTATATACAAATAGAGAGACTACACTTCACACGCCTCTCAACAACAAAATACCGAACTTTGACAAGCAAATGAAAACAATTATTTACACTAAAAAACTATTGCAACATGATGATAAAAATTTGTTACTCAAAACACTCACTTTTATTTTGCTTATATTTATTTTCTATTCAAAATTAATATATTTTAATTTAATCTTGCTGATTTTATCATTAATGTTTGAAATAATTAAAAATTTTACTAAATCATTATTTAAAAACATGTTTAAATTAATTTAAACTTTTAAATTTCTGCAACATGTTTTCACTTCCTCGATGTGATTTTACGAACAAATAAAAAGAGAGCACATTGAGCCACACTAAATAGTATGGAAATCCACTGGTTCCGACACGAGATTTAAGGTATCAAAAATGGTATGTTTTATCCACAAAAAGTTGTATTATTTTTTATAGAAATAGGGCTCAAAAGTTTTGTTATGTAGAGCTTATTATGAAAAAATATTTATAAATTTTTTTCAGAACAGTTTTGATCCACCGCAGCATTTTTAAGTTTTCCACATATATACGATAATTGCAATTATTTTGACTTTTTTTTCTCAAAAAATCTTAAATGACACTTAAATAAGGGCAGCATTATACAGTAAAAGTGTTGAAGTTGTACTTCTGAGATTATGTATGCAAGAAGAAAAAACACCGTGTATTGAATAAAACTAGTTTTAATCACAACAAAACTCGACCTGACGATAGATCAGTGGGCTGAAGCGCTCTGTCTAACGTGTAGTGCGAGTGCATGTGGCATTAGAAATCAGTTTATCTATACCACGGTCAGTGATTGCACAGAAAATTTCATATAGACGCAATCGAACAAATAAAAACATAACAAATATTACATTATTCAAAAAAAACAGGGTCACTGACGTAGGTTCAATACCAGAAACTGCGCAGTCTGATTCAGAAAAATTGAAAACTTGCAATGTAGTTATGATTTTTAGAAAATACACTCATTCTTCTCTACCACGCCTTTCACAATTAAAATTAAATAAAATTGCATATTAATTATAGTATTAATTGCAATTGTCTGAAAAAGACGTTAAAATTCAAACTCAAAACAAAAATCAAACTTTGGCATTAGAAATCATTCTTCTCTACCACGCCTTTCACAATCAGTAATTAGATGTTATTTGAGTGTTTTTGCACAAAATTTAAGAAAATATTTCCACTTAGAATAATATGTAGGTAAATACCACTGCAAATGTTGCTAGAAACAAATGAAATTGCACTAAAAGAAATAACGACTTCAACTTACATTGTCATTTGTTTTTAAATGTTCAAAAAATAAACCACAATTGCAGTCAAAATTAACCACATATGTTAGTAAAAAATAAACAAACATTTATTTTTTTAAATAACAAAAAATAACTGTGGAAAATGAATGTAAAATCATAAACCAGTCATTTGAAGTGGTTTGTTTTTTTAAATAAACTACAATGTTAGTAAAAAATTTCATTAAAAATAAAGAAACTGTATTTCGGCTGAATTTCAGTTTATGGGGGACACCCCTAGAGAAAAAATCTGAATATGCCATCCCCTTCAGAATGTTCCCAGGAGTACGAAAATCATAATGAATAAGGGGGCTCACGCCCCCTATGGGCGTGGCAGTCGAAAAACGACCCGGCCCACCTACGTAGACAATATGGGTATCAAATGAAAGCTAATGTCTTCACGATTCCAAAAATAGCCATAGTTGCCAGATCGGGCGGTTTTTGCAGCCGATACGGCCATTTTTGTTAAATAGGGGCGGGGGTGAAAAACGACCCATGCCACCTACTTAGGCAATATTAGTATCAAATGAAAGGAAATGTCTTCACGATTCCAAAAATACCCGTAGTTGCCAGATCGTCCAGAATTTGAGGAAGATATGTTAATTTTTATAAAATGGGGGAAGGACTTTTTTTTGTTTATTTCTTTTTAGCTCGGCCAGAGGCCGAGCACTCGAGATCCCCGCCGTCTAGAATTAAGACATACTGGAGTTAAAAACCCCTAAGCCCGGCCGTAGGCCGGTCACGCAGAAAAACTTTACTAAGCGAAGCCAGTATAACAAATTTTCATTAACCAATCAGAAGCTTGGCAAAATTTCAGTTTATAGTAATCTTTTCGCACAAAATGCTCATTTTTGTTTGATTTTAACAAAATATAAGCAAAAAAAAAGGAAAAAAAAAATTTCCCCCACCCCAAATTTTGCCAAAAGGGCCATATCGGCTACAAAAATCGCCCGATCTGGCAACTACGGCTATTTTTGGAATCGTGAAGACATTAGCTTTCATTTGATACCCATATTGTCTACGTAGGTGGGCCGGGTCGTTTTTCGACTGCCACGCCCATAAGGGGCGTGAGCCCCCTTATTCATTATGATTTTCGCACTCCTGGGGTCATTTAAGGGGGCGTGGCATTTTTTTTTTTTTTTTCCAGGGGTGTCCCCCATAAACTGAAATTTTGCCTGTATTTCAACCCAAACAACTACATATTTTTAAGGTAGAAGTTCCATAAGTGTAGTTATTATGTACTTAATGAAAACCTAAAAATTACGGGGTCAACCATAACTGCTCTAACAACAATTTTTAAATATTGTTCTTATAATATGCACTACATCAAAACTTTCAAGTCCTACTTCGACTAAAAGTAAGACAACTTTTTTTGAGCTTAACATACAATCGTTAATATCTAAAAACGCGTGTCAGATCCTAAAGTACACTCAGGGAACTTCTGCTTTGAAAATATGTAGTTGTTTGGGTTGTAATACAGTTTCTTTATTTTTAATGTCAATGCCAGTCATTTGTAGAACAAATTAAATTTTTTACTGAACTTGTAGTTCATTTAAAAAAACAAACCATATCAAATGACTGTTTTATGATTTTACATTCATTTTTTACAGTTGTTATTTGTTATTTAAAAAAAATAATAATTCATTTTCACTACAATTGTTAGTCATGTTTTCAACTTTAAAAACAAATGACAATGTTAGTTGAATTTACTGATATGTAAATCGTCCTTTCTTTAGGTGAAATTTCATTTGTTTTTAACTACATAGTATTCTCAGTGTACCCTCTAATAAAATTTTCGTTATATTTTAAAAACACCCTTTGTCGGGATACCCTAATGTATATCATTCATTTTAATATAAATATAAGGATGGCATTTATTTGGTAGGCGGTCACTGAGCCAAAAATATGAGTCTGGGTCATCATTTGATTGAGTTTTAGAACAAGCAGAAATTGCGTTTTAAACCCACTTTAAATATTTGTTTTCTACTTCTATGAATTCAAATAAAAATTAGTATTTTTAAATATTTTAATTGCAAATTTTAGTTTTTTAAAACACTACAGAATTTGACAAAGATTTTTTATAAAGCAAATAAATAAGGAAGTAAATTTCCATGAAAATCACAAAAAATATGAAGCAAATGTGCAAAATTTGTTTGAGAATTTTTTAAATTTTTTAAAATTTAAACCGCCATAACTTATGCGCCCCTTGCAGAAAGCGGTGCACACAAACAGATTTTAAGTCCCTGAATCGTTTTCTATTATCGTGTAAATTCTTATTAATGTGAAATAAAATTAAAATGTTAACCCCAATTTTAAATATTTTTGGGAAAAACCCATATATGTAGTGCCATGCAGTAAAGGGTTAATAGTTTTGATATCTACATAAACTAACCTTTCATTTGACCATACTAATATCTGCAATTATTTAAGGATAACATCTTAAGATTTTGCTTAAAACGTGATATTTCTGAAATAGTTTTATGTAATGAACACATATTTTCTCCAAAATGACCCTAGAAAAATATTTTTATTATCAGAACACTATTGCCCATTTCGTGGTGGCATGAAATTTTTGTTGCCTAAAAAAGTTTCATGCCTACTAAACATATAAAATATGTTAATATCCGACACGTTTCTTTCAACTTTATAAAAAATATAAATACGATACATATTAAATTAAAAAGTGGGAAATAAAATAAAACCCTCTCTTCAATTTACTCGAATAACTCGATTAATCGACCAAAATTGTGCTAGTTATTCATTTATTTAAATTTGAATTTTTAAGTTACTCATACCATTGTTTGATTAAAACTCAACGAATAATCGAGTAACGGTTAACCGATGGATTACACTTGCAATTTGACTCCAGCGAATTCTCAATCTTTGTTTTTAAATTCGACGTGTTTCGCAGATTTTGGTTGTAAATGATTTTAGTGTTGTTTCGCGATATGGACATCAAATTTTCCAGAACAACGAGCACATTACGTAAAAAATAATTTAAAATATGTTGCGTAGTAATTTAGGTCCACTAATTCAAACTAAGTGGTAAAAACGTGAAAAATCAAAAATTTTAAAAATTGCACTTTATGCGGGAGATTTTTATTTCAAAATGACTTTAAATAACGATTTTTATTATATATACAGTTTTGCCTATTCCATGGTGATAGGTAAAAATTTTACTAACAAAAAATTTATAACCCTAATACACATACATACATAATCAATCGTTTTCATTATAAACAATTTCTTTTTTATATCGTGTTTTTTTTTTCTTTTCTTCATTGACTTGGTTTATATTTATTTTTACTTTTCATTTATTTCACTTCTTTTTTTTTTTGTATACACGTGAATACAACTCACACTCACACAGGTACTTTCGACATCCGAAGGCAATGTATTGGAAGATGAAAATGCCATTAACATTTTGTCATCAAGCAAAATCTTATCGGAACAAATACAGGAGAAACAAATTATTGCAGTTGCTACCGAAACGGAAATTGATGAAGCGCGTCAACGTTATATACCCGTAGCCAAACATTCGGCCATATTGTTTTTCTGCATCAGTGAATTGGCAAATATTGATCCCATGTACCAATACTCCTTGGGTTGGTTTTTAAATCTATTTGTTAATGGCATCATAAGGCGCCCAAGTCTTCGGAACTAATTGAACGTTTGGAATATTTAAATAATTATTTTACAAAATCCATTTATCAGAACGTATGCAGATCATTATTTGAAAAAGATAAATTGGTCATATCATTAGTTATGTGTTTGGGCATAATGTTATCAAAGGTAAGTAATAAGTGATGGTTAGAAAAATGAAAGATTGCCCAAATGTTATTTGGTTTAATGTATGCATACTTTTTTGTATGCTCACTCGCTTTCCGTTCACACTAGTAAAATTGTTACACTCGTTTACAGACATTGAATGAATTGAATGTGAATATGTTTTTATGCATCCTCTAATGTATGAAAACTGCAATAACTTTTTGTTTTTTTTCTTTTAATTTTGAAAAATTCGATAAATAAAATATAAAGAAATCTTATAGATTATACACACAGAAAAACAGATGTAGCTAGTGGTCAACTGAAATTCGGTTAGTACTACTCAAATTCGGTTATTACGAATTTCAGAGAGTTGGCACAATTTTATATTAGTTTTTACAACAAAGTTCGGTTAATTCAACAGAATTTTAGTTGCAACACTGAAATCGAATGTAAATATAGTTGTACTAACTGAATTAATAAGTTGCTACTATTAATATACACTTTTCAATTCGGTTGGCACTTTATTTCTCTGTTGTACACAATGAAACGAGTGTTTTAATGTTTCCCATATTTGTTTCTAAAGATTTGGAGAAAGAAGTCGGTAAAAACTCTATAGGTAAATTAAAGTTATATATTAAAATTAAGTAAAATTTATTAATTAATTAATTTACTAATTAATTATTATTGGTAATAAACTAGCTTTCAACATTTGGCTTCGTTATTTTTCGTTTTTTGCTAATTTTTTGCGATCCGAAGCAATAGAATTAAAAAATCAAATGGATTTTTGAAGCCAAAATCAAATTTTTTTATTTATGAATATTGTACACCTAAAAAGCAGTGAAATACATCTTTGCATTTTCTTATCAACATAATAGTAAAAAATATGAAACTTTAGGTTTTTTAAATAAGTTTTACAAAAAGTTCATCGCAAAGGCACAAAACAGATTTTTATCAAATAATTTTTTTTTTTATTAATTAATAATCATATAATTACAAATTATATACTATTACCCTAACCGAGCACTAGCTACTATGGCCTTCGGTGCGTTGTAGCGAAGACAGACCAGTACCTCTGGTGGGAATCGAAGCCACGACCCCCGCACAGAAAAGCCAGCACGCTACCAACTAGCACACCGGGGCGCACTTATCAAATAATTATTTGTCAACTCTGGATAACAATTTTCTAAAAAAAAAATCATTATGATTAAAGTCAAGATGTTTGTTTGGTCGTTATAAATTACCCAGGTGATCATATATTGTCATATATGGTTTCATGTATGAGGATATATGGTTCCATGTATGGGCATATATGAACATATATGTAATGTATGAAAGCATATATTGGTAAATACATTCAAGGGATAAGTTCATATATGGATATATATGACACCATATATGATAATATATTGCATATATTGGTTTATATAAGCCATATATTTCCATATATGAATTCATATATTATTTCCTATATGGGCAATATGTTTTTTAATTTTTTATCAGATATGACCATATATGAGGACGAAATTGTTTTTATTTTTAACCCCTTCTCTCTGCTGTACGAATTAACGACAAAAACATATAAAAGACAATAGATTTTAAAGTTTGTATAATTTATAAAGACGATTCAAGAGAATGAGTTATGAGATATCTCACCTTAATCTAAGTGATAGGATTTCAAAATTAGAATCGAAGTTTAAAATGTATTAATTTGTTGTGCCAAAACTGATTTTTTTCAATAACTCAAAGAAACTATCAATTTTTGAAGCAATTCAAACTAAGAAATTACGAATTTTTTAGAATCCGTATTTCAAGTCAATAAATCCCGCTTTTTGCACCAAAAGCCCTTTTGTGAAAAAACTGTATTAGTTGAAATGCTTCTAATTACTTGGCAACGATATTTTGTGTGTATCAAACACAAGCATTAAAGTTAAAGTTTATTTTATAAAATTCATAAGTATTCCTACCAAAGTACTTCTTTTGTCGGTTGGCTTGATTACTATTGTTATCGCCGTCATCATCATTTTGTAAATCATCGAACTTTAATTTTTTTTTGGAACAAGTTGGTTTTCCATTATCCATACTCTTATTAATGTTTATAAAATGCATTTTCAAATAGTATTTTCATAAAAAATTTCACTTTAAACTATTTATATTTATTAATGCATTTTGAATATGAAATGTATGAATTTATCAGTAACATGTTCTTAGAAATATAATAGAATCCTATTTTAATAAAAAGGAAATATATTTGATAAAACTTCCGATTGCAAATCCAACCACTTACCACCTCAACCTCCATATTAAAAAAAGAATATATCGCTCATTTACTGTAGGACTGACATAACTCAAAAAACAAGATTTTGCAGAAAACGAGTTTAAAGTTTTCAATCCATATCTGCCACACCCTTTCTATATTTATTTGTTCATGTTTTTTTAAATAGGGGTTTTAAGGTATTTTTCTCTTAGTGAGAGTTGTGTGCGAATTCGCTTATTATCGAGAGACCGCTGAGTAGTTCAGTTTCTCTATGCAATATATACTCTTTGCACCCACTTTAAAGAAAAAATAAAATATATTATCCTCTATCTCGAAAAGTATACACGATATTAATAAAAAATTTTTACGCAATGATATAATTAATAAATCTGCAATATTAACTTAAAAATCACATTGTTTGACTTATGACAGTCTTGACGTAAATAAGCGATATGTTGAAAAAACGGACTAAAGAACGAAATCAGAATACAAAGATGTCAAACTGTGTATACTTCAAAAGAGGGGAATTTAAAAAAAAAAAATTAAAAATCTTATCACAGATTTTAAAAAAACATTCCAAAGACGAAGAGTTAAATTTCAAAAAAAAAAAATTAAAATTCTTACGAAAATTTATTCAGTCTTTATGTATGTTATCAAAATAGGTATCAGACATTTTAAAAGAAAATTTCCAGGACGAAATCAGAATAAAAGAAAATCAAACTGAACCATGGGTTCCCAGCAAAACTTTCTATTACCCGGTAAAAAGTTTGCGAATAAGTTAACACCTTACAAAACACATATTACCTCCAGTATAAATGTAATACATTTTTTTATATTTTTTATATTGGGTATTATATTAAAATTTAAAATATTTTAACTTAAATCTTTATACATTCAATTTTTTATAAGTTTTGGTTGAAAAAATAAACTTTTTTTTAATAAGTAGGTGAATACTTACGAGTTATTTTAGGTTAGGTTTAACTTTAAGCATAGAGTTTTTAGAGTTCATAACCTAGCTTTGTATAAGGGGTTGAATATTAACTTCACAATTTGCACTGTTTTTATATAAACTAAAATTAACAATTTTATTTATTTATGGTTTTTTTGACATTAGGTTTAAGTTTGAATTTTTAGCTTTTAAGTTTTACTATAACTAATAAATCTGCATCATTAACTCAAAAATCACATTTTTTGACTTATGACTTCCTTGAAATAAATGAGCGATATGTACTTATGAAAAATCACTTCTTAGGATGTTTTTAATTAAGATACAAATTAATTTATATATTGATGCAAATGCTGTTTAAAATAAATTTAATTTAACATTTTTGGCAGTTGTTAACAATAGCTTCTATGAAAGTGAAAAATTTACGTATACTTATGCTTTGGAAGGCAAGTTAAAGAGGTTCTTAAGGAACTACTTCCACTTTATTTGGCTGGGATATTAAAAAACTTAAGATTCTGATAAAAAGTGTTGTAAAAATTTACCAAATAAACCGGAGATAATTCGATTTTTATGCAATGTAATTGGTCCTATGAATGAGTCTTTTTTTAAAGGAAACTTTCCCAGGATATGAGAAATCATGACAAAAAAAAACCCCTAAGGATAATGACTTTCTGCACTGGGTTATTGTTGATAAGAAAATCGTCTATGAGCTGGCTTTCAAGTCGTTTTCAAAACGCAAAATTTTTTGAAAACGCATCATGTGGAAATCGGAGTTCTTAAAAACGCTCGGTTTTGTATATTCTAAGTTTTGTTCCAAAAAATAAATTTACATGTCAAAAGCTTAAAAACATAATTTTAATCATCTCTTGTATTTTATTAAAAAAAAAGAATCTTTTTTTAAAAATACATGCAATTTGAAGAGATTATTTTTATTTTAAATTAAAAAAGCTAATAAATGATTGCTTTTCGACTTAAAATAAATAAAAAACATTGCAAAGAGTTTGAATTTTAACGTCTTTTTCAGGCAATTGCAATTAATACTATAATTAATATGCAATTTTATTTAATTTCATTGTGAAAGGCGTAGTAGAGAAGAATGAGTGTATTTTCTAAAAATCATAACTATATTGCAAATTTTTAATTTTTTCTGAATCAGACTGCGCAGTTTCTGGTATTTAACCTTCGTCAGTGACCCTGTTTTTTGAATTTTTGAATAATGTAATATGTGTTATGTTTTTTATTTGTTCGATTGCGTCTATATGAAATTTTCTGTGCAATCACTGAACGTGGTATAGATAAACTGATTTCTAATGCCACATGCACTCGCACTACACGTTAGACAGAGCGCTTTAGCCCTCTGAGCTATCGTCAGGTCGAGTTTTGTTGTGATTAAAACTATTTTTATTCAATACACTGTGTTTTTGTTCTTGCATACATAATCTCAGAAGTACAACTCCAACAACACAACATTTCTATTTTCAGAAACTTACCTCACTCTAATGTCCACTGTTTTCCCATATGTTGTAAGTGATGCCACATCTATGATATATTCTTTGAATATTCGATAGATGGCGCTTACGTAGTTGTGGAAGAATTGCCAGAGAGCAAAGTTTGATTTTTGTTTGAGTTTAAATTTTAACGTCTTTTTCAGACAATTGCAATTAATTTTTAAGAGATTTTTAAAAGTCTTGTTTTAAATTGAAGAAGCTATTAAAAGATTGCTTTTTGACTTAAAATAAATAAAAAACATTTCAAATTTTTAATACTAAGTGTTGTTTTTATTATTTAACAAACATTTCTAAGAAAAAATCCACATTCTATTAACTTTCGACAAGGTACAATTGCTCGATTTAAAACGAGCAAAAAATTCCAATATCGGAATCTGACACACCTAATCTTGAAAACTCGTTTTATTATGCGGTTTCGTTTTCCGGCACATACACGAATGCCATTTTCTGATTGAGTTCATATGTTTGCACTATTATTGATTTTTGAAGTCACTAAAATTGAATTATTTTCTTAAATGATTCAAAAGGAAGAGTTTCACAGTGAAATCAAGATATAATTCGTGAATTGGCAACAATTTTTACAAATAATTTCTTAGAAACTAAAATACTACTGATGATTGCATAATTTTTTTAAGTCTGTTTTAAAAAAAATTTTTTTTTATAACAATTTACAGTGTGAACAACGATATTATTCATTTTTGTAATTTTCTGGTCATCATTAATGAAAATGCATTTATTTAATCTGTGTTTTTTTTCTTTCCTCTCGTTTTTTTGCACAATTCATTTTCTGAACTGACTTTATGGCATACTAATACAAATGATATAATGCTACCAACTACAACCATGTACCATGAATGCTACTTATTTATATGGAAAATAAAATCCCATTGATACTGGCTGCGTCTTCTTGACTTCAACACTCATTTTCCTCATTTTTATTTTTTGTGTTTAATTAAAAAAAAAAAAAAAAAAAAAATAAAACGGCAACAACAAGGGTAAAATAAATAAAACCCATTTGTTGTTCTTTTTAACGGGAGGCGTTGGATTGCAAAGTGTTCCATCTAATCCAGCACCAGCATGGCTTCCTGAAAAGGCTTGGTTTCAACTGGTGCTAGCCAGCAATTTGGAAGGGTAAGAGAAAAAAAAAACATATTAAAACATTTTATTGTATAGTAGAAGAGTAGTAAGCACAATTAGCACAAAAAAAAATATTCACACAAATAATATAAACTACATTTTTTTGCTTTTTAAATTGCATAGAAATTATTTTAACATTCGCAATGTTTGAAAATAACTATGCACCAACCAGGCGCGAATCCAGCTTTTCTTTTTTTGGGGGGCAATTTTTATAAAAAAAAAATTTTTTTTTTTGCATATGTCAACAATATTCGTTAGTCTGCATAATCGGCATACTTCTACTACATAGCGAGAATTTTAGTGGACGAAAAGTAATGAACATTTTCAGTAAACTAATGAAACTCTTCTTCACAAAGTGAACAACATTTTTTTTTTAATTCATAATACTTTTTATGAAACTAATTTTTTAAAAAGAAACTTCGTCATTGAGGAGCTGAAACTTTTAATAAACGAAATGATATTTTGCATTCAACTTTAGGAAAGTTTGCATTTCATTGTTTCTATAAAAAAATTCATTAATATCATGTAGAAAGTTTATTTGAAAATAATTGTATAAAAATATGTAATTTTTATAAAAACAAAAACGAGAAAATTTATTTTACGTCAAAGTGTTTTGCAAAATAATTGAACCTATAAAAGTATGATTGTTGAAGATAATTTCTACACAGAGAATATTTTAGTGGACGAAAAATAATGAAAACGTAAACAAATGTAACTTTTCTTTATAATGTAAACGAAACATTTCTTATAATTAATGAAAAGCTTATTACTTTTTATGAAACTAGTTCTTTAATGAAACTTCTTCGTTGAGTGAATTAAACTATTGGCAAAATTTCAGTTTATGGGGGACACCCCTGGAAAAAAAAAAAAAATGCCACGCCCCCTTAAATGACCCCAGGAGTGCGAAAATCATAATGAATAAGGGGGCTCACGCCCCTTATGGGCGTGGCAGTCGAAAAACGACCCGGCCCACCTACGTAGACAATATGGGTATCAAATGAAAGCTAATGTCATCACGATTCCAAAAATAGCCGTAGTTGCCAGATCGGGCGATTTTTGTAGCCGATATGGCCATTTTGGCAAAATTTGGGGTGGGGGAAATTTTTTTTTTTCCTGCGTGACCGGCCTACGGCCGGGCTTAGGGGTTTTTAACTCCAGTATGTCTTAATTCTAGACGGCGGGGATCTCGAGTGCTCGGCCTCTGGCCGAGCTAAAAAGAAATAAACAAAAAAAAGTCCTTCCCCCATTTTATAAAAATTAACATATCTTCCTCAAATTCTGGACGATCTGGCAACTACGGGTATTTTTGGAATCGTGAAGACATTTCCTTTCATTTGATACCAATATTGCCTAAGTAGGTGGCATGGGTCGTTTTTCACCCCCGCCCCTATTTAACAAAAATGGCCGTATCGGCTGCAAAAACCGCCCGATCTGGCAACTATGGCTATTTTTGGAATCGTGAAGACATTAGCCTTCATTTGATACCCATATTGTCTACGTAGGTGGGCCGGGTCGTTTTTCGACTGCCACGCCCATAGGGGGCGTGAGCCCCCTTATTCATTATGATTTTCGTACTCCTGGGAACATTCTGAAGGGGATGGCATATTCAGATTTTTTCTCTAGGGGTGTCCCCCATAAACTGAAATTCAGCCAAACTATTAATTAATGAAATGATATTTTCATAAAATTTTATGAAAACTTGCATTAGTTTAACTAAAAGTTTCAATGGAATGGATATCCAGTTTCTTCTATGCAAAAATTCATTAATATCACACAGAGAATTCTCTCAGTTAAGTAAGTATGACAAATGTCAACTTTACCGCACCATCCCCCCCTCATGGATCCACGCCTAGCACCAACAATAGGCTGCTGCTTAAAAAGCAAATTGACAAATTTTGGACGGGATAACCCTGGGTTAGATTAAGATTTATAAGCAAAATACTCTAATATTTTTTTTTCAAAATTTTCCAACCAATAAATAGACTTCCAACTAATAGACTTTTAAAATTTTTCGCTTTTCAAAAAAATACATATTTTCACAAAACAAGTTTGTATTTAAAACCGAAAATTACATTTATTTTTTTTTTTTTCGTATAAAGTTCAACCCCAAATAACCAGCAAAAAAATATTTAGTTGCCATTAGATTGTTAAAACTTAACCACAGAGAGAGAATTTCTTGGATGAGTTTTAATGAAATGTTTTCACTAAACTAATAAAGTTTTCTTCACATTGTGATTGAAAAATTTCATGAACTTAATTAAAAATCTTCATAGTTTTAATTCTACTACTTTTAATGAAACTTTTTCATTAATCGTATGAAGTTTTTAATAAATAAATTGAAATTGTTCACTAAATTTTGTGAAAAACTGAAAAAGCTTAATAGTTTTATGGAAACTACACTCAAAAAAAAGTTAGTAAAAGAAATTAGTAAAGCAGTTTTTAATCTCTCTTTACTATTATTATACTAATTTTTAGTATAAAGTTATTTTTAGTAAACTTTTTTGCTATTCCTATTTTACAAATTACTACATTTTTTTACTTATTTTGGTTGCTAATTTAATTTCACTAACTTTTGAAACCTGGTTTGCTAAAATTAACAAAAAATACTAATAATATGTTTTTTTAAGCTAAAAATTATTTGATCGAAAAAAACTTGAATTTTATTTACGCACTTCATTAGTTTAGTTAAAATATGCATTATTTTTTGTGTAGTATTCTCACCGTCAAATTTTAAAAAATTTCTAAAATTAAAAAAAAAAAATTACTAAAAAATTACTACAATAAAAAGTCTGTTTAAGAAGTCTAAAGAGCCTTTTTTTGTTCGTTTCTAAATATATTTAGTCTGTTTTAAATTAAAAAAACATTGTAAAATAAAAGTGTGAAAATTAAATGCATAACGCCTGGAGATTCATTAATGGCTTAAAATCCAAGTCATTTAAATTTACAAGATAGCGACAGTCTGTTTCAATTGAAAATTTACAGTGTCGTTATGCTTTTTAAAAATAATCTTATACTTCTCCACCACGCCTCTTACTAAATTAAAGTACACCGAGAGAAATATCTGCATTATCAATGAATTTTTGCATTCGATCTATGAAGTGTCGCAGAAATTCGTTCATTAAAACTTTTCATTAAGTTATTGCAGTTCATAAAATGTTACGAAAATTTTCATGTTATTTATTAAAATTTCATACACCTAATAGAATAAAAATAAAAATAGTTTCATAAAAATTATTTAGGTTTTTCACTAAGCTTATAAAATTTTTCATTCACTTTGTGGAAAAAAAACTTCATTAGTTTGGTGAAAAATTTCATTAAAACTCGTCCAATTGTCTCTGTGTATTTCAAGTATAATTGGTTAGCATTGACGATCGTCTACTGAGACACCCACCGATTGGGATTAAATGTGCATCTGTGAAATTAAAAACTAAATTATCTAAGTCACTAAAAAAGTCGAAAGATTCCCAACGAACCTAAAAAAAATAATTATATTACGATAACTTTTGCAAATAAAAGCTTTATTTTGCTTAAATTTTTGCAACATAATTTTTTTGATGTGCCCACATATAATATCAAAAGTATGGCTCTGGTGTTAACTTGAAAAGGTATGCTACCATATAAAATTTTTGTCCATATATGCAAATACATATTTTTTTTTCTAAAATATTTCCCAATTAAGTGACTCTTTTAGAAAAACTAACACTTACTTAAGTGAATTGTTCATTTAGCGTTCATAATTGCTAAAACTGAAAAAAAGGTAAAAACCTACATTAAATATGATCCCTAAATATGAACACAGCAGAGAAACAAGCCGACAATAATTTTTCGGTGGCGGCGGCGCAACCGCTTTAGCTACTGCGGCGGTGGCGTTTAGGTTAAAACACCGGCGGCTGCTGAATTGTCGCCTTAAAATACTGTTTTTAATTAGTTGTTTTCTTGAAGATTTTTAGATAAAATCTAGTAATATATCGCTATATTTTTCATAAAAAAAAATCATTTCCAAGCATATGCACAAGTTATTAATTATAAAGATTTAATTAAATTGGGTTGGCTAATTGTTAATAAAAAAAATAAAAGTTCATATAGTATAAAAACTTTGCAAATTTTGCAAAATTTTTGCTTTTCAAATACTTTTTTATTTGATATTTCCAAATGCCCAAAATGGTTCCAGCATTCTGAGCCACTGCTATAACTAACACTAATTTTGGAGTAATCTTTTAAATTTTTTTCTTTTAATATTATCTTCTCATAATAATTTTGGTCCTTTGAAACGCCGAAAACTTCTTCAGAATCCGATTCTGTATATTCAAGATTTTCCATACTTTTATTAAAGTAAAAACTAAATTTTTTTGCATTCTTCCTTTATTTTTATTTTTTTTCTTTTTTCTGTGAATTTTTCTTATATTTTACACGTTTTACAACCAAAAACGACTGATTAAAATGTTAACAAAATATGTCTATTACGCTCTAATCAAAAAATTGGAGGCGCAAATAAAAATTCGGTGGCTGCCGCTTTAGCCGGCTCGCATTTTAAACCGAGGCGAGCCGATTAAAATGGCGGCGGCTGAAAATTGAAAAAATCGTCGGAGGCGGCGTGCTGACGATTTTGCGTCGATCGGCTTGTTTCTCTGGAATACAGGTCTTGTTATTTAATTCCATCAAAACCCTAAATGCAAAACCGCCAAACTTTAAAGACGTTTTCCTCGAAATCTGTACCATTGATCAAAAAAAATAAGTACACCATTGAATTCAGCATGTCTGAAATGTAAATAATTGACGGTCAGTTCTTTATTAATTTTTAACAAAAAAAGTGTTATTTGGAGTTAAATATGTTACAAAAAATTAATATTAGTTTTTTGAAGTTTTAAAAAAAAAAATATTTTTATAAAAATATGTCCTTTTTCAAAGTCTGCTAGCAACCCCTAATTTTTTTCGAAAGTTTTGAAAAATTAGAGAATATATATTTCATGATATTTTTATTTATCCTAAGGTTATCCCGTCAAACATTTTTTTTTAAGAAGCAGCCTAACCAACAACATTGAATTGAACAGAATCTTATTGTTTGTATGTTCTGTTCTATGTTCTATAAAATTCAGAGCATAAAAAATTTAATGCTTTTTCTGTGCATTAATGTTAAAAGAAGAAAATTAATTCCTTAAATGGTTTTAAAATATACTGGTTGTAATTTAAGACTTTAATTTGAAGTTGCAAAATTAAAACTTTGTTTTTAATTCTTTAAATGTGATTTTCAATAAAAATTGTGCATGGATATTACTTTAAAATAACTATGTATAATGGATGTTTTCTAAAAACTGAGCCGGATAAAATTCTGAAAATTTAAGCATCGTTAGAAAAACATCACATGCTACCTCAGCAGAAAAATGCAATCGGCACTGTTCTGGCAAAGTTGCGCCAACGGTCAGTTTTATGTTGGCAAAACGCGAGATTTATAATAAACAATTTGGTGTTTTAAAAATACACTAAATTTAAATAATTTTGTGAAATGTTTAGAAAAAACACATTTTAAAGTTTCAACTCTGTTGAAAATAGAATTTACTTTCCGAAAATCCATCAGCATTTGTTTAGTATGCAAAACAGAGACAACATAATATGTTGAAAATATGTAGGTACTATTTTACAAGGTAAGGAGTTACAGTCCGTTTTCGAAACACTTCCGCTCGAGGAAGGAAGCCTATACATTATCTTCTTGAGCACACATCCTATTTGGTCAGGAAAAATACAATAATGGAAACATGTAATTACATTCATCATAAAGCAGGCATAAAAATATTGTTAAGAATACAACACAATACATTTTTAATGATCATAATATGTTTCAATCAATCATAATATTGATCACATTATAGTCCTAATTATCATAGTATAATCACGAAAAAAAACCCGTCATTATTCATTACCATATTATGATTACAAATATATTATGATTATTTCATAATACAGACTTAAAAGTACAAGTTTTTTGTTTAAAATCTTCTTTCTTTTCTGTGACTTTTGACTAAATATTAATATATTTTTTTTTTATTAACAATTTTTTTTGGCGTAAGTCCAAAAAATTTAAAAACAAATACTTTTTTTTTGTCAATTTTTACCTAATTTATAACACTTTTATGTATAATAAATAATAACTTTATTTAAGCGATGCGTGACAATTTAACTTTTACCTAGATTTTTAGACTGGACCGGATTGAGACTACCAAATAATTTCTTCTTCCACAAAACTATCACCATTACAATTAACACCACAACGTTGATTTTTTTTTGCCAACTGAAATTCGATTACTACGACTCAAATTCGGTTATTACGAATATCAGATGGTTGGCACGACATTAGTTTTCACCTCAAAGTTCGGCTATTTCAAGTGAATTTTATTCGTAACATCCAAATTATTCAGAAATCTAATGTAACTATCGTTATACTAACTGAATTTTTAAGTTGTTACTATTAATATACACTTTTCTATTCGTTTGGCACCATATTTCTCTGTGTGTATTTTTAAGGTATTTTTGTTAAATATTATTTAATTTGTTGGGGCCGACTGCTTCTCACAAAATCTTAAACAATAAAGACACTAAAAGAGCGAAGACACTCAGAAAAGAAAAACAGGCTGATCATCTTATAGTTGGGGCAATAATAACAATGATTAATATCAGATAAAAATATAAATGTAGTTAGACAGAGAAATATCTCTGAAAATACCAATATATACTAGTAATTGTAGGCAAGGGAATAATATGATAACAGAAAAAAATTGAGATTTTTACTACAACATGATTAAAGCAATCGCATCATTGGTTATTTATGTCTGATACAATAATAATTCAATTAAATCAACCAACTGCGGCTGTAGGAAATATAGTTTTGTGGCCACAATCATTTTGCAAACGATATTTTTTATGCATATTTTTTTAAAAATTTACTCACTTGTCACTTAGCCCAACCACTGGAGCTAGGAACTTTAAATTTGAAATGGGCATCTACTAAGACTAGGCTTTTAAAACTTTTACGGGAACTAAACCCGGAAGTTTCTCTCTTAACGTCTATATTCTTAATCCTTTCACAGCCGAACTTAAACTGCAGTAAAATTTGCAAGTTTTTTTTTTGCTGATTGATGTTTATTGACCCAACATTTCTAAAGAAAAGTGTCGTAAAAAAAAAATAATTTTTTCCATCTCCTTCCAATGGGGTATATATCCCATTGCTTATCAACACACAGTGTCACATTTGCCCAATTTCGAACGACCAAATTAAAAAAATAAAAGTTTTCTGCTTCGTCCAGTTTTTTTAGTATTTAGTAAATAACATTCTAACTAATATGGAAACAAACAAACAAACAAAATCGGGGAAGCTTCTATTTCTTAAAATGTGGGTGCCTAAATGTACATCATATAAAAATCACTGTACTTGTGTATACTATATTTAAAAAGATATATCAATTTCAAAATCATATATTTTACCCAATAATGCAGAACCAGGCTAAATTTTGTTGGATTGAACTATATTAAAATCACTTTATAGATATCTAATCGTTTTATAAAAAAATCTTAGCTTTATTTTATATTAGAAAATACTATTTTCAGTGGAATAGAACGTGTGATTTTAATTTTCAAAAAAATTTTAAAAATCGCATAAGTATGTGATTTTGAAGTGCCATATTTTCGAAATTTGTTATCGGCATTTATAACTTGCACTCACCAAACAATATATTGTTTTGGAAAAGTATTTGTATAAATTACAAATTCTCTTAAAATTGAAAAAAGTTAGATACAATTTTAATTTAAGAGTAAAGTCATTTAATAATGATATATGAGTTTTTTAAAGATATAAGAGTTTTTCGATATACGATTTAAAAAAATATGCATTATTTATGAAGTAATAGAAATACTTCTTATTTAAGCATTCATAACTTGATCACAAATTCTCTTGAAATTGAAAAAAATTAGCTACAATTTTAATTTAAGAGTAAAGACATTTAATAATGATATAAGAGTTTTTTAAAGAAATAAGAGTTTTTTGGTAGACGATTAAAAATGTGTGTCATCTATGAAGTAGCAGAAATCCCTACTCATTTCTACTATGCATAAAACTTAAAAGTTTTAAATTTTTTTTTACATGCCTACCAAAAATGAAGAAGGTACTGAATTTTGTTGGCCAAAATAAAGTGCAAAATTTATAAATTGTTTTTAAAAACTTAAAATAAGTTGAAAGTAAATTCTGTTTAGGTATTTTATCACTTGATCATTTTATATTAAATATGACTTCTATAAGTATTTTGGAAACTTATACAATCAAGTGTTTAAAAATATTTCTGGATGTTGCCTTCGATTTGACATTAAATTTATTCAAATAATTTCATCAGCTTCGTCCAAATTCTATCTGAATATTAACATCAACTATGAGCGAAAAAAAGTGAGGAGCACTCGTGAGTACATGTTAATACTTTTTACACCTAAAGATTCAGGCCGAATTTTACACTAGAATTAAGGTATACTTATCTAAAGGTAT
Source organism: Delia radicum (assembly GCA_021234595.1). NCBI lineage: Eukaryota > Metazoa > Arthropoda > Insecta > Diptera > Anthomyiidae > Delia > Delia radicum. The sequence continues at coordinate 56,501,275 of CM037853.1, forward strand.
AAGGTACCCCAGCAAAACCTTGGTAATGGGTGCGATAAAGTAATGGGTGTAATGTGTCCTCCTTACCTGCATCAATATTTTCCAATAAGAAGTAATGAGTTACCGAAAATTAATTACTTTTTAATAACTAATCAGTTACCAATAGTTGGTTACATAGTGCATTACATTGTAATATATACTCCTTACATTCAACACTATTTTAGAACCTAAACTATTGAGTTACTGAACACTCTTGGATTTTCTTTTGATGATACCTCATTACCTTTATATTACTTCAAAACATAAAATAATGACTTGCCGATCATCAATTACATAAGGCATGGATTATAAACGTAAAGTAATTATTAAAATATATTTTTGAAAATCTTTTAACCCATTCCTGCCTATTGGGTATTTAAATACCCAAAAAGGAGCCATATTAAAAAAAATTATAGCTAAAGCCAGGTAAGAGTTGCATCAAATTGATTTTTACAGGTAGGTGGAGAAAGGATTAAAATACTTTAGGAAAATGTTGGTGTAAAATTGGGGGTTGTTAATTATCTGTTCAATTGTCTGCAAATTTACATATTGAAAGAAAGAATTGAAATTGCCTCTGAAAAATTGGAGAAGCGACACATCTGAAAACTTTATTGTTGGCTAATAGTGTTAGGTATTCTTTAAAGTGCAAAAAAATTTTAGCTGGATAGGACCACTCACTTGGGCTACAGGTATGATTTCATGACATGACCATTAAAATACGTATTTTACAGTTTTATGAAGTACCCTTGCTTTAAATATCGATTATTTTCAAGTAAAAATGAAGAGTTTTACATGAAAGAGCATAACAAAATAATTTAATTAAAAAACCACAGAGGAATTATTTTATATCAGTGGTTAATTCATAAGTCCCAAGTATGGGAAATCGAAAAGAAAATTATATCAAATAACTTCCAAAACCTTTAGTAAAGAATGTGTGAAATTTCATCGATATTGGACAATGGAATCGGGGGTCAGGCATTAATGGGTTAATAGACCCATTACTTTGTGATTTTTTGTAAACATGCTGGTATCACGAACGAGACCACGAAGCACAACAATTCGTTTACATTTTAAGCAATAAAATATTGTATGTATCGATATCTCACTTATTTTTAACAACCAGAGACCCCAAGTTCGAAACCCAGCCTGACCACGTCAGTTATTTAATTAAAAAATATTTGTAATAATTTGATTTTCTTAATTTTTTTATGAAAACATATATAGACCCACCACCCTCCCACCCTAGATAATGAGTCAACCCATTACTTTTAGGCTTAACGCCTATAAAATTAAAATTTATCAGTGAAGTAAGGTGTAATGTAATTCATGGTGCCCTATGGCGATACATTACTTTACCCATTATTAGGTAATGTGTGGTTTTGCTGGGGCGCCTAATCAAAATTTGCTTCCAGAATGACTTTGCGACATCGGCCATTCGAGTCATATTAATGTAAAAAGTTTCGTTTTCAATCAAAATTCTGCGATTTTTCATCTTCCTTGAAATATATTTTTTGTAATACCTTTAACGCCAGTTGAACACTCTACCCTTATCCTTTCTTCAGTTTTTGAAAATTCGCGTGCCATTTTCGTCTGCAGAAGCGGAATGTCCGGTTAAAATTAAACAGAAAATTACTTAGAAATAATAGCAAATAATTTTAAAATCATTTAAAAAAGAAAATTTTCTAATTCGTTTAATATGCTCAAACAATCTAAACCTATAACAGGGTACTGGCCGCAGCCTCATCAAAATTACTATTGGATTTTAAACTGGATTTTTTTTTAGCTCGGAACATTTTTGTAATACATATACAAATTGTTTAAGTCATTGTTAATGGTAAAATTTTTATAGAATGTTGGCCAAGGATTAAGAATCCTTTCGATATAATGAACTCCAAACAGAAGGCAATAGCTACAAATATTTTTATAAACTTGATTTGATATGTTTCAAAAATACTTGTATAAGTCTCAGTTAATACAAAATATGTGGTAAAAGACCAAACAAGTATTTGATTTTAACTTATTACAAGTTTTCAAATACAATTTATAAATTTTGCACTTTATTTTGACCAACAAAACTGTGTACTTCATCATTTTTGGTTGGCATCTAAAGCTAAATATAAATGAGTTGTGGCGTATTGTGCATAAAATAAATAAATGAAGTCATATTTTTAATAGTCAATACTATTTTTTTTTTTTATGAAACAACGCAGTAATAAATATGTTTGTACTTTATTTTGTCCAGTAGTGTATATTTATTTAGTATATTTTTTTTTTTTTTTTACCAAATATCAGCTTGTTATTTTTACTTCAAAATAATTTTTCTAAAATATTTAGTTTAACATAAATACATTATTATGCTTCAAATTATATTATAAAAAAAAAAATCTTTTGTATTTATGCCAAATAATCCTTACAAAGTATATTTTTCATTTTCATTTTCTCCTTTTTTTGCAATTTTTCTATATAATAGTTTAACAAACTTTTATAAAAAGTTTACTGAAGATATTGATGCATGGAAAAATTATTATGATATGTCATCGCCTGAAGAAGCTCAGTATCCGCCACCATATGATAATATTGATGAGATATTGGGCTTAATCCTATTGAAATGTCTAAGACCGGATAAAGTTTGTACCAGCAGTTAGGGTAAGTATGTAAAATTTCCATGTCATACAAGGACACATGGATAAATTTATTGATAACATGTTGGCATGTGGCAAAGTGCTGACATACAATTTAATGATAACAAGAGGAAACATGATTGAAGTTTAAAAGAAAATAAGAGGAAGAAGAATTTTTTGAATAGAAGTTTTTTTTATAAACACTTTTGAATTTAGTGGATGTATAATTAATTTGTTTAGCTAATAAATGGAAATTATTTTGTAAATTTTGTAAATTTTATACATTTCAAGGTTTTTAGTTAGAAAGATAAATAATTTCACAGGGCGACAAAATGTTACTTTTTAAAAATTAATAAATATCTGACCATAAATTTTATATATTTCGGACATGCTGATTTCAATGGTGTAGGATAGACCGAGGACCATTCGCCACTATTTTGTTTTAAGCGCTGTCTTTACCAAACCAATGCATTTTTTCGAAAATTTATTTTTAATCATGAGCTTTACACATTCTGTTTTTCATTTGAAAGCATAAAATTAAAAAATATTCCTACACTTAGGAAATTATGTGGGTAAAGACCACTGCAAATGTAGTTAAAAACAAATGAAATTTCATTTAAAGAAATTACGACTTACATTTCATTAAATTCAACTAACATTGTCACTTGTTTTTTAATGTTCAAAAAATGACTTACAATTGTAGTAAAAATGAACCACATGGTAGTAAAAAATAAACAAACATTTATTTATTTTTATATTTTTAAAATAACATAAAACAACTGCAAAAAAATAATGTAAAATCATAAAACAGTCATTTGATGTGAGTTGTTTTTTAAATGAACTACAAGGTTAGTTAAAAATTTTTTTTTGTTCTACAAATGACTTACATTTACATTAAAAATAAAGAATCTGTATTACAGCCCAGAAGTTCCCTGAGTGTATGTCTTATATAATACTAGCTGAAGTGCCCGGTGTTTACCGGGGCAACTGTGATTTTTGAAAGCAAAAAAGTTTTAAGCTAGGAAATAGACGACTTAATTCTATTGTGTTTTGCAGAATCAGTTAGGATTTTAATGTTAAACTTGAAATTAACGACGCCAATTGCAATTTATGAAAAAGGGTTGCAAAATTAAATATTATTTGATCTTTAAAGATGTTGAATATAAAATGATGCTTTCAGTGGCAATGCACGATGAAAAAGTTTGTCTTTAAAGAAATTTTTTTTTTTTTCAGTTCGTCTCTTTACAGGAAGAAGAAGAAGAAAACATTTTTATTGAAACATTTTACGGACACAAGGGATACACCAGACTGCCGCAGTTTCGTCCCCCTCCTGGGACGAAACTGCGGTAAGTAATATTCTACAGTAATTAATTAAAAATTAATTACGATTGTCATTATCTGACGGTTGCAAAACACTTTCTAACATGAAATTTGAAGAAACTTGCTTAACGGCGACTCAATCTCTAACCTACACTTGGTATCCAACTATTATATGTGAATAAAGCGCATCAAAAAACGTGATAATTACTTGTGAAAAAGAGATAGGATTAAGAAGAAGAAGAAGCATTCTAGTTGATAAATGAATTGTGCATTGGTATTAGTTAATTCTGTCTCTTCTGATCGAAACAATACTTGTGTGTAGGTAGTGTGACAAAACTCCACTTTAGCCACAGTCATCGCTGTGTCGACCGTGGCTCAACTCGTTAAGAGGTGAGATTACGATGCATAGCTTGATGCTAAGGCAGTGAGTTCGAATCACACTACGACACCAAAATAAAAAAGTTTTTCATATAGAGCAAATTAACAATATAAAATACTTTGTTCAATTGACACATAAATTAACCACTGACGAGTCCAAGGAGGGGGACGAAACTGCGGCAGTCTGGTGTATCCCTTGTGTCCGTAAAATTTTTCAATAAAAATGTTTTCTTCTTCTTCCTGTAAAGAGACTAACTAAAGTAATATTCTACAGTAATTAATTAAAAATTAATTACGATTGTCATTATCTGACGGTTGCAAAACACTTTTTAACATGAAATTTTTTTTTTTTTTTTGGTTTTTGCTAAAATGTTTTGATTTTATTTAATACTTTCAAATTAAAATAAGTGGAATTTTTTGATTTTGACGTCTCTGATCCAAAGTCGGTATAAAAGTGGGCTATGTTAATTAAACTTTTACTGAGACCTTCCTCGGGAAACGTAGAATATATGTGAGTAATTTCAAATAAATCCGTTAAAACTTTATTAGAAGTTCGTATTCGAAAAACGAAAAAAGTTGGAAAAGGTAAAAAAAGTTAATTTTACATTTTTTTTCAAAAGTAGGCGTAGAAGTGGGCGTGGTCGACGAAAACTAAATGGAGCTGTTTCTTAACATGGGCTTTTTTTCATTTGTATTATTATATTAGGGTATGGAATAAAGTCATTATAAAAGTCTGAATTTTCGTCTATTTATTCTTAACTATAGTATAGTTCAATAGAATAAAAACTGATAACCGTGGTCTAAAACCCGTATATGTTCACTATAAAAATTAGCGTTTCAAGGTACACTTTAACTGTTTCAAGGTACACTTTTGGGTGTACCTTGAAACAAAATTTCAAAAATGTGAAAATTTTGCCATTATTTCGCAATTTTAAAATACGCCTGTTCCACATGTCTTTTCTGCTGAGACATAGCTGTTAATATATAAATCGTTTCCAGGTACACCACATTACCCTGGAGTTTAAAAGTTTGGCATTGCTAAGCATATTATGGGAAAAACATTTATAAAATTTCCATAGATTAATTTTGGTCCACCACAGCATCATTTAGTTTGAAACAAATCATTTTATTTAAAACATGCTGGGAATTGAAAGATGTAGTGGACCAAAATTACTTTATGAAAATAATAAAATATAAAAATAATAAAATATATAAATATATTTTCAAAAATATGCCCAGCGTTACCAATCTCGGGCCCAACTTTGTACGGAAATCTAAAAGCTACGTGTAGCGAACTGTAAGTATTTTCGATTTATTTTATTTCCCCAATCAATTGGATAATACTCACTGTTTGAGTAATATTATGTAAAATTTTACATATCCGGGACACCCTAAAGTGCATTAAAACTTAAAAAAGATTTATGCCGCAACTTTAATGAAAACCACAAAAAATTAATATGTTTCTTAATATTTTTTTATGGACTTAACGGATGTGATAGGATGAACATATGAAATTGTGTTTAGTTTCATACAATCATATATAAAATTGTAATATTTAATGCAATTTAACCAGACTTAAACTCGCATCTATTTATATTTAGATAAATCAGTTCACATACAATCATATACTTTTTTATCAGGTCAAAATCCGTATATCAAAATATATGGTTTTTATATAATTATATCTATTTGTATCAGTTAAGATATAAACGGATACAATTATATACAAAACTGATACATCTATTACAATTCTATGGGGCCATAATTTGGATAAAGCTATAATGGTATTTAACTTATTGCATCAGATTAGGTTTAAACCCATACAAACAGATACGATTATATATTGCAAAAGAAACTTAATAAGATAACATATTGAGTCACATAGAAATTGATATGAATACATAAAGCTTCATGTAATTTTTTTTCACCGGGGGTACATTAAACTAAAAAATTAAAATACCAAAATAATAAAAAACTAAAACTGTAAAAAGGTTTTTTACACTTATAGTTTTGTATTAATTTAATATTTTAATTTTTTAATTTAATGTACCTGAAAAAAAAAACCATTATATTATGATAACTTTTTCAAATGGAAACTTTTCTGCTCAAATTTTTCCAACAACATTAGATGCTCCCAGATATTATACCAATATGACTCTGGGGTCAACTTGGAAAGCTATGCTGACATATACAATTTTTAAAAATTGTGAAGTATACGCCGCTATATGCAAATACATTTTTTTCAAAATATTTCCCATTATTTGCCTTTTTTTTAAAACTTACACTAATTCAGGTCAATTGTTTACTAAGCTTCATATTCGCTAAAACTGTAGAAAATGGTAGGAACATACATAAACCGTGGAGCAGTGTTTTAAATATAAAGTTTTGTGCATTAAATATGAACACAGTTATTTTTATTCAATTCAATTCAATATTGTTATTCAATTCCGTCAAAACAAAAGCAGATTGATTGCTTTCGAAAACTTTAAAAAGCAAAAAACTAAATGAAAAACTATAAAGAATTTTTTCCTGAAATCTTTACCATTGATAAAAAAAAAATTAAGTACTCCATTGAAATCAGCATCTCCGATGTGTATATAATTAATGGTCAGATCTCTATTGATTTTTTAACGTCATGGCGTGTTATTTGTGTTTAAAATACACAGTTCTTTTTTAGTTTTAGTTTGCTTAAACGTAAAGTTTTTTTTAGTATATATTAAAAACATAGTTTGTAAAGAACATCTGACTTATATTAATTATAATAATATTACTCATACGCCTAAGATGTCTTGTTTAGATTAATTGAATTTAGTAAGATTTTAACAAGTACCCCCACGTCGTATGAGTATTATTAATATGTATTTCTATATAAATCATACGTCATGTAGTACAAGTATCGAAAAGTTAATTTCAACCAAAATCTATATTAAATCTGTTTAAAAAAATAATTCACTTTTTCTCTTAAAATATTTTTCTTTTTTATTCTTTGTTTTTACTACAGAATTTCATTACAAGTAACATGGATCATTCATTTGTTGAACCGCCTCCTTTTGATTTGAATGCATCTTTTGCTGATAGTTCACCTAAAATACCTTTAGTGTTTTTACTATCCCCTGGCTCAGATCCTATGTCCAGTCTCTTTATGTATGCCAAACAGCGTAACATGTACGACAAGTAAGTAAATTAATACCAAAGAAAAAGTGAGAAAAAAAAATTTTTTTTTTTGTACGTATGTCCTTATTGACTGGTTACTAGGATGTCCCCTAAAAACCGGTTTGTCGATTATCGTTAATTACACCTCCTTAATCAGTGCCGAATTTCCCATTTTTAAAAAAAATGTGTATACGCGCTTAAAAAAATTTATATGGGACCATATATTAGTATATCTAGGCCCATGTTTATTTATATGCAGCGACACATTAAGTAATATATAATTATATATGGCTCCATACTATATTATATATAATTATATATGGCCACATATTAAATTATATATAATTATATATGATTAAATATTAGTAAATATGTTTAGATACAATATACAATATATATATATATATATATATATATATATATATATATATAATTATATCCGAAAAATTGGTATATCTAGCTTTATAGAGTTATATGTAATTATATAAAATTGTATATATTTATATAAAAATAAAACACAAAAGTTGTCAACCCTGAACGTAAAAACCATACGTCAATCTGGTAACGTTGTGAAATAGAGACGGAGGAGATTAGAAAAATAAACAAAAATCTGAAAATAGAATATTTGTGGTGTTAGTGTTGTCACTTCTGTGTATAATATACAATAACAGAAAAAACTAATAGGAAAAAAAAAAACTGCAATTTAGCTGCATAAGATTAGAGGCCATACTTGGGTGTGATCGCTAAACGGTCATGACTTGGCATTGTTTCGTTTGTAATGTAAGATGAGCGCAGGTTTGATTCTTACAGCTAAAATCGGTACTTTTATTAGAGAACTAAAAATTTTTTTCAAAAAGATTTGGAAGTAAATACATCTTACGTATTAATGCGGAAACATTGACTCACTTTTTCATTACAGTGTATATACATTAAAATGGGTCGTTTCAGAAAAAAAATTTTAGTGGCCCCCAGAAAAAAAAACTGGCATTTTCAAAGAATATGCCCGTAATATACCGTGTGTTGCAATAACCGTTAGTGAACTGACTATAACATTTCCACTTGTCATTAAAAAAATAACAATTGAAATTTCAAAATTGTATTTGACAAATGTAATTTCAAATTTTCTAATCGAATTCAAACGATGCTATTTGAAATTAATAGCAATTTAAATTAAAAACTTTAATTTGTAATTAAAAGATACCATATGATATTCATAAAATAGCATAATTTTTTTTAAAAAATAGCTTTTGCTTTTCAAAAAAAAATAGAAAATGTTACTCAAAAAGCGACATTTGAAATTCAAAAATTATCATTTATAATTAAAAAAAATATCAAATGTTATAAAAAAAAAAATCAATTTGAAATTAAAAAATATGCCAAATGTAATTCAAAAAATTCCAAATGTTGTTCAAAAAAATAGCAATTGCAATTCGAAACAAAAAAAACCGCAACTTAAATTAAAAAACCCCAAATGTTATTCGTCAAATAACAAATGTAATTTAACAAATACCAAATGTAATTCAAAAAACAACAAATGTAATTCAAAAACAATTAAAAAGTCTTAAATCCATAATTGCCTGGGAAAAAACATGAATCGTAATTTATATTATGACTACAAGATTGTAAAGCTTTTAAATTTAAGTAAAAAAAAATCCACTTAATTAAAACAATTATTTTTTGTAACTTGATAAAGGGTTAATATTTTTACTATTGACCAAAAAAATAACCACTAAGAAATTTACAGATTAATTTATTTCCGGTTTTCATTAAATTTGGATATGTACACTTAGAATACTATGTAGGTCAAGATCACTGCAAATGTAGTTAGATTAGATTATAGTGGCACTATGCACCGCGACCAGAAATTGGTATTTTGTGCTGCCAGCGAATACACCCTATAGGTTCAGGCTCCCTACGAAGCCAATTATCCTACCAGGTGAACAGTTCCAAACGTCCGATGGCGTCACTATTCGATTACCAAAATAACGCACCATCCTGTCGGAGAGCCTCGGACATTTGCAGAGAACATGCTCAGAGGTCTCGGGTTCCAATTCACAAAACCTGCACGTATCCGTAGAGGATCGTCCCATCTTGTACAATTGATACCTAAGGCCACAGTGTCCTGTGAGGTAACCCGTTACGGTCCCTAGTTCGCCCCTTGTCATAGACAAGATTTTCCGCGATCTCTCCCCAGAGGGAGATATAAACAGCCTCGCCTGTCGCTGCCCAGGCGATCTGGCCCAATAGGCCCCAAACTCCGACTCCCTCCATCTTCTGAGCCTCTCTCTGACATACCCATTGGGTACGCCGCAGAAGGGTTCCGGGCCAATGAATTGTCGACGAGCTCCGCAGTTGGCTAAACAGTCAGCCCGTTCGTTACCCTCATGCCCTGCAAATGTAGTTGAAAGCAAATGAAGTTTCACTTAAAGAAAGGACTACTTAAAATTCATTAAAATCAACTAACATTTTCATTTGTTTTTTAGTGTTCAAAAAATGACTAACAATTGTAGTAAAAATGAACCACATGGTAGTAAAAAATAAACATTTATTTTTTTAAACAACAAAAAACAACTGTAACAAATGAATGTAAAATCATAAAACAGTCATTTGATGCGGGTTGTTTTTTTTAATGAACTACAAGGTTAGTAAAAATTTTAATTTGTTCTACAGTATTAAAACCCAAACAACTACATATTTTTAAAACCGAAGTTCCCTGAGTGTAACAAAGGGTACTGAACTAACGCACTCAATTTTTATATTACCAATCTAACTTTTAAGGGTTAAAAAGATAGTGTGCAGATTTGTATTGTTGCTTGGAGTTAATCTGAAAAAAACAAAATAAAAAAAGGGATACTGGAGAAATTTTTGACCCTAACTTTTTTACTCTTAAAATGAAGATTTTTACGATTAAGAATTACGCTTGTGTAGATTACTTGATCACATATCCAAACTTAAGACAAAACAGAATGAAGTCATTCTGTAAAATTTATATTGGGTCTTGTTGGGTCTAATATCTATTAAAACATTAACCCTATATTGATCAAATTGCATAAACACTCATAATAATCCATGCTTAAAAATACAAATATATTTTTCGTAAATTTTTTTTCGTAGAATGTACAAACATTTTGTTTATATTACAAAACTTTCGTATAAAACAAATTATATAAATTTACAAATTTCGTAAAAAAAAACAAACATGTTTTCGTAATATTTTTTTAGTACATTGTACAAAAATTTGTAATGTTACAAATATTACATATGGATGTTGATGTGGTTTGAGGTCGGATTTGCAATCAGAAGGTTGCGAGTTCAACTCTTGGCCCGGACAAATTTTTTTTTTTTTCTTAGTTTTTATATTTTTTTTGTTTATTAATGTTTTTTAAATTTCTATGTTTTATTTTTTTATTTCATTATTACTATTTTTTTTGTTTTGATATAAATGCGTATTTTGTATTTTGTTTTATAAAGAGGATCCTAAAACAAGTTAAAGAGGACCCGAAAACACTACTTCCACTTTATTTGCCGGGTTTAGTATGAAATTCAATAAAACAAATATTTAAAAAGATAAAATATTTAATAATAAAATGCAATTAGTTTGAAATTGTTATTTAAGTTTTTTATTATTATTATTTTATTATTTTTTTATTTTGTTTTTTAATTTATTATTTGATATATTTATAAAAAAAATCATATTATTTTATATTAAGTTCAATAAACATAATAAAAATATTTAATTGCCTTTTACCTTTTTTATTAAATATTTGTAGCATATTTTTCTAGTTTTCGTAAAAATTTCATAATATTTTCGACTTAAGTTCCTTTTAGTTTGTTGTATTGCATCAGCTACTTTGGTGCAAATGGTAGAGGGGTCTACTTCAATACAGCAGGACGTCACTGAAATCGTGAGTTCGATTCTGGTGTGGCACCATTACATTTTTTTTCTTTTAATTTTAAAATAAACCCGTAAGGTATGCACCACATTTTTATTTAAAAAAGTTTTTACAAAACTTTACGAAATGTGATTTGTATATTCTACAAATTTTTTCGTAATGTCAAAATAACCAAAACTTTCGTAAAATGAACAACGGTTTTCGTGTATTTTACCTATAGATTATTATGAGTGAAATAATTATTTGTATAAATTGCAAATTTGTTTTTATCAATTTAAAAGCTGTGCACTCTTATAGTCATAACATAAATTACGTTTAATTTGACTTTTTTAGACACCAATTAGAATTAAATATATTTAAATAAAAGTAAAAATAAAATAAGTCGAATAAATTGTAAGTGATATTTTACCAAAAATTATGAAAGCTTTGAAGAAAACCTTGGTACACAAACACAAAGTGATATTTTTCCGAAAATTATGAAAGCTTTGAAAAAAACTTTGTTACACAAACACGAATTATAATTGTTTTAATTTATTTATTTATTTTTTTTTTTTTTTTTTCTTTATTTTCAACTATTATGTTATAGAAATAGCAATCGACATCTCCAAATTAGGCATTTTAAAAAGTGTTTAAAATTAATTTAATAAAACGCGTTTTTTGCATTTCTTTTAATGAAATTTGTGCGTTTTTGGCTAAAGTAAGTTAATGATATCAGAAGAAGTCGGATATCCATATCTGAATACTGTTTGATATATGAAAAGAATAAATGAAATAAAAAATGTAATTTTTTAAAATTTTGAATTTTATGAATTTTTAATAAATATGAATTTTTGTCAAAAATAGGCAAATTTTTTTTGCCGAAATTTGGCACAAGTTAATGTTTTTCAAAAAAAAAAATCGATTTCTTCCATTTGGAAAAATTTGGCAATAAAACTGGGACGTAATGAACAACAATCGACAAATCGTTTTTTAAGGGCCATGCAACTGGTTACTCTTGTCATTTGTGAACAAATTAGGTAACCATGTTTAAAATTGCAGAATTTTGTTTTTTTTTTCGAACAATATTTACATTTCTTCCTTTTTTAACTTTCTTTCTTTTTATTATTATTTTTTTTTTTTGTTAATGGAACATAACCATTGGGTAATGTTTTTCTTTAAAACACTTTTCGTATATTTTTTTATATTATTTATCATTTTTTGTAAGCATATTTCCTTGGAAACCAGCATGAACATGTTTTTACATGTTACTACTAGTTTTTTTCATTTCCTTTAGTTTTTTTTTTTTTTTGTCAGTTTTTACTATTAATTTATAGAAAATTGTTTTAATACCCTACATTTGGTATAGACAAATTAAACTTAGAATTATATGTTCTCGCAATGAAAATCAATTTGAATATCTCTTAACCGTTTACTGCTGGGCGTTATAAGTTGAATAATTTGACTTGAAAAAAAAAACTGGGGCCAAATTACGGCATTCGTGCTCGTAATTTCTCGATTTTATTTCCGAAAATAAAATATTTCAACGAATTTTTTTACCAGGGATGCTGTAGTTCGGTTCTTGATTAAAAATAAATGTAAAACTTGGTGTTTTCATTAATAGAAATTTGCAGTTACTCATTAACAAAAAAAATTTTCGAATGATTTTACGCGATCGCGAATGCCGTAATTCGGCCACTGCTCTTAGCTATTAAATTGAAAACTAGTAAAAATTTAGCTAATTTAAGCAACTCGGGTTTAAAAAGCATGTGAAATAATTTGTTGAAATCAGCGACAAAAATAAGTAAAAATTGTAATTTGTAATAAAGAATAGGAAAATGTTTGCTAAAAAATTATTTTGTACTAAAAATTAGTAAACTAACTGTAAATTGGGATATAAAATGTTTTACTGATTTTTTTTATTAACTTATTTTTTTGACTGTACTACTTTCACTTTATTAACCCTACACTTCATATTGTATCACTGGTGATACACAATTTTATTATTAGAATAACGGCTATTTCGCTTCATATTACATTATATTGATCATTTTTGCACTATAAAAAAAAAGAACCGTAACAGTTTTGTATTGTCAACTCCGTTTTTAAAACGTCTTACAGTTTAAGTGAGTGCTTAGAAAAAGGCAGCTGCACGTTTTGAATTTTTTGCGTAAAACGCGTAAGTTGAATTAAATTTGCGTAACAATATACTATATTTACTATTACACAACATTTTATTATATAACTTATTCTTATTTCATTTATAAATAAATATTATTTTTCCAATTTTTTATGAAAATGATTTTTTTTATGAAAATTGCATAATATCTACTAAAATAGTGATTTAAAATTTTTTTGAATATTTTTCTTGAGCTCAGACGGTAATTTCCCCTTAAAAACTATCTTTTCGATCAAATATAAAAAGTCATGCAGTGTAGGGTTAATAATTAAAAAACAGCGCATACCCTAGTTGTAAAGGCCCATCCCTGATATTTTATAAAGTTTTGTGTGTTTTTATTATTGAAAAAAAAAAAAAAACACATTAAGTTGCATTAAACGATTAAACGGTACAAACAAACCTTTATGGATTCATATATGAAAATATTTATATGGGTAATTAAAGTCACATCCATATAAAATTTTTTTTTTTTATTTTATTTTATTTATTAATAATCATTTTTTTTTTATAATATAAAATTTAATGTGTGTTTGTTTATTTGTTTGTTTGTACCTTATAGGAGACCAAACCTCTGGACCGATCTTCCTGAAATTTTCACAGCATTTAACTGGGACTCTGGCATGATTAATAGGGTACTTTTTTTCGACCACGCCCACTTTCACGCCCACTTTCACGCCCACTTTTTTTAAATTATGTAATTTCTCCCATATAGTTTTTAACAGGTTTACTTCAAATTGTATACATTTTATACTCCAGGCGAGGTAGAAATAAACATTTCTTACGCCACGCCCCTTTTCACGCCAAATTTTGTTTGAAAGTTTTAAACTTTTTGTTGTCTGTACAAATTTGTTCCTTCTAACGGATTTTTTTTTACCACTTCCACTTCACCGCCCCTTTTTTTAATTCAGATACTTACTTATACCACTAACAATGTTTGCTATACAAAATACTTTTTTTGTAATATGTATTTACCTAAAGTTTTATACACTTTTTATCTACAGGTAAGGTAGCCATACATTTTTTTATTACCAAATCCCCCTTTTTCGCCCCATTTTACTTTAATCTGCTTTCAATCTATATATAATCTGCTTTCAATCTATATATATAAAATGGAATGTGTGTTTGTTTATTTTTTTGTTTGTTTGTTTGGACCTTATAGGAGACCAGACCTCTGCACCGATCTTCCTGAAATTTTCACAGCATTTAACTGGAACTCTGGCATGATTAATAGGCATGATTTCGATCACGCCCACTTTTACGCCCACTTTTTTTTTATTATGTAATTGCTTCCTTATAGTTTTTAACACATTTACTTAAAATTGTATACACATTATATACTCCAGCCAAGGTAGATATAAACGTTTCAAACGCCACGCCCCTCTCACGCCCCAAATTGTTTAAAAGTTTTAATCTTTTTCTCCTCTGTACAAATGTATTCCTTTCAACGGATTTTTTTTTTCAAATAATGTATATGGCAATTCATTTCACTAATTAAAAATGGTTATGATTGGCTGTCTTAAGAATAAATACTATTTCACCAAACGGGAGCTATGTTTGCAGCCATTCAAATTGTAACTTTGATCGCGTCTATTTGACTAATTACAATAACGATTCCGATTGGCAGGTTAAAGAAAAACTATTCTATTTAAGCAAGCGGGAGCTTTGCTTGCATGCTTTGCATTTATTTAACTATATAAACACTTTTTAATACATTTCATAATGATGGTGGTAGCGAAGCGCACCGGGCTCAGCTTTTTATTATAAAAAAAATATATCATTGAAACGAAATTTTTACTTAATTTTGTTATCTTATTTTTAATGTATTACACATTTCAATTATCATTTTTTAATTTTAAAAACGATCATAGACAAACTATAGTAATGAATGTTAAATTTATATGAAAATATCTGTGGTTAATTAAACTCGGCTATTTTTAGAAAAGTTATTAGGCTTAAATAAAATTTTAGGCAGGGCAACGTCTGCCGGGTCAGCTAATTAATACAAATAAAATTTGAAGGCAAAACAACGTTTGCCGGGTCAGCTAGTAATCATATAATTACAAATTATATGCTATTACCCTAACCGAGCACTAGCTACAATGGCTTTCGGGGCGTTGTAGAGAAAACAGACCTGTCACTCTGGTGGGAATCGAACCCATGACCCCGCACTGATAAACCAGCACTCCAGCAACTAGTCCACCATTTCGCACTTATAAAATTTTGTTGGAGTTGTTTGTTTTATTTTCTGAAAAAATTTTAAACAATTTCATTTTAAGCATTTCCTAAGTTATTTTTTAAAAGTGTTAGAAAAATTTTTACAATTTTTTGTAGTTGTTCGAATTAACTTCTGAAAAATATTTATATTCAAAAGTAAAACTTTATTTTGCTTTTACATGGTGATAACTTAATAAATTAAAACTCGCTTTTGGCACATGTATAGTTACCATTACAACACTTATGTGGTAATGAAAGATTTTGCTGGGAAGTGTCTTTAGACTAACCAAAACTATACTAATACCAAAAATTTTTAAAATCATCAACACACGAAGGATATTATGTAGGTAAAGACGACAGCAAATGTAGTCAAAAACAAATGAAATTGCACTTGAAGAAAGGACGAATAACATTTAATTAAATTCAACTAACATTTGTCAGTTGTTTTTACTGTTTAAAAAATTATTCACAATTGTAGTAAAAATTAACATCATATGCTAGTAAAAACTATACAAACATTTATTATTTTAAATAACAAAAAACAACTGTAAAAAATTAATGTAAAATTTCTTAAATGAACTACAAGGTAAGGAAAAAATTAAATTTGTTCTACAAATGACTGACATTTACATTAAAGATAAAGAAACTGTATTACAACCCAAACACCTACATATTTTGAAAGCAGAAGTTCCCTGAGTATAATACAAATTTTTCTGACTTTTTAGATTGGACTATAACTATTTGAAAAAACTAATTTTTATCAAAATTGAATATCATTTTGGTTTTATTATTTGTGTGTCCGAAAAGGTGACTTTTTAAATAAGCTTAAACAAATCAAAGAAATATGTTTTGAACAATGTTTTAAATTTTTTTTAATACAACAAATTTTAGATTTTCCGAAACACAAACATTTTTTATTGCAGATTTCTATTTATATTTTTGGCAATACTTTAAAGTTAACATGTCTTCAAAGATACATAGGGGAAACATGAGTTAAACAAACTAATTAGATATGATGTAAAAATGATAAGCTCTTGTATATTTACAAAAATAATGCAAATTAAACATATTAGCTAGGTTGATACTAGTATTTCGCTCTGGCTAAAGATCTCATCAGAATCCGAATGGTTTTTATATATACGCTATATTTTTGGTTATTGGTGATACGAAATTCAGACTCTTTTTGGTTTTTTTGCTAATAAAACCTTAAAAAAAGTGAAAATATCGCAAAACGCCGAAATATGTGTTCACTTATTTTCCATTTGCTATAAAAGTATAAAACTTTAATATAAATCTGGAATTTCATACAGTAAAGGATTAAAGCAAATAAGTTTGCAGAAAATCCAAATACGCAAATTTTTAGTTTGTTAGACATTTATCGCTAGTTTCTTTTCTCATGCAAATTATATTTTAAACTTTACATTTTTAAATTTTTTTATCATTCATCATAGGGCATTCCATGTTGCATCTTAACCATTCAAATTTTCATAAATGGTTTCAGCATTGCACTAATAGAGCTAATTCTAATATACAAAACTATAAAAAAAAAAAACTTATTTTAATTGATGAGATTTTAATGAACAATTAGTCGTTCTTGTTTGTGCATGCACTTTGTTTTATTGATTCAGTTCTCTTGTTTAAAAATATTAACAAAAAAACTTGTCTCCAGATGTGCAACATATAGTTAAAAGCAAGAGCTCTACATTGATTAGCTGCTGTAAATGATGTTATAAGACTGACCCAAATATGAGAAAACTATTACAATATCAATGCATTAATATAAAAAGAAGCCGGGTTAAATAATTTACAAAAACTTACTAAGGATTTTTTAACCTACTAAATATCTCTCATGGATTATGTAAAAAATATTTTAAAAAAATTTAGTGAAATGTTGAACTAGTTACCCAATAATTTTTTTTTTAGACTTTGTACTTTCATAGTGCCCTCTAGTGGTGGTGCATGTAGTTCAAATTAAAGTATTAACGCTTTGTACGCTAACGAAATAGTTAGCGGAAAAATCATTATATCTAGGGAATTCACATGCTGCCTTAAAGTCATAAATCGTAAAGTCATATGCAAAAAAAAATAGTACATATGTGAGCAGCATGTTGTATTTTCTAATTCTTAAGTACTAAAAACGTCAAAATCGAAACGTCGGAAAACAAAATATTACAAAATGCCGACAAAAACCGAATTACGGCTTTGTGCGAAAAATATGCATCCGATGTACTTATGGTAAAAACATATAAGAATTTAGCTGTTTTTTCAATACCCGCTTTGGCTTTATCTGAAACAGAATTTAAGTTATTTTTTTTGTATATTTTTGTCCGAAATAATTCCCTTTATTTCGGACAAAAGCAGCTGATTAAATAGTAAACAAAAAACAGCTGACACTAAACATACTCGGCCTTATAATGAGTGTCGTTCTCGTATTTCGACAGTTGTCGTAGTCGTTGTCGTTTTCAATATTTTTTAGTATCATGTAAAATTTTCGACAACGACATTTTTGTAATTGATTTTTAAAAACAGGTTGGTTCATAATTATCACCATTTTAAATGTTTATGAGCAAAACGGTTTTATAATATGTCGACATTAAACACGTAAATTTAAATACAAATTATTGTTGTTTGCGAAATACATTTTAAAAAAGAAAAAAATATGTTAAGTGTTGCTGCATTTTCATCTTCTAAAGATGAAGAGGAATAGACTACGGCTGAGTTAAATGTCATTCAAAGACAATAACGCCAACAGTCGAACATATTAGCCGTGCCGAACTCCACGTAAGTAAATATAAAATAAATGTATTGGTTATTTTCTTTAAGATTTGTCCTGGAAAGAATTACGCCTAAGTTGAAAGAACACGTAAGAATCACAAATTTGTCAAATATTTTAGAACTTTCAGCAACAGTGCGGCTAATCGCCGATGGTAGTTATCAAAAGGGTGCTGGCAATGACTACAACATCAGCATGTGCCAATCATCAGTTAGTATTGTTTTCCGAGAGTGCATTGATGTAATGTATGATGAACTTTGCCCAGAATGGATTTATTTTCCAACTGAGGAAAGTGAAAAGTATGAAATCATGGAATATTTTTACAACAAAACTGGGTTTCCTGGTGTTATAGGATGTATAGATGGAACCCACATAAATATTATATCACAACAAAAAGACGAACAATTCAAATATAGATATTTTAAAATTGTTTCCATTTTTTTCAGTTTGTCGTGAACAAAATCTTTAACGACGATTTTTTTAATATTTTATATTTAAATACGCCACTGGTGGTACCGAAAATTGTAATAGAATAGTAAACAGTATACATTCTGTCGTTTTTCCACAACCATAATACCGATTTTTAAAAACGACTTATTTACGAGACGACAACGACACTCATAATAAGGCCGACTATACTGGAAAAACATACATGCTCAAGTTGTATTGTCGTAAAATATATTTGCACGAAGAATACCAACAACATTTTTACAATTGTTGTATAATATTAGCACATACGACAAATACAACACAATAGTACACCTTGTGAATTCCTTAATCTTTTTATATTAAAACTTACAGTTTTTGTATTAATTTTTAGGACAAAATAATTTTAAGTGAAAATATTTCGTATGCTCTATTTATAAATTACCTAAAAGCTCTATAAGAGTCACCTACCTGATTCAGTTTAAAAAAAAAAAAAAGACTAGAATTTGCAGATACTTAAAGCATACTACACTCAGAGAAAAAAAAATTCTTAAATATAATTAAGTTTTTGAAGCATATTTACATACGTTTTATTTCCGAGATTTTAAAGTGTTTTAAGCTTTTCTAACTATTGAGATCCCATCAAAAGTAGTGCTTGCCCTGGAGCAGTTCTGGAAGGAATTATTTAATTATAGAATACATTTCAGAAGACATGAATACATTCCAGAAGACATGATTTCTGTTCGCGATGTCCCACTTCGTATGTCTCTTTTAAACAGGTGCAAAGCGCTTCTTTTATGTTTCCTGTTTGTGCTTCGAAAAGCTTAATTAATAAAAATTAAAACGGCTATTTATTTCACCAAAGAGGCTGTAAAGTAATATGTGGTGGAAAAATGAACACCAGTTAAACATGTTTTCTTTGCATATCATAACAAATAATAATACAATTTAAATGGAAAATCACTGATGACGCCTGTCCATAAAAAGAGGCAGAAACTAGTGTAGTCTGATTTAAAAATTAATAATGTTTATAATTTTTAGAGAAAAACGTTTATTCTTCTTCTTAACCTCAACATTTCTAAACTTACAATTTTATTTAAAAGAATTCCAAAAACCATCATTAATTTAATGATTTTTTTATGAAAAAATTTACAACATTAATGAATTAAATCGATAAATTCGATTCATTGATAATTTATTGTTTCATTGCATTTATTATTTTCTGCATTATTGTTTGCATTATTTTCTGATTCAAAAGAATGCATTTAACCCTCTAAACGGCATAAGCTTTTTTGGACTGAAATTTATTCCACTTGTTCGGTACGAGAAATAAATAATATTTTGTTTTAGCGAAATTTTTTTTGTTGCCTATTTTAGGCGATATGGGTCAAAATATTTTTAGAGGCTATCTCAAAAACTAACCTATAAAATTTAAAAAGTTAAGGCATAAATTATTCTTCTTACAAAGATATAACAACAGTCCAAAAATTAGTCGTTTTGAGCTTTTAGATAAAAAGATATGGCGATTTTCGTTTTTCGAAAAACGCGAAATCGAGCGAAAACGAGCCTTAACTTTAATATATATTGACGAAACTTTGAAGCTTTAATAGTGTTACCAAATATAATATTTCTGCCAATTTTCATAAAAATCCGTCCACACGTTTTCAAGATAAGATGATGTCCTTTATATGTATCCTTTTAATGTCCTGTATGTCCTTGGAACAAACTTAGAGTATTTTCCAAAAGTTTAAGCTTTAATCTTCCTTTGTGTGGAATATGAATGGTTTCATGTTAACAGAAATGTGTTTTAAGGACTTTTCAAAATTGTGGTTGTTTCAAAATATTTATTTTTTGAAATTACTGAAAATTTTAAGTATAACGCTTTCTCGCTTCCAAACCATGACATGTACACAAAACATTACTTCGCAAAAATGTGGCTAACTTCGTTCTCTATCGATATAGCTTACATTTTTATAATAAAACACTTTTTTGGCGAACTTATGGCCAATTTAAAATAAACCGCCTAGAGGCGGGCTTGCCGGTTAGAGGGTTAAGAAAGCACAGCAAAATGCCTTCCTTAATTGTATCATGGTATACATTCATGGTATACATGATGAATGGGTACATGAAATTGTAAATTTTTTTCCAGAACTACTAAAAAATACTAAAACAAATTTTCAGGAAAAACTGCAAGATTATCTCGAAAATGTTGTTGAATATATTACCAAAGTTCTTAAATTAAAAGAAAAAATCAATGTTGCTTGAAAGTATGATAACAAAATTACACTCAAATAAAAGCGTAATTTGCATCGGCAAAAAAAATGCAAAAGACATATTTTTTGAATTTTGTAACAAATGCAATTTAAAAAAAATAATCCAGTGGCAACAACTCAAAAATCCATGAATATATTTAAGGAATCGGAATATTTTCTTCATCGCATGCTAAAGTATGTAGTGCAATATATAAAAGGTATAAAAATTTTTGAAAATTTAAAAAACCTTTTATCATTGAAGATGATTATTATTTTAGAAAAAAAAAAAAAATTTGTACATTTGAGACCAAATGAAACAGAACAATGAGGCCTTAGCATTTAAGTTCAACGATTTTAAGCGACACCTCCAAGTATATTGAGCGCATAAATAATTCTCCCTATTACACTTATACAAATAGGTCAGTAAAAATAGCAGAAAAAATGTTCAGTTAAAAAAGTTCAAATATGAAAATATATATTTTTATATGGTCATATATGGTCATCCAAATTCGTATAGTCTAGAAATAGGAACCTACATTTTCATATGTGGACAAACATTGTCATATATTCATATTTTATTTTATATGGTCATCCATATACGTTCATGTAGTACATATTTTTTGTAATGTTTTCCTTGTAAATTTTAAAAAATGAAAACCAAAAGTTTATTTTTTGATCTTTTATCATAAATGATGATGTGAGAAAGATTATTAAAGTTCAAGATCATTTGTTCTTTGTTGAACAAAAAACCATGTAATGTTTATTTATTAATTAAAAAATGTAGGTACAGTGAAATAACTCCCAAATGAAATAAGTCCCAATGAAATAACTCCCAATGAAATAAGTCCCATCAAAAATGAAATAACACCCAATGTAAAAAATGAAATATCTCCCAATGAGAAAAATGAAATAAGTCCCAATTTTTGGGAGTTATTTCAAAATTTAAAAATAAATCCCAAAAAAAATGAATTAACTCCCAATGAAATAAGTCCCAACAAAAATGAATTAACTCCCAATTTTTGTTTGTTTTGTTTTTCTGTTAGAGAACACTTTTTATTTCATAAGTATATGTAAGCATAGGTGGAGTGCAATAATGCCTTACGAAATAAGGCCTTTAAGGCTTTATTTCACTTTCAATTGAGAAATAAGGCCTTTATTTGCAAAAAGGCTTTATTGCACTTTGAAAGTGAAATAAAGCCGTAAAGGCCTTATTTCACTTAAATTTTTTTTTAAATGAAGCAATTAAATTTCTTATTCTTATTCTTCTTATATTTTATTGAACAATTATAAAAAAATTTCATATTAACAAAAATTAATAGAACATTAATAATGCAACAATATTGAAAATCTTTGCTTTATAAAGTTTTTCTGCGTGGCGGCCTGCGGCCGCTCTTAGGGGTTTTCTCCTCCATGGGACACGGCAGGTGGCTTCGCTGAATAAAGTTTCCCTGCGCGCGTCACACTAGGGAAGATAATGAGACGGGCGCAGGAAAACTGTATTCAGCGAAGCCACCTGCCGCGTCCTATGGAGGAGAAAACCCCTAAGATCGGCCGCAGGCCGCCACGCAGAAAAACTGAACAGTGTAACAAAAGAATCAAAAAATACAAAATAAAGGCTTTATTGCACCATTGGCTAAATTTAAATAAAGTCCACTTATTATTCAAACGCGAGAGTTGTCATTTTTTTTTATCACTTTAACACCGATCTTCACTAAACAAAATTCTAACAAGAACTGATGCTTACACTGTTTTATTAAGTGAAATACCTGATTGCTTTGAAACTACTTGTTTTAAGGCAGTTTTAAGAACCGTTACAAAACCATCAGAATTTACTAAAATGCAATTTTAAGAGAAATGAAATAACTCCCAACAAAATGAAATAACTCCCAATCGTAAAATTGTGTTTGCAATTAAAATGAAATAAGTCCCAACTGCGATGAAATAAGTGCCAATGGTAACTCCCAAATGAAATAACTCCCAACAAAAAACCTGTTGGGACTTATTTCATTTGGGAGTTATTTCATAATGAATTAACTCCCAACAAAAATTATGAAATAAGTCCCAACGCATTGGGACTTATTTCATAATGAAATAAGTCCCAATTTGCATGGAAAATTTTTTGGGACTTATTTCATTTTTCCATTGGGACTTATTTCATTTGGGAGTTATTTCACTGTACCAAAAATGTATTCATCCGCTATTTTAATGCAGACTTTATCTACAGACAGGTCCTTATATGTTTCATTTCGCGTCACCGAACATGTTCAGAGGACCAATGTAGAAGAGGCACAAGATTTACCAAACTTAAAATTTTTGAAGTAAAATGATCAAAGATCAATCTTTCGAGGATCAATGTAAAAGATTTACCCAAATTATAATTTTTGAAGGAAAAAGTTAACCGCTTTACCCGTATTGTTTTATTTACTTGATGAGAAGTAAAAACAAAATTGGAAGAATTGAACTAATTCAACTCAAAAATAAAACATTTTTGAACATAATTCAAAGTACATAATTCGATGTACATACTTCAAAGTGTAGTTTTAAAGTTTTTTGGCAAAAAAAACAAACATAATTTTCATATTTAAGTACAAAAATCACGAATTAAATAAACAAGATTATTGATTTTCCTGTCATAACGAATTTTGGTTTTAGCAGTTTTATTAACTTTTAGTAAACTCCAATAAATTTGTGGATTGATAGAAGGAAATAAAATAAAAAATATTTTCAAAGATTTGCTTACCAAAAACAATTTTTTGAGTTTTAATTTAAGATATTGGAATACTGATGAACATTTTGATCAAATAAATGGGTTATTTATTTCACTCATATTTTAAACAAAAGGCTTCATCACAGAAATTTCACTTACATTTTTTTTTTTGTGTGTTTTGTGCATATTTATTTTTTTTTTTAACTTTTATCAAATTTAAAAAAAATTTGATCTAAATATGTTTATTTGACGAATAGTTTTGTCACTTAATCACCTGCTAGATTATTAACTTTAATTACGAACACGTTCCGGAAACTCTCCCGGATTCCGCTAACAGAGTTAGCAGCGCCCAAAGTACTTGCAACATCCAAACACTGATCTTATTTGGTTGAGGGCTTTAAGTCCTTCATACAGCTTCCGTTTGTCGCTGTGATTATGCTCAATAAAATCAGTGGCTTTACGACACTGCCCGTTTTCCAGAACCACTCGCGACTTGCAGTTTTCTTCGTAAAACGTATAATATTTTCTTCCTCTA
The DNA here is from genome assembly GCA_021234595.1 of Delia radicum. Classification (NCBI taxonomy): domain Eukaryota; kingdom Metazoa; phylum Arthropoda; class Insecta; order Diptera; family Anthomyiidae; genus Delia; species Delia radicum. The sequence goes on from CM037853.1 coordinate 56,525,720, forward strand.
GCTTCCGAATTTTTTAAATAAATTTGATTTTCGACTTTTACGTATAACACTTTACTATTTCTTCTTTTGTCAAATTCAAGATTTGCCATTATTTTTAGTCACTTTAATACCGATATTTACTTACCAAAATTTTAGCAAGAATTGCGTTCCTTTTGGTAAAATAACTCATTGTATTGCTATTATTTACTTTACGAAATTTTAAGAACCGTTGCAAATGCATAAAATTTACCAAAATGTAATTTTAATAGAAATGAAATAACCCCCAAAAAAAGTGAAATAACTCCCAATGCCAAAAAGAGGTGAAATAACTCCCAACAAAACCTGGTTGCGAATTATTTCATTTGGGAGTTATTTCATAATGAAATAATTTCTAACAGAAGATTGTGAAATAAGTCCTATCGCATTGGAAGTTATTTCATAGTGAAATAAATCCCAATTTATATGGAAAATTTTTGGGAGTTATTTCATTTTTTTTTTTTGGGAGTTATTTCATTTGGAAGTTATTTCACGGTACCAATACATATTTCAATAACTACAAATGACCATTTTTTTTTCTTTGCCAGATTTGGAGTATGCGTACCTAAAATCTAATAGAAAATATGAATTACAAAAACAAGTTATTGAAAAAGTTGCAAATTCTTCAGTATTAATAATAATATATTTTCATATCAATGGTTTTTTTTAACTTTTTTATTTGAAGCATGGGGAAAATTAATTAAAAATTAAATTTTCCATGGATTTGCAATTTAAATACAAAAATGTTTTCAGTGGAATATTTAGTTTATATACAATGATAACATTTTAAAACTTTTTAACATGCATAAAATGTATATGGATTTAACTAAAAAAGGAAAATTTTTAACTTCCTTGCAATACCAATAGGATATCCTTATTCAAACTCCGACACGATTATACTCAAATTAAAGATAATTGTGTGAAGATTTATATTTTTAAAATCAAATTTATAATTTTGCGATAAAAAATGTCTGGGTAAAATTGTATAAAAAAAATTACTTTGCTAATGGAATGTGATTTTGAGATTCAAATTTAAGTAGAATACAAACGGCGGCGTTAATTTCATTTCACATTTTTTCACTTGTGAAATTTTTCATTATCATTAATAATTTCAGACCTACCCTCACAATTGTGGGCTTAAACGCTTCCTAAGAAAATTTGTCAAATTTGTGGTACCAAGCATGGGGATTAGTAACAATATCTGGGTATTTAATTGCAGGGAAATTACTCAATAACACCCAATTACATGTAATTAGACGTAAAAAGTAATTGGTCTATAATTAAATACACAAAAATCGGTATTATGTCCCACACACAAATATTCGTATTATGTCCCATTTCTGGTATTGACAAAATTGAAAGATTTCCAAGGAAGCGTTTAAGCCAACAAGTGTGAGCGTGGATCTGAAATTATTAATTATACACACAGAAAAAAATTTAGCTATTTGTTAACTGAAATTCGGTAAGTACGACTCAAATTCGGTTATTACGAATTTCAGATAGTTGTCACAAAGTTTATATTACTTTTCACAACAATGTTCGGTTTATTCAATATAATTTTAGTTGCAACACCCAAATTTTTCAGAAATCGAATGTAAATATCGTTGTACTAACTGAATTTATAAGTTACTACCATTAATATACACTTCTCAATTCGGTTGGCACTTTATTTGTCTGTGTGTATGACAAATTTCACAAATGAGTGATTGTGAAATGTAATTGACGCCGCCCATGTCTGTTTTAATTACACAAAGAATTTAAATTAATCTTCACAAAATAAAAAAAAAATCTTAAAATTAATGAAAAGTTTTATATATTTATGAAACCAAAATTTTAATGAAACTTCTTCATTAAGTGTAAGAAAATTTACAAAAAGAAAATTTACATTTCAAGACGAATAGACGAATTCCAGTGTTAGTTCATTGATTTATGCACAAATTCTTTTATATCATTCAGATAATTCTCTCAGTGTAATATCGAAACTTGTCTAAAATGAATCCATAATCCAACAAAATAGTAAAATATAGTTTTTTTGCCAAACAGTTCGTTCAGATACTACACTGAGAGAATGCTCTGCATAATATAAATAAATTTTTGTATAGAAGCAACTGAAACTCGTCCATTGGAACTTTTAATGAAACTAATGCAAGTGTTGAAAAAATTTAATGAAAAATATAATTTATTTTAATAATGCATCCACTTAATGAAGATGTTTCATTTTGAAATTAGTTTCATAATATGTAATAAGCTTTTAAATAATTTTAAAAAGTTTTTTCGTTCAAGAAAAAGTTACATTAGTTGACTGGACATTTTCATTATTTTTTGTTCACTTAAATTTTCTCTGTGTAGAATGAATTTTACTTTTTTAGGTTGATGTTTTTATCTTAAACCGCATAACATTTCAAAGTAAAATAAATGTTCTCGATCTTTTTGGCAAAAATACAGATTTTTACACAATTATCCATTAACCGAATTATTTAGGAAAATAATGCTTTTACTGACAAATAGAAGAAGCATTCTGATTATGCAGAGCACTGAATAAAGACCAAATATTCTTGACATATGCAAAAAAAAAATATTTTGAAGTTAAAAAAGTTTTGATAAAAAAAAAAACGTCATTCACCTCATGAAGAAAACTTCATTAGTATAGTAAACAATTTCATCAGAACCCGTTCAAACTACGCTTATAACAAACCAAAATTCATGGTCCCTTCGAGTTCGTTATAACCATGTTCGACAGTACTATATATATTATTTATTTTCGATTATCCACAAAAATGTTTATGCATCAATCCCAATTTATTATTTATAAACTTATTTTGTATTTGTCTCCAGCTTTTATAACTTTACGCTCCTGAAGAAGTTTAAATAAAACAAACGAAACGTTGAACAAAAACATGATAAATTGATTTTTATTTACTAATAAATCAGATTATTGACCAAAATAGCCCGTAAGGAAACACCTTTTTGAAATCTAATTTAAATATAAACATTGTTCATAACAACAAAAAAAAAATAAAAATAAAAAATTTGCTAAAATCCTTTTATTTTAGTATTGCCACAAACAAAATCATCTTATGTATATATTGCATTTTTTTTTATTTACAGAACAAAAACAATATCATTGGGTCAAGGTCAGGGACCACGTGCCGAAAAAATGATTATGGAAGCCAGTCGTTATGGTCAATGGGTTGTTTTACAAAACTGTCACGTAGCTGTTAGTTGGATGGGTGAGCTGGAGCGTATCTGTAACGATAATACATTAACTGAGGCCGCTCACCCAGATTATCGTCTCTGGTGTACCTCATATCCCAGCTCAGTGTTTCCTGTGTCTGTGCTGCAGAATTCTGTTAAAATGACAAATGAACCACCGAAGGGTTTAAAGGCCAACATGCAAAGATCATTTAATTCTGATCCTTTGGTGCGAGATAAATTCTTTACAAATGCATTCGTTTATACAGAATCGGCCAATAAATGTTGGTTACGTGGTGTTTTTGCATTGGTATTTTTTCATGCAGTTGTACAAGAACGTCGTGAATTCGGACCATTGGGTTGGAATATACCATACGAGTTTAGTGAGGCAGATTTAAAGTGAGTTAAATGTTGATGTGGTTGATATTTGTTTGTAATGTTTTACAAGCGACTTGTTATAATTTTTATTTTTTTTATCCAACAAGTAATATTTACTGTATGTATGTTGGGGTGTCCTTTAAAAATAGGTTTGCCATTACTCCCTCCAGTTTTATTGCAAGTGGTTCCAAATGAAAGAAATTGATTAGCCATTACGCCCTCCAGTTTTATTGCAAGTGGTTCCAATTGAAAGAAATCGAGTTTGTTTTTTTTTTCGAAAAATATTAACCCATGCCGAATTTCAGTCTTAAATTGTTATTTGTGAAAAAAGTGTATTTTTATTGAAAATTTTCAAAATTATAAATTTTGAAAAATTTAATTAGTTAAATATTAATATTAGTTAAATTAGCTAAAATAGTTGTAAATAGTTATTTGTTCATTTAATATACTCAAAACTATTCAGAAATGTAATTCTTACTTCATCGCATATAATTAGCTCACTTTAGCATGGAATCAAAAATAACCCACAAATTTGTTAAAAATGCAAAAAAGTGTTTTTCTTTTTTATTAATTTTAAAGATTTTTCAAAATGCATAATTTTTAGAGGTCTACGTGTCATATTTTGTCAAAAATTTAACAATATTTTAATGTTTTCGTCAAAGTTTGCATAATTTTCGGAAAAACATCACTTAAATTTAATTAGACCATATTTATTTCTCCACTCATAAAAAAAAACTTAGTTTAAAAGTCTATTAAACGAGTTCCAAAACAATCGAACTTTTTTTTATGTTGATAACGTTTAAATCTGTTATTTAACTAAAGTTATCAGTTGCCTCATTTCACCACATGGAAAAATTTCAGTTGCACTTGAACTAATTTGTTCTTCTAATATTTAGTTTAATTTTTTAAATGATTTTGAGAACTTGTCTAAAATGTGAGTGCGCTAGTGATTATGTGTGCGTGCATTTCTATAATAAACGTGGTGGTGGTTGTTTTCTAGTGTGTATATTTTTTTACATAAAAACAACAACAATAGAAGTATCAACCTAGCTAATATGATTAATTTGCTTTAGTTTTGTAAATATACGGAGGTTGGAAGCTCATTATAAATTAAAAATAAATAAAAATATTCTCGATGTATATAAAACCAAAAAACTAATAAAACTGAAAAATATATTTATTTATGTACTATAAATATGATTAAATATTATTTTTATCTTCTCTCATCCCCTTACTATGTTTATACAATTTTGCATGACATTGATGAATAAAAATGCAAACAAAGACAGACAACAATGATCGATAAAAACAAACGCAGTGGTTGTTTTGCAAATGTTTTCAGTTCCAGTTTAAAATAGTTCAAATAAAAAATATATTTACTTATATGAATATGATTAAATATTGTTTTTCTCTTTCTTCATCCTATTAATATTTTCAAACAATTCTACATGGCATAAGTAGAGAAAACAAAGCAAACACAGACATGCAAGGATGATATAAAAAAAGTGAAATATAAAACGATATTAAGTGAATTTATATAGTGTTTTGAATTGTGTAATGTATAGAAGAATAAAACAATATGAAATTTGTTTTTATTAAATAAATAATTGACAAAATGATAGTTATTTCTGCAGCATCTTTTTTAAACAAAAATTCATCTGAATTATTGCATATCTAGTTTTAAACAACTAACATTTAGCAAAAAACATGTGCTGATTTCAGCTGATTTATTTTCAGTTTCATTTAACAGCTTTTCTGTCAAATAATTGTACTTTAACTAACTTTTTACCTAAAACTTAAGTCATTTAAATTTAGCAAAAGATAATTTTCAACTTCATTGAAATTTAGGTACTTTTTCAGTTGTCGCAACTGAATTTTCAACAATTCGTACGGGTTTTTTTTATGAGAGAACTTCTATCTAAAAATTGGAAGGGGTATGTTTATATGTTTTTCCTGGGGTCATTTTGGAAACCACCTACTTAACAATTAAAAGTAAGTTTGCTACAATAAATGATTACGCTTGTTCGTTAGTTTAGTACCCTTTATCACATATACTAATTTAATTAAAACCCGAAAGATGTCATTCTTAAACTATCTTTGTGGGTCGTTTTTGGTCAAAATTGTATATATTAACTCTTTGTTGATCGAATTACATATCAAGTTATATTTTTTTTTTTTTTTATCAATTTAAAAACTTAGTAATCCTGTAGTCAAAATTGAAATTACGTTGTCTTTTCCCCCAGGCCACTAAGCAATAAAGGTTTTAAAATAAAAGTAAAGATAGAGGTGTAGTTCGCGTTCTAACGCATCTGAAAGTTCGACGTTTTTAGTAAAACTAAGAAAAATGCCTAATGCTTAAACTGTTCTAACTTTTTGAGTTTTATTCGATTTAACATTGAAAGATTATATCTTTTACTTTTAGTTATTTGTTAGAAAAGTATAAAGTCTCTTTTCAGAAGTCAACTTCCTTAAAGTCTATTTTTAGCCAATTATATTTCAATTTGAAACTTAAAACTACTCATGATTTACATTTAAAAAAAAAAACAGATTTCAACTGCTCAAGGCTAGAGGTAATTGTTTCAACGTTTAACATAATAATCAATTTTCATAAAATGTCCTGGAAGCTGTCGCTCACATACAAACACGAATTATAATTTTTTCAATTTATTTTATTTTTCTTTTTAATTCATAACGAGCTAGTATCAACCTAGCTAATATCTTTGATTTACTTTATTTTTGTACATATATGTAGGTGAAATATTTACAAAAACAAAGCAAATCAAATATATTAACTAGGTTGATACTAGTACTTTGATCTAGCTAAAGATTTCATCAGAACCCGAAATTTTATAAAAGCTAGGCAGAGCTTTAACAAAAAAACATATTAATCATCAATTGTGCTATATTCTTCTCTTCTTAGTAATCAAACGCGTGGCTAGGGTCTTTTCCTAACAAGCATCAAGACGTTACTAAACTTTGAAGACCAAAAATTTTATTTATTTTTTCTTTAATTGGAACTAGAATATTATAAAAATAGCAACCGACATCTCTCAAATTAGTCATTTTAAAAAATCTTTAAAATAAATTTAAATAAAAACACACGTTTGTCAAATTTGTGCATCATTTTTTATTCCAGGCTGAAGTGGGTTAAGCCATATTTAAATAATTTGGAATATATGTATTAAACAGGGCCGTAACAATTATAACTTTTATTCAAAAAATTTTTTGTCAAAAAAAGAACAAATGATCTTGAACTGAAATAATCTTGCTCACATAATAATTTATGATAAAAGAACGAAATATAAACTTTTGGTTTTCATTTTTTAAAACTTAAAAGTAAAATTTTTAAAAAATTTAATTTTTAAAATTTCTAATTTTGTAAATTTTTAATATAAATACACTTTTTTAAAAAATTTGCAATTTTCGAACGAAATTCGGGTTAACATTTTCAAAAAAAAAAAAAAACATCGATTTCTTCTATTTGTAAACATTTGCATTAAAACGAAAATATTCAAATAGTTTTTAAGGGATATCCTAATGTAAGGGATTTTCTACACACACACACACACATGTGGCACACATACATATTTAAATTAATATAGTATGTGTGTATGGATTTGTGGATGTTTAATGGTTGTATACTAGTGTTTTAAAAAAAGAAAATTAATTTTTGTTTTTTTCTTTTAACCATTTGCAAGGATTATATTTTTAATATTTTTTTTTGTGTTGTTTTATCTTGTTGCATGATGGTAAGGATTTATTTTTCATTTTCTATACAGTTTATTTATAATATACTACCCTAGCAACTTGAGTTTCTTAGGGGTAGTGATTATTCATATGTTTTATTTTGAATTTATTATAACTTGCGCAAAAATATGTTAATTCATACAAATGTAGGCTTTTCGGAAAGCTTATATTACGGGCTCTCCAGTCATAAACTTAAAAAAACTGCATTTAAGTTAGTGCATACGAGCAATTCCATTTAATATCACCTTGAAATTAATCGATGTTTTCCAATTTTGATAAAATTTTGTAAGTAGCAACCCTATAGCTTCAAATTGTGGGGTAGGGACTTCACTTAAAAGGTCATAACTTTTGATGTGTTAAAAATATCGACGAATTTATTTTTGCATAGGAACGGTTTTGGGGTATAAAAAAATAAATAAAAAAAATTTTACACATTTTTTAAAAATACAAAAATTTAAAAAAAAAACTTTAAAATCAAGTTTTGGAAAAAATTCATTTTCTAAAATTTTTTTACATGTGTTCTAAACACCCTGAAAATTTCTGAGTGGAAAGCTCCTTACTTAGTGAGATATCAGGAAAAATTTAGAAGTATGTACAGTAGAAAATGTGTTTTTTTTTTAATTGTTGCTATTGACAAACTATTGAAAACTATTGAAAAATAAAACACATTTTCTGGTGTATATACTTCTACATTTTTGTGATATTAATGAATCACTTTCAAATAAATTTAAGTATTTTAATTGTTATACAAAAAATAACGACTTTTTAAATTAAATAATATCACTTTAAAGTCCACTTAATACTTAAAATGATAAATCATAGAAAAAATAACTTTAATAGAACACCAGTTCAGTGAAAATCGGTCCCATGAGAATTTCAATGAATTTTAATGCATAATTGAACAATAATATTTTTTACTTCCGTGAAAGATCATCAAGTTCTTGATTTATGTCATCTTTTGTACCTTAATTCATCATTTCGAAACAAAAACTGTCAATGAAAAGTAAAAAACAGCCATTAACGAAATTTAGCTTGCGACGGAAAGGCAAGTGAATGCGAAATCGCCGTTGTAAGCTGTTAAGCAAAAAAGAAAAACTTGCTAATAAATTCTGCTAATATGTAAATGATAATGAGTTTAAATAATTCGAGACAAGAATCCATCAAAAAAAAGTCTTAAAATATAAAAACTAATGAAATTTTCAAGGCCAGGTTAACAAATAAGCTAAAATTTTTTGAGTAGTATTGAAAAACAGCTTTATCGGGACTAGTAAAAAGGATGTATGAAATAAAAGGAGAAGCTAATCTGTAACAAAAACTATACTCTATTTATCTCTAAAATCAGTCTGCTTTAAAAATTTGTAGTTTTTTTTGGGTTGTAATACAGTTTCTTTATTTTTAATGTAAATTTTGGTCATTTATAGACCAAATTTATTTTTGTACTAACCTTGTAGTTCATTTAAAAAAACAAACCACATCAAATGACTGTTTTATGATTTTACATTATTTTTTTACAGTCGTTTTATGTAATTTAAAAAAAAATTCAAAAATAAATATTTGTTTATTTTTTACTAACATATGTGGTTTATTTTTACTACAATTGTTAGTAATTTTTTAACCAGTAAAAACAAATGACAAATGTTAGGTGAATTTAATGAAATATTAGTTATCCTTTCTTCAAGTGAAATTTTATTTGTTTTTGACTACAATTGCTGTCGTCTTTACCTACATAAAATCCTTAGCGTACTCCAAAAATATTAACTTGTTTGGTAACTTGGCCTTAAAAACCTTCAATTGTTATATCTTTATACATTTTTGAATAAACTCTTGTCTCGAGGTCTTTAAACATATTTTTAAGTCACATATTAGCAGAATTTGATAACAAATTTTACTTTTTTCTGAACCACTTTTAACGGCGATTTGGCCTACATTTGGCATATACATGTTTCCGTCTTAAGCTAAATCTCGCTTACTGTTTTTTATGAAATTTTTTGTGTCGAAATGATTAAATCAGGAAATGATTAAATCAGGATTAAATAAACACAACGACGATATTCATAGAATTAAAAAATATTATTTTGCAATTATGCATTAAAATTCGTTAAAATTTACCTGGTACCGATGTTCATTGAACTCTGTTTATTTTTTTTTACTGTGATTTTACAGTAAGGGACAAAATTGTTCACATGATTATCGTTATTGAGAATATATGACACATATTTATCTTTTCTTCACTTTTATTCAAACTTGTTTAATTAAATTAAATACTCTAATCCTACTGAATACAAAAATATGAAAACTTAAAATAAATCCAGGTACATAATGTTTTAATTAATATTAATTCAAAGGTTCAAGTGTGAACAATATTGGCACCAGGAGAAAAACTCGTCCTATTTTTGGTCTTAATAGTTTGTGTGTCCACCGTGAGCTTTTTTAACTGATTGAATTCTTTTCGGCATACTTTTTACTAGATTATTTAGCATTTCTGGATCAATATTTTCCCAAGCTTCAATAGAACGCTCCCATAGTTCATCTATGGTCTTAGGAGGATTTTTTTGAGCAAAAATCTTCCTTTTTAATATAGACCAAAGGTGTTCGATCGGGTTTAAATCCGGGGACTGGGGCGGCCAATCCAAAAGCTTGATGCCATTTTCTTCGAACCACTTTTTAGTTTTTTTCGCAGTATGCTTAGGATCGTTATGCTGCATAAAGATGTCGTTTTGTCCCGGATCCAAGCCGAATATATCAAGACTTGGTAGATATGAGTCTTCAAGAATAGTGATATAGTCCGCAGCACACATTTTACCTCTAATCCGGCGAAGTACACCAAGCTGATTTCCCCTGAAACAACCCCAAGCCATCAATGAGCCACCTCCGAATTTTAACGTACTGCAAATATTTCGTTCTTTAACTCCAACACTTTTATCTACCCATGTCCACTGCCGTCCATCTGACCCAATTCGGTTGATTTAGGTCGGGATTAGAGGTAAAATGTGTGCTGCGGACTATATCACTATTCTATTCTATTCTATTTCACTAAACAACTACCTATTTTTAAAGCAGAAGTTCCCTCAGTGAACTTATAAATTCATTTGGTACAACGATATTTACATTAGATTTTCGAATATTTTGGGTGCTGCAACTAAAATTCAGTTGAATTAACCGAACTTTGTTGTGAAAACTAATGTTGAGTTGTACCAATAGACTGAAGTTTGTAATAACAGAATTTGTGTCGTAGTAACCGAAGTTCAGTGTGGGAAATAGCTTAATTTTTCTCTGTGTGTACTACTTTAGGTTATAACTGTGTTAGAGAGCCCTTAAAGTTAAGGCTTTCCGATAAGTTCAAATTTGTAAGATTTAACATATTTTTGTGGAAGTTATAACAAATTGAAAATTAAACACATGAATAAATATTAACCGTACGAAACTCAAGTTGTTAGGGTATTAGTAGTGCTATTATTTTTCCATTTTCATTTAATTTTCTTTATAGTTATGTTTGTATATGTTTGTCTTATTTCAGAATTTCATTGCTTCAGTTGAAAATGTTTATAGCTCAGAGTAATAGTATACCATTCCGTGGGCATGTTTATCTTACCGGTGAATGTAACTATGGTGGTCGTGTTACAGATGACAAGGATCGTCGTTTAATCTTATCATTACTGAACATGATCTATAATCCCAATACTATTGAGGTTGACAAGTAAGTATAATATATTTTTTTAAAACACAAGAAAGAATGAATCAAATAAGAAAGAAAATCTATAGAAAACTCAATATTTGAGTATAAATAAAATTATATTACAAAAGCATAGTTAAGTGAAGGCCTATGGGTAGTTAAAAAAACCATGTCTTCCAAATGTAAAACATGTCTACAGTGGCGCAGTTTTATTTTTTTCGAGAAGAGTTTTTTCAAACTGAGTTTCTATAATATTAAAAAAAAACTTCGTGGCCCTTAGTCAATCGAGGTCATATATGCACAATGTATGGGAAAATTTAAAACTAATCTGTTTCAAAATCGTTAGCCAGCACCGCATTGAAATCAAAGGAGGTACTGCGGGATTTTATATATATTTGAACAAAACATATTTAAATTCTTTTTTTTATAAACCTAGCTAAAACTATTCTCTTAATAAACAAAAATATAGTCTGATCTAAATTAACCCCTTGATGGTGTCAAAACGCACCATACTCGAATAAACTTTAAACATAGCTTGCGTTTTAACTTTTTGTCGTTTTGACACCATGAGCATCTAGGGGTTAACTGAGTTCAAATTAAAAACACTACAAGAACGATTTTAATTTTTTCGACTTAATTGTAGAACATTTTTTTAAATTTGAAATCAGAAATTTTAAAAATATTCTAAAAATTATTTTCCGTTTTTTACATCACCTTTTTTTAGGCCAGGTTAACGACATGAGAAAAAGGAAACATATTTTGAAATAAATCATTTATAATTACACAGTGCAACAAATGAAGACTTTTGGAGAAATGCACGGACTCGACTTCGATTATACTACCAAAGGTTAGTAAAACCCTGTACTCGGTTTGGCCAGTTTGACAATCAATTTTTTTATGGACCTCAAAAGATTTTGAAAATCAGTGCACCACTCAAAAAAAGGTGTCCTCAGTTTTTGACCTACAGATAATTCAGAGTTGATAATATTGCTCTACTATATTTAGCAATAATGTAGTGAAGAATCTTCTGAACAAATTTGATAAACATTTTGTGTGCAAAAAATCATTTTTTCCTGCACTATTTTAAAAAAATATATTAGAAAATTATTTGTACCTTATACATAGTGGTTTTTGACTATACTTTTTTCAGCATAACTTACAGGGACTCAAATATGCAATAAAAGTATAGTCAAAAACCACTATGTATAAGGTACAAATTGGTCTTTGTAAGCTATTTCGGATGCCTAGACACATTCAGATTGTATTTATATGTTCACAAAAGTTGTTTTGATTTACAATGGCTACAATTTTGTCATATATCGTTAGTGAAAAATTATGAGTCCCTGTAAGTTATGCTGAAAAAAGTAAAAAAAAAAATAATTGTCTCCTATATTTTTTCAAAAAAGTGCAGGAAAAAATGATTTTTTGCATACAAAATGTTAATAAAATTTGTTCATTAGACTCTTCACTACATTATTGCCAAATATAGTTAAGCAATATCATCAAGTCTGAAATAGCTGTAGGCCAAAAACTGAGGACAACTTTTTTTTGAGTGGTGCACTGATTTTCAAAATCTTGTGAGGTCCATAAAAAAAAATTGGTAGTCAAACTGGCCAAACCGAGTACAGGGTTTTACTAACCTTTGGCAGTAAAATCGAACCTATACTGTCGAGTCCGTGCATTTTTTTCACTGTTGCACTATGTTATGTTAACATTAATAACATCAACAAGCCTTTTTTCATTTAATGCAACGGTTCGCAAATGGGGGTCCGCGGACCCATAGGGTTCCGTAAGAGTATTTCAGGGGGTCCGCAAAAAAAGATCCGACAAAATTATTGTTTAAAACACAAATGTTAAAAACTAATCCCAAAAATGTTTGCAATTTAGTTAATTCAAATTATTAAGTTTTTGATGATTGTTTCTGGAAGTATCGTACAGAAAAACACGTTTAAGACGAACTCGGTTTAAATGAATCATCGGTTATTTCGAACTAATTTAAACGTAGCACAGTGGCGCCATTTGAGTTTTTTTCTTTGCAAAAATCATAACTTTTGAACCAATTGAGATAATCAAAAAATTCAAAGTTAATGATAGATAATTGATCAACCTATTAAATTAGTGTTAGGAAAGGGTTCTATGCATTTTAGGTGCCTACTTATGGGTTAGCAAAGTTGAGATTTGTGGAAAAATCAATTTTATGGGAAGTAAAATAAAATATTTTTTTAAAATTTTTGATTTTTTATGTTTCTTTTTAAAGGCTTCTATGATTTAAAATTATTTCAGAAAAGATTTAAAAAAAAAAATTTTTTTTTAAATTTATTTTTAAATTTTTTGTGAAATATTGCTCACATTTTTGCGTTTATATATCATAAATTGCCCAAAAACGCATGCAACACATTTTGGGAACCATATCTTTTTTCAAAATTTTACCTCTAGCAAAAAATGGGGCAAGGACAGGCAGCTGGAAATTTTTGCATTCGGTAAAGGATTAATCAAAGAACTTATTTTGTAAATATGGAAAATATTGAAATTTATAGTTTTTTTTTTTTTTTATTTTCCATTAAAGTTGAAAAATATTGAAATTTATAGTTTTTTTTTTTTTTTATTTTCCATTAAAGTTGAAAAATATTGAACAAATTTATAGTTGGTAAATATCGATTTACCTGGACAAACACAAAGCAAACAGTACAACATTTTTTATTCTTCTCTTAATAAATAGATCTATGAATAGAATTAAAAAGAATGACGATCCGTTACCCAGTTTTCGAAATACTGTATCTGAAAGCGGTCCTAATTACCTAAAAATTGTCTGTTTTTTCAAACACTGAAATTCAGTCAACTTTTAAGGGCTATATCTGCTGAACCAAAAATCTGATTGTTATAAGAATAGCATATTTGTAATCGTTGGACAATTCCCTGTATAATAGGTTTATTCAATATTTTTTAGGGGCACATGAAATTTTTGATTTTTGCAACCTCACTTGTTCTACAGGCGACACTGTGCGTCGTTACATTTTAGTAACAATTTCAATGTAATATTTGTTAATACGAACTAGTTTAATTTGACATACAGATTTTCATATAATTTTAAATTTATAATAAGAACTTCCAAAATTTTGCAAAAAAAAAAAAAAAATCGTTGATTTTGAGTTTTTGTGGGTTTTGGATTAGAATGAGGCTGTTGATGAACTAGTCGAAAATAATTGATCTCCAAAAAGAGTAAAACGAATGATAGATTTCAACTCCAAAATCGGATACTGAGTTCACGGATGAAGATGACATCGAAAACAAATGACTATGTTAGTTGAACTTTCTTTAAGTGAAATTTCATTTGTTTTTACCTACATTTGCAGTGGTTTTTACCTACACTGATAGGATTTTCCTTCATAGTATTAATGAAACTATTTCATTAAAATCGATTCATTGGTTAAATGAAAAATATCATTAACTGAATGAAAATTCATTAATATTGGTATTTTTTTCATTAAATTTTTTTATGATTTTTTCATAACTTCATAAAAAAAATTCATTAAATCAATGAAAAATTTTGAAATTTTTTTCAATAAAAATTTTGAATTGTAATAAGAAAAAAAAATTAGATCGTTCGTTCTTCAGAATTCGTTATACAGAATTCCAAGCCAGATCTATAAAAAAATTATATATTTTGTACCGACATATAAGAAAATATGTCATCTTTTAACACAAATTATAAAAAATGTAAAGAAAGATTGAACAATTTTGTAAAAAAAAAACAATAAAAGCAGAAATAAATTAAAATTGGACCAGACCACCCTTATAAATAATATCAACGAATGATAATTTCTCAATAACCACCAAATTAATGCTATGCTAAAATAATCATAAAAAGTGCAAATTATTAAATATCAAAGAAAATATTTCATACAAACTATGAATTTTATTCATTAAACACATGAAACTTTCATAACGATTAGGCTAGTATTAATGAAAAAAATTTGATATGGTTGGTTTGGTTGGTTGGTTTAAGTGGCAGCTCACGCTACTCGTGAGCATCAAGTAGAGTCAAAAAGCGACTCCGTTTTGAAGAGACCACACTACCCGTAAGGAACTGGTATCCGGAGTACTAGACCCACCCCGTTCGGTTAAGATAACGTATGAGATCAACGAATCCCACACGTGATATTACCGAGAGGTCGTCCAGTATATGGTCACCCAAGATCCGGAGTCGAATATTCTGAAGCGCCGGACAATCGCAGAGAAGATGCTCCACAGTCTCCTCCTCGCCCGGTATGCCGCAGCTGCGACAATGCGAACCGCGTACAATCCCAAGTCTAATGCCATGCCTACCAATCAGCCAGTGACCGGTCAGAACAGCCGTCAGCCTCGAGACATCCCTCCTGCTCCTGCTCAGGAGAGAGTTTGTACGCACTAGGTCGTAGTTGGGCCACGTAAGTCTCGCGGTCCTACAGGTATCCAAATTATGCCACCTGTCCCCCGCCCTGCGAAAGTAGTGCCGGAAAATTTCCCCCTTAACAGTCCCCAGCGGTGCAGCGACTGACACCGATGTGGAGACGTTTAAGGCAGATCCTGCCCTTGCCAATTCGTCTGCCCTTTCATTACCGTAGAGGTCTCTGTGGCCGGGGACCCAAACTAGAGTAACTTGGGATAGACAGCTTAGCCTGGACAGTTCCTCCCTGCACTGACCAACGAGAGCAGAGGATGTGACGTACGAGCTCAGGGACATTAAAGCCGCTTGGCTATCGGCGAAGATGCCCACTGTCCCTCGAGCCCCTCTTTCAGACAGGAGTGATATACTTTATGAAATTTTCATTGGGTCAATGAAACCATTCATTCAAATTGATTTAATGAAAAGCCTTTCATTGACTCAATGAAACGTTTCTTTGGAGACTTTTTTAAGAAAAAATTCATTGGATTAATGAAGGAATTCATGAATACTACGCATAAATTTCTATCAGTGTACACGGTATTCTAAGTGTATCTCACTCCGAAAATTACTATAATGCAAACAAAACCATACGGTTCAAGACTACTTTTTTGGCATATGTCATTGGTAATCTGTCTGTGTAGTCTGTGGTTTTTTCTATCTGCAACGCACTTGAAATTCTGACGACGTTTTCCTAACAATCTCCCCAGTTAATCGTTGAAGTTAACATACTACGTCTATGCCTTTTCTCTATAGATAATATTAACTATTTATACACCATTGAAAAAAATATGTATCCTTCTTAAGATAAAGGAAATAAAACTGTCATATCAATGTGTTTCTTATTTCTCTCTTTTTTTAACCTTTATCGTAAAATGAAACATAAAGAAAATAGTGCAAAGTTCTTATGATTCTTTACGGGTGTTTTTTCTTTTTTGCATACATATTGTGATTTTCCAATCTTTTGTTTTACAAATTCTTAAGCCATTTTGGCTTACGTATGAATTTAAATTCATACATATTTGAAGTTTTATGTCTTTTTACATTTCGTAGCATTTTGTTAACAATATCACAATGATGTATTGTCTTATTCTTGTTTATTCTTATGTTTATGTAGCTATGCTCTATCACAGTCAGGAACATATAAAGTACCAATGAATCCAACACGAGTCAATGCTTTGGATTATATAGCAGCATTCCCTTCAAGTCCCCATCCTGAAGTATATGGTTTACATGAAAATGCTGATATAAATCGCAATAATAAGGAAACAAACAGTGTAAGAATTTTTAAATGAATTTTTGTACTTTTATATAAATTGTTAAAAAAAAAAAAATTGTTTCTTTCAACAGCTAATACAGGGTGTTTTAAAAACACAAACAGATTTATTGGCTTGTGTTAAAACTAGCGGTGTAGGACTTGATGCTAAAATCGATCCAGCTTTTCAAATATGTAAAGATATCTTAGCACGTTTACCAGATTCATATAATTTGGTGGAAGTAACGGAAAAATATCCAGTGATGTATACAAATTCAATGAATACGGTTTTGAGACAAGAACTGATAAGGTAAAGTATAATTTTACTAATTATCTGATTTTAATTAAAAATTTCAACAAAATCGAAACCGATTTTGAAATAAGTTTTAATCCTATTTCGCACCTCCATTTTCATATTGACAATTGATTTTTTCTTATAGGTTTAATCGGTTATTGGATTATATACGTAAAAGTCTGATAAATGTTCAGAAAGCCATACAGGGACAAATTGCAATGATACCGGAATTAGAAAGAACTCATAGATCTATGGTTATTGGTAAATTGCCAGATGATTGGCTTAAGAAAAGCTATCCATCTCTTAAACCATTGGGCAGTTATATCACTGATTTTCTATCTAGGTAAGTAATATAGTGAAAAATAAAAGGAAAAGCTTCGCTAAATCTAACAAACGTCTCATGGCGTTCGTCCATTGTAAAACGTTTTATGAAGAATTTCATAAAACACAAAAACGACACAGTGAAGTTCGTTTATAACGAACAACATTTATAATTAAATTTTTTTTATTACATTTACTGACTACCATATTTCATATAAAATAAGCCGGTTATAACCAGGGACCGGAAGTTCATGTAAATGCATGTTTTTCCCCTTAAGTCTGAAAAAATAGTAAACAAAATAACTTTGCGAATCATAGAATTTTGTAACGATTTTTTAGTGAATACTTTTGCATATTTCGCTATAAATGAATATTTTCCCCAATTTTGCTTTACTTATTTTGCATTAAAGGCATAGCTTTATTGCATTTTTTGCTTAAAATGCATATTTTTATGGAATTTTTCTTAGCTAACATTTAATTAATTTTTTTAAAGTGATTTTAACAACATATGCAGAGAACATATTACAACACAACAATAAACAATACAATTACTACAATACAAATTAAATTAAAATTTTAAAACATGAAATAAAATTAATTTATTTTTAAATTTTTATATTTTATTCGCAATAAGAAAAACGAAACATAACGATTTACCTAAGATGTGTATATTAGTCTTTTGCTTTAGTCTGTCTACATGTATGTATATTTGTTTGCAATTTGAAAACATTAGCTAATTAGTCTATAACATTTATTTTTTATTTAATTTATATATTATATTTTGTCTTCTATTTAATTATTATTATTAATTATTTATTTCACAAGCCGGTAACAACGCAAAGTTTAAGCTGTTTTGGTTCACAATTATGTTTTATGTATGAAAAACAGATACCAAAATCTTCCATTGTTGATATTTTTTATATATCCTATTAGAGTAGTACTTTTTAGTTGCACTTTCCTCGTCACTACTACATCTTGACATGCCGCGACATAAATTAATTTTAAGTATATCTTTCAATCTGGCTGTCCTCCACTCTATTAATGTGCTTATCAGTACTATTTCTTTAGCAAAATAAATTAGTAAATCATTATTTTAATATAAGTAAAACATTAGTTCAAAAGAGTTAAGTGCTGAATAAGTATAACTAAAATTTTAGCTGAAAACATAAATTTAACAAAAAATTTGCTGGAAAATGGTATGCCTGATTTACGTTTTACTAACCTTTGACGTTTTACTAACCTTTCTACTAGCTTTTTTTTTGAGTGTAGGAGCATTTCTACTACTCAAGTTTTTTCACATAAATTAATCAATAATTTAGTAGAAATAAGTAAAAACTTGGTAAAATATTACTAGTTTTCGCTTAACTTTTGTGAATAAACTTTATTAGTACAAATGCTCTTAAGTACTTGTCAACGATTTTTTTTTTGTGTGTAGAATAAAACAACATTCGAGAATATGGGTATCAAAGGGTTAAGCCAAAAAAGCATTATTCTGTATATCTGCAAATTTTGGTTGAAAAATGTCCAGGGGATTTGTAAGCACACCGAAAGTTAAATAAAACGTAAATGCATATAGGGTTCTGACCATCCAATAAAATTTATTGAAGACAATTGCATTCTGCCCACTGTGCATTTATCTGGGTTTTCATACGGGTGTAACAAATTCGTTTATTTATTATTATGGATAATAATATTTGCATAATATATAAAACAATTTGAGAGAAATTATAGCAAATGTTTTTAAAAGCATTATTGTTATTTCAAAAATTTTCAATTTGCTTCTTTCTTTTAAAGGACCAGCTAAATTGTTTTTCTAATGAGTAAAAATAGATCAACATTTTTTCATAAATTTATTTTATTATTTCTAAACAAACTCAGATGTTCTCTTATGCCTTCGGAAAATATCAATGTGCGACACAGTTTTAAAAAATATTCGCTGAATATTTTCTATTTCAAATATTTAATAAGACTTTAACAATTTGTTCTACTGTCAATTAAAACATCAGTACGGGTAGCACGAATGTCTTGCAACACATTCACTAGACTTTTTTTGTATACAACAACAATTTCTTAAAAAAAAAATAAACATATAAAAATCTAGACAAAATTAAAGTATCCCATGAAAAAATAAAAACTGTTTTATGTGAAATAGTCTGTTTTTGCTATTTGAAGTATAAAAATCGTCAAAACAGGCATCAAAGCACGCATCAGAAGACTTCAGCCGGAAAATGGTTTTTGTCGGTATTCGAAAATTTATATGGCAAACGACAACAAATATGTCAATTAATGTCCCAGTTAGAAGCTAACGGAACATTGTGAAAATGGAGCTAAGTTGGATATAGATCCAAGCTGTAACACCAAGAGATGAATTAAGTTCAATTCGAATCTTGCTAAAAATGTTGATAGATTAGATTAGATTATATGGCACTATGCACCGCGACCAACTTAGGTCTTTTGTGCTGCCTAAAGTTACCCTAAAGATTCACGCTACCTATAAAGCCAATAATCCTATTAGGCAAAATCTTCATAATGTCCGAAGGGGAGACAAAGCGATTGCCAAGAAACTTGGCACGCCTTTCACATAGCCTCGGACATTCGCAAAGAACATGCTCTGAAGTCTCAGCTACCAGTTCGCAAAACCTACACTCATCCGTGTCCGAAAGACCCCTTTTGAGCAGGTGGTATCTGAGATTGCAGTGTCCAGTCAGGTAAGACACCAGGGTTCTCAAGTCACCCCTCCCGAGGGACAAGAGTCTCCTCGATCCTGCACTGGAAAAAGAAATCAATCTCTTAGCCTGTCGTTGGCCAAGAGAGTTTTCCCAATAGAGAGAGAATTCTGACTCCCTCCACGACCCGAGCTTCTCCCTAACATACCCCAAAGGTATACCACAGAATGGTTCAGGGCCAATAAAGGGCCTTCGGGCCCCGCAATTAGCAAGACAATCTGCCCTCTCGTTGGCCTCATGCCCCTCGTGACCAGGAACCCACCCTAAGGTAAGCGAGTTGCGCCTGCCAAGTCGGTTAAGAGCCAGAATGCATTCCATGACCAGACCAGATGACACCTCATAGGACATTAAAGCCCTTAATGCCGCCTGACTGTCGGAAAGAATGTAGATACGAGATCTAATAGTGCCCCTTCGTAGACACTCCTCCGCGCAGACACAGATAGCAAAAATCTCTGCCTGAAAAATGGAGGGGTATCTACCCATGGGTAAGGCCCGTTGGAAACCTGGTCCATAGACACCCGCACCAGTGTCACCATTCGCATGCTTTGAGCCATCTGTGAACCATATCTGAGAACCCCGCTCTGGCTCCCAGGATCTGTTGGTCCACATGGCCCTGTCGAACAGCATCACTTTAAAGTTCCTATCAAAGATGTACTCCGGTGACCTCCTATCCGTAACCTTTGTAATCGGGTCATCAATTAGGATTCTAGCGATCCTCATGTGACCCCTTAGATCACCTCCCCTCATGTCACCGAATTCTCTAAAAATGTTGACACTATCTAATAGTTTTGCGATTGTTGCGAATTTTTATTTTTTGTTGAATATTTGGATATTTAAAAATTTCGGACCTTTTTTTATCGTTTCGACTGTAAAATGATATTTTAAAAAAAGTCTTTAGAAATTTCCAAAAATTTTATATTTTGGGTATTGGAAAGTTTTTGTTCACTATCAATACAGTGTTTCCTTTATCGTAGTGACAAAAAGTTGTACCCCTACTAAGCAAATATAATATGAAAATTAAATTAATTCATATTTCATATAAAAAAAATCTGTTTAAAAAATACTAAACAATTTAAATTTTTCATAAGATATAAACTAAACGGTATTTTAGCGGTATTGCCTGCCATCCATGCAGAAAACTATGTAATTTTATTAAAAAGAAGAAATATCATGGCTCTAAATAATTTTTGATATTTGCAAAAAACTAAAAAGTTTGTAACCCAATTTATTGTACATGTAGTTCGATCTGGCAAAAGATCTCGTTAGAATGTTAAGTTTTAGAAAAGCTTTAGTCTCCAGAATAGCCAGAGTCTTAACAAAAACCCCATTTAATCATCAATTTTACTCAATCCTTGTATGTTTTTTGGCTTGTAATATAAAGAACAATAAGAACTGTAATTTTGACGTTAATGAAATATACTATTTTTTGTGGCATGGTAGTTACAATGGAAAGCCTCATACGTTAAATTTCTTTCTGTACATGCTTCGTTATTTTTCTCAAGTGTTATGTTTCCGTTCTGCAAAAAAAAGTAGTTTTAATAAATATAACTGAAATTTGGTTATGTCGAATCTTTAATGCACTACTCCTTTTTCCAATACATAGGGATTTATATAAATAATTTTTTTAATACTAAAGGGTCCGTCATCTAACGTTTTTATTTCCGATGCCGATTTTGAAAAAAAATCATCTTTTCAGATGAAGCTCATACTGCATGGCCAGCCGAGGCAGCCATTTGAATGAAATTATTTTCCATTATTAACCGGAAGGATTGTACTTTCAAATAAAAAAAAATTTGAGAAAATATTCAGTAGTTTTTTTTTATAGCATTTTCAAAAAAAAAAGTTATTTGGCGGGTCCTTTATTTCTGAAAAACATACATTACAATATTGTTTAATTTTTTCATTTATACCTTCTAAACTAAATTACCGATTTCGTTAATTTTAAAGTAGTTCTTTTTTAGTAGTTTATCATGTTGCAGTTTACTAGTTACAAACCAAATGATAGACCTATTTGAACTTCCTTATGAAGCAGAGACATAAAAAGAGTTCAAAAACGAATTAGATGATATAACTACACTTAGGGAACTTCTGCTGTAAATATTTGTAGTTGTTTGAGTTGTAAAACAATGTCTTTATTTTTAGCTAAAAAGCAGTAATTTGTAGAATAAATTGCAGTTTCGACTACATTTGTAGTTCTTTAAAAAAAAATAATTACTGTACTATGAATTTACATTCATTTTATAAGTTCTTTCTGTTTTTATTTAAAATAAATAAAACAAATACACGATTGTAAAATTTTTACTGCATATGTGGTTCTTTTTTACTACATTTGTGGTTAATTTGATCAACAGTAAAAATCAAATGACTATGTTACTTGAATTTAATGAAATGTAAGTCCTCTTTTTTCAAGTAAAATTTCATTTGTTTTTAACTACCCCAGCAAAACTTTGGCAATGGGTGCGAAAAAAGTAATGCATTACCTTGTAATGCATACTCCCTACCTGTATCTTTATTTCCTAATACAAAGTAATGAGTTACCGATAATGATTTACATAATGCATTACTTTGTAATAAATACTCATTACATTCAGCATTATTTCGAAACATAGAGTAATAAGTTACCACTAGTTGGTTACGTAATGCATTACTTTGTAATGTGTACTCCTTACCTTCAATATTATTTTGGAACATGAAGTAATGAGTTATCAATAATAGGACACTCATGGGTTACATTGTTATAATACATCAGTACCTTTTACATTATTCCAAACCAAAAAATAATGTCTTCCAGATTATGAATTACATAATGCATGAAATATAAGCCTAAAGTAATGTTTAAAACATAATTTTGAAAATCTACAATATATTTACACACATTATTTTGTGATTTGTTGTAAGCATGATAGTAAGTTATGTATTTTTAAAATCACAAACGAAAACTCGAAGCACAACAATTCATTTACATTTTAAGCAACTTATCATTATATCGCTCATTTACTTCAAGAACGTTACAACTCAATAAACATGATTTTTGAGTTATTGACGCAGAATTATTCGTTATATCACGTATGATATTGTTTAAAAAATTCCTATTTATATCTTCTATACTCACCTCTTGAAAGAAATTATGTCGTTATTTTTTCCTCAAGGTGGGAGTAAATTGAAAACTTTAAACTCGTTTTCTACAAAATCAAAATTTTTAAGTTATGACGTTATTGAAGTAAATAAGCAATATGTGACAATAGCTCAGTTAGTAGAGTTCTCACCAGAAAACCAAAGACCTTAGCGCGAAAATGTTTTTTATTTATTTAAAAAAATTTTTTGTAATATTTTTTTTTTATATAAATTAGTTTCTATGCAAATCTATTTATAGACACATTACTTTTCGAAACCCAGTAACAATAAAAGTAACTAGTTACCCCCTACCAGGTAATGAGTCCAAATATTACTTTTAGTCTCATCGCCTGTAAAATTCACCAGTGAAGTAATGCATGTATCCCTATGGCGATACCTTACTTTACCCATTATTTGCTAATGTGTGGTTTTGTTGGGACATTTGCAGCGGTCTTTGCCAACATAATATTCTCATTGTAAAAATGTTCAGAAGATTAAAAATGTTTTAAACTTTTTTTCCTTTAATTTAGATTAAAATTCTTTCAAACTTGGATTGATGAAGGAGAACCAATTGTGTATTGGCTATCGGGGTTTTATTTTACACAATCCTTTATGACAGGAGTTTTACAAAACTATTCACGAAAGAATCACTATCAAATAGATATGGTGAAAATCGACTTTGAAGTAACCAAATACGAAACGGAAGCTAATGAACCAGCAGAATTAGGAGCATATATTAGGGTAAGTTTATAACAACAATAACTATGAACACACAATAACTTTCAAACGAAATGACAAAAACTTTTATAAAAATTTATAAACATGCCGACACTTTAGGAAAAAATGGAAATTAATGATGAAACAAAGTTAATACAAGTAAGACTGCATTACAAATCTACAAAAAAACAAAATTGAATGCTGTAAACTGTGGTCAAAAAAAAACTAAAATCGAGCTTGAATTATAATATTTGTTAATTCAATTAAAAGTTTAATTGAATTCGATCATATTAAGGAAATTATAATATCAATTAAAATTTTGTTGCATATTGTTTTTAATTTCAAACAAGTTTTTAGTATCTGCTATTAAAGCTTTAATCAAAATAGTAAACAAAAAAAAACGCCGAAAACTGATCAAAAATCGACAAAATTTCAAAAATTGACAAAAAAAAACAAAAATTTTTAATATTAAAAAAAAAAACGCTGAAAACTGATCAAAAATCGACAAAAATCAAAATTTATAATATTTAAAAAAAAATCGTAAACATAATTGATTTCTATTTTGTAAATTTTGATATTTTTTTTATTATTGTTATTTTTTTAAATTTGGGCTTTTTTCAATTTGTGTTTATTATGGCTTATAAAAACTGGAAATTTTGTGTGCACCAAATTCATTTTCAACTAAAAATATAATAAAAATTATTAAACTTTTAGTTGAAAGTGAAATCAAACAAATGTTATTGATTATATTTTTTCTGCGATGCAGATTTTTTTACTTACCACATTTTGTAGTCTTATCTCTTATGAAAAAACACTTCAAATCCAGCCTAAATATATTTTTAAAGATAACTTTTACTTACAATTTATGTTGCAAGTATATTTACCATAATAACACTTTCCGTTTCTATAATTTTCCTTTAGGGCATCTTTCTTGAAGGCTGCCGTTGGAATCGTTCACTACAAGCATTAGACGAATCATTTTCCAAAATTCTCTTTGATACCATTCCCGTTATTTGCCTCCTACCTGCCATAAAAGTAGAGGGTCAACAAAAGGCTATTGTCACCAAAGATGGTATACAAATCTATGAGTGTCCTGTGTATAAAACAAGCGAAAGGCGTGGTGTTCTATCCACTACTGGTCATTCGACAAACTTTGTTATGTACATGAATTTACCGTGTACAAGAAATCAAATGCATTGGATTAATCGTGGAGCTGCTTCACTGTGTCAATTAGATGATTAGTTTCAGTTTTGCTTGTAGAAATTGTATAAAACTAATATATTTTATTTTGTGTATAATTTTGTTACATTTTTACAACATTTATTTTAGAGATTTGTTTACAAATATATTTTTTTTTTATTAAACATTTTTGGAATAAAAATAACTTTTAGCTTGTAACTCTATATTTGCATAGTCTGTTTTAATTTGTTTTATGTTTTAACAATAAATCAAAAAAGGGGTAATTTTAAAATTCTTCGTCTATATATTCTTAATAAAATGGTATAGTGTAATATAATACGAGGCCGGATCAATAAGTCCGTGACTTTTTGAATGAAACACAGTTTTTTTTTTGCAAAAAATAAACTTGTTTTACAACATAATATTCTTTTAGCTCAATACACTTAGTCCAACGTTTCTCCAATTTTTGTGTCCCTTCCAAAAAGTAGGCCTTTTCGAGGTCCCAATTCATGGAATTTTGCCATTGAGAACGCACACGTGTGCACCCGTACATTATCTTGATGAAAAATAACTTTTTTCTTGGCCATATGGGGTCGTTTTATATTTAAATCCTCGTTAAATCGGTCTAATAATTTGGCATAATATTCGCCGTTTATTGTTTTTCCCTTTGAAGGTAATCGATGTGGATTATCCCGCGTACATCCCAAAAAACTGTTGCCCTCACCTTATTGGCCGACAAACTTACCTTGGCCTTCTTCGGAGGCGGAAACCCATTGTTTAGAATGCTGCTTGGTCTCCGGAGTGTTGTAATGGATCCACGTTTCATCCACAGTTACAAAACGCCGCAAAAAATTCATTCCAATTGTGGTTAAACAACTCCAAAAAATCCTTTGAAGTTGTCACACGATCATTTTTATGGTCAATTGAGAGCAAACGCGGCACCCATCTTGCAGACAGCTTCCTTAAACCCAACTGATCATTTAAAATCAAAACCACACTGCCATATAAAATGCTTACGGCATCAACAATCTCACTCACTTTTACTCTTCGATCAGCCAACACCATATCGTGGATTTTTCGACATTTTCGGGTGTATTAACCTCAACTGACCGTCCAGAACGTTCAGCGTCATTTGTACTTGTAGGACCACAACGAAAGTCAGTAAGCAGCTTTTTTACCATTGAAATCGATGGTGCAGAGTCCCCACAGTATTTATCAAGCTTTTCCTTAGTTTGATTGACGGTTTTTTTTCCCAAAAAATAATGTTTAATGAGCACTCGAAAATCACTTTTTTCCATTTTTAAAAAAATCCACAAGGTTGTATGCTTTGAACAGCTGTTAAACGCAAAGTAAATGACGGAACTGGTAACAGGTAGTACTTGATAGGGCAGTGTTGCATTTCGTATAACTACGAGGGAAGTTCGAAAAGTCACGGACTTATTGATCCGCCCTCGTATAATTTAAAAGAACCATACGCAAGTAAAAACTTTTATATATGATCATGCATTATTAAATATAATTATATATGTTTTATATATATAATTTTACTACTACAAAATAGGTGAATTTGCAAAAAAAAAAAAAAAATAAAAACATTTTTGAAAATCTCCAAAAGTACCTAAAATCGACCCCTTGAAGAAAGGCCACCAACTAAAAAATTCCTGAAAATGTAGAATTATGCAAGTAAAACACCTGATTTGGAAAATTTAAGAAAAATTATTAAATTTTATTTGCATTCGGAGGCTGCTTACATGACAAAATTTAGGAAAATCAGCATAAAAATTTGAATTTGTAAATGGTATGGATTCGTTCCAAGTCATCAATGGAATCACAGTTTGGCCATATGTAAACACAGAAGCGCATATTGGCACATTTCCAGTTTACTGCCACTTCAATATTAAAATGTAGCTATTAAATATTAAAATTTAGTTGTTTTTAAATAATAATTGAGAAAAAAAAATTAATTAGATTCATTAATAAGATGTCAAATACACTCAAAAAACAGTTTACCAAATATTAAGTAATTTGAACAAAATTTTAAGAAATTATGGAATGATTTGTCTCCAAAGAAGCTATAACCCAGCAAAACTTTTGTAATGGGTGCGATAAAGTAATGAATTACTTTGTAATGTGTACTCCTTACCTGTATTATTATTTTCCAACAAGAAGTAATGAGTTACCGATAATTGAACACTCATGGATTACTTTTTAATTATACCTAATTACATTTTATATTACTTCAAAAACACAAAATAGTGACTTACCGATCATCAATTACGTAATGCATTAATTATAAACGTAAAGTAATTATTAATATCTATCTTTGAAAATCTATTTATAGACACATTACTTTGTGACTTTTTGTAATCATGTGGGTAAGGTGCATATTTTAGATATCACGAACGAAAACGCGAAGCACAACAACTCATTTACATTTTAAGCAATAAAATATTATATGTATCGATAGCTCAGTTGGTAGAGTTGTCGCCTAACTAATTGTTAAATACCAGAGAAACCAGGTTCGAATCCCAGCATGACCACGTTATATATTTAAGAAAAAAAACTGTATTTATTTAATTAAAAAAAAATCTGTAAAAAAATGTTTATACAATTTTTTTTTTATGAAAATCTATTTATAGACACATTACTTTTTCCCACCTTGTAACCATATAAGTAACCAGTTACTTTATTCCCTACAAAGTAATGTGTCCACCCATTACTTTTATGCACATCGCCTGTAAAATTCATCAGTGAAATAAGGTGTAATGTAATGCGTGCAGTCCTATGTTGACACATTACTTTACACATAATTTGGTGATGTGTGGTTTTGTTGGGAACTCAAATCAAGTATACAGTTTTCTTAAAAACATGTAAAATCAGTTTACTTCAATTAGGTTAATTTTGTATTAAAATTTAGTAACTTTTGTCTTAATTTTTATGAAACTTTACTAAAATTTAGTATATTGCTGACTAATATTAAGTATAAATTTTATTTAAATCTAATAAAAGCATCTTAAAATCAAGTTATTTTTCTTAAATTACAAGACGTTTCAAATTGTGCTAATGCATAAGTAACTTATAAAACGAATATTAGCTGAAAATGCATATTTTAAACCTTGTATAAAAGTTAATATTCATTTATGAATACAGTTTTAAGGCTAAAATGTGTGTTTTAACTAAAGTATATTTGAAATGCTGTTTAATATTTTTATGAATACGGGGCTTAATGTTTATCTACAAAAATTTTCTGTTTTATTAATTTGATTTTTAACCATATTTAGCCCACGTTTTCTCTCGAATATTAAATGTTTTTCCAGAAACAGATATGGGTGTTTCCAAAGTTACGCCCGTTACCGATTTTCGGAGATTTTTGAAGTAAAATTCCAACCTAAATAAATATGCCACGAGGATTGCTTAATTTTGGCTCTATAAAAGTTCAAGCATTGGTAGCAACTGAAAGAATTTATAAAAATCTAATTTCAACACTTTTTTTGACCATTACAAAAGTAAAGGTCGTTACTTTATAAATGTGCTGTTTTCAAACTTCGGATACAAACATCATGTATTGTAAAATTTTGCACAGGATATGTCAAGTAAAAAATCTGATTAAATTCTTTGAAATGTTTTATTTAAGGAATGGGTTTATTTTCAAACCAAAGAAAATTAGTTACAAAAAAAAAATTTTTTTGGAAAAAGTAACGGTCGTTACATTATACAAAGTTAAACGATTTTTGTGTTTGAATTTATTTATTGTGGGTATTTTATTACGTAAAATTAGTGTATTGCGTAAAATTAGTGTGTTAAGTTGTTTGCACAGTTTCATTCGCTTTTAGATGAACAATAAACGTCATTAATAATGTAAGCGTCTTAGGCTGTTCAAATTCAAATGGCAAATGCAGACGCATAGATTTGGTGGGGTTTCTGAAATGAGGCGAACATGCTCTGGATCATTCATTCTTCAAACCGACATTGTCATGTATTTTAACTGCATTTGCACGCCTTTTATGCTCTTTGTGTCTTTCCTTCCTGGCATTTGGTAGCTTATTGCATCTTTCAAATAAAATGTTCTTGTTTTTCTCTGTTTTGGCGTCACGAATCTGAGGAGTTTTCTTTTTTGCAGTACAATGAAAATCAAGCTTGGATCCAGCTACATCGGAAGCAAGTTTTCTAACAACTGCCATCTTTTTTGACGACCTAATTGGTAGGTTGCGTTTGACTATTGATACAGTTTTCTAAAGAGAACGATTTGACTTAAAGCTTCCTATGACCGACGAGGGCGCAGCCACTATCGATATTTTCTTTTCTTCTTTCTTTTTTTCACGAAATGTTCTTACGCGTTCGCGTGTGTTTTTTCGTTCCAGAGTTTGGCGTTCGTCCGTCATCAATTTTATTTTATCCAGTCTTTGTTTTCTTGTGCGCTCTCACTCTCTTTTGCCAAGTAAGCCTCATGCTTTCCTGTGTCTTCTTTTCGTTTTTTTCTGTATTTTTTCATCTTGGTAAATTGCTCCATGATTTTTAAGCTAAAATCAGTAAGAATCCAATTAAGTAAGACAAAACCAGTTCAAATGCAAAACGCCAAAAAAAAAGAGGTAACGGTCGTTACATCTGTAATAATATGTTTAAAAAATCAAAATAGGTTTTTGATGCTTATTTGGCCTTACAAAATTCTTCATCTTACTTATCCTCTTACTTTTCACTACCATAAAATTAAATCGTTTGAATGAATGACGAAAAAAACAAACAGTCGGTGAGAATTTTTTCGAACTATTCACAAAAAATTAAATTTTAATTTGTCGCCTTCAAAATTGTTGCTAAGCATGAAGCTTCCATCTGGCTTTTGCTTTCTTATTAAAACAACCCCAAGAACAGTGTTGCCAAAGGGCTTAAAAAGTGACCGTTCACTTCAAGGGAAAAAACGCACACGGTGTACCAAATACAAAGTAGCATATATTTGTTAGTATACAGAAAATTAAATTTAATCCTTCGGAAAATGACAGATACGTTTATTTTGTGTAATATTAAATTAAAAATAATAATTTTATTTTTGAGCTGTAAGGGGCCATTTTCTGTGGAAGCACCCATATAGGGTTGAAAGGGTTAAAAAACATTTATTTAATGGCAATTCAGTAGACACAAACGTCTTTCACACAACACAACAGTTACAGAAATTACAGAAATATAATTAATAGCTTTCCCGATGGATGTTTTTTAAGAGATACCATTCTCAAATTTAATTAAAAAAATTATAAAAAATAAATTTAAAAATGAAGTGTACCATGTAAGTTTAAATGCATCTATTTATCTTCAATAATATTAAAATATATGAGAATAATTGGTTTTATGTATGCATGCTGAAGTTTTCTGCTGTTAAAAATGTTCAGATTAACCCTTTTCGTCCCATTTTCTTATAAAATAATTTTGTCATTCAAGATCAAACGCGGGCTTGAAGGAGTTAAAAACTCAATACTTTCGTAGTTTGCTTTATTTTGCCCTTAAAGATAAAATCATGAAAATTAAATATATAGTTTTTAAAACAGAGTTGTTTAAAGGGCGACTTGATACTGCATTTTTTAGTTTATTCCTATTAAATCTGAAAATTAAAAAAATAACAAATTTTCGGTTTTCTATGTAAAAAATGGTAAAAGCTTTATTTCAAAATATCATTAAAAATAGTTGAACGCCGGCATCCAAAAAATGAACATACACAGATGTGACCAAAGTAAAAAAGATGGTAAGAATAATGAAAGATATGAATACTTTCTATACTAACATTTAAACGTGAAACTGGGCAGCTAAAATGGTACTTATTCCAATTTATTTTTTAACCTCTATTACATATCTTAATTTTATGACAGTCGGAGGAAACCCATCAGCTGTTCTTCCTTGTAAGCAAATTTTTTTAAACCCAGTTTCGTTCATAAGTAGCAATAACGTGCCTTCTCTTCACCGACATTTTGTTGTGTTTTTTTTTTTTTTAATTCATGTTTTCAGACCATGTGTGACTCCTATTACACATTTAAACATTTCTTCCGTAATCTTTTAAACACACATTTAATTGACCATTTAAGTATCATCTCTCAAAATATTTGCTGAAATTGTTTTATTAAACATATAATAAAAAAAAAAACAATTTAAACAATAACAACACAATAAATGTTTATATTTATTACCCACATGTGCATAAACAACACTTTAAATTCATGTGAATAATCGTTAACGCACGTGTGAATTGTACCAATCATGCGTTCATAATTTCAAAAATATAAAAAATGATTATCAAATCATTCAAATCAACTTTTATGATAATTGTAAACACATATTGAAGTGTCGTTTTCAAAATTTAGTATTTTGACTGTTAGCAGCTAATTTTAGATTATAAAAATTCAAAGACCGTTCTTGAACTTGAACATTAAAGACAAAAGAAAACTTTACGAATGCGTTGGAAATAAACTATATTTCCGGCAATACTTGAAACTGTCAAAGATTATCATTTATAATCATCAGGGACAGGAACTTCATGCACTATAAAAGTGTGCTTTAGGCGCTTATAATATGCATGAAAAATCTAGAAATATGCACTTATTATTTTTTTTAAAATAAATTTTCTTCGAACAGACTTAACTAGGATTTTTGATTGTGGGCGTTGTGGTGTAATGGTTAGCGCGTTGGACTGTTACACAGATGGTCCCGGGTTCGATTCCCGGTGACGACAACATCAATTTAGAAAAATAATATGTATGAGTTTTCTATCACTTATATGTATCGCTGCGCCCACCTTCGGTGTTCCCATAGCACTTAACCCCACCGAAGTAAAATAATTAATCAGGGCTATGAAACAAAAAGCTTCAATAAATTCGCCAAATATACATCAGGTGGCGAGCAACAACTGTTCTAAGACTTATCTACTCGCGCAATTACAGTGTTGCCATGTTTGAAGCCCTTCATCTTTCACCACCTTTAATCTCTCCACTATCCCCTTTCCAAAGAAAGCAACACATTAATTAATAGGAAGAATTTCCTGAGTATTGCTTCTCTTTATTAAAAAAAAAAAAAAAATATACTATTACCCTAACCGAGCACTAGCTACTATGGCCTTCGGCGCGTTGTAGCGAAAGCAGACCAGTACATCTGGTGGGAATCGAACCCACGACCCCCGCACTGATAAGCCAGCACGCTACCAACTAGCCTACCGGGGCGCACAAAAAATAAAATTAAAAGTGACTTTGTTACGAAGAGCTAAGAAAAATAATATAAAAAATATATGGGGCGTTTCACCTCAAGTGACCCAAGTTTTGAAACCGATGTCTTTTGATCGGGATGAAATTTTCACCAAGGTTATTAATATTGGATAGTAGTTTAGACACAATTTTTCAACAAGATCGGTCTAGAACTCTCTGAAATTTTGGCCAAACAGGTGTTTTTTCTCATCCATGTAACTTATTACCTATTGCTCTTAGCAAAATTGGTTC
Organism: Delia radicum; assembly: GCA_021234595.1. NCBI lineage: Eukaryota > Metazoa > Arthropoda > Insecta > Diptera > Anthomyiidae > Delia > Delia radicum. The sequence continues at coordinate 56,558,224 of CM037853.1, forward strand.
TAAATAGTTTAGATAGCTATTTCTTCAATCTTTCGAAATACTAAAAAAAGAAATGTTTACAATTTTTTTTTTTCAAAATCAAAAATTTTTTAACTCAAAAGAAAGCTTAGGTATTTTCCTTCAACAGCTTTCTGGTCGCTTAGTGGGATGTGAGTGGGATATTTATCAAATAAATGTTTTGTAACTCAAGACAAAGGTTTTTTTGGAAGTGTTTCTAAAACCTTCAAAATAAAAATGATCACAAGTTTTCTTGAGCGAATGACGCGCACTTTTAATGTAACATATTTTGTCACGGCACACTCAAGTTGTTAATGGACATACTGCAATAAATATAGAAATCGCATTGTGTTTTACTAACCATCAAGATTCCGCAAAAAAATAAAGATTAAAGAGAATATTTAGAATATGGAGCTTTCAATATTTCATTGATCTGATTTAGCATCCCTTAACAAAATCCACCAATTTTTAAGAAATTTTAATGTTTTCTTTGTGGATTCGATTCAGCTTGGGTGACTTTAAAAACTGTTTATCAGCTATAAATTCCGCGGAATTCGAAATTTAAAAAAAAATAAATCGATTGCTCAAAATGTCATTATACGAGATGTTGATCTGTAAAAGACGTTATTAAAAGCTTAAAATGAAGCACGAACTTAGCTCTTAAATGATTTAAAGCAAAAAACAATATGACTTTTCCGGTAATGGATGTAATTAAAATTTGAAGACTACCCGTCAAAAATCATAAAAGCAGCTGTAATTTTAGCTGCACTCTTTCAAGTTGAAGGAAGCTAATGTATTTCAGTTGCTTGTATCTTAAATACGTTCCAGGCGGAATTAATGTGCTGCACATATTTCCGCTTAATTTATTCTCAAATAATAAATTAATTGATAGTCCAACCGCTATTAACACTAAATTAGTTAAAACTTTACTGTTTTCTAATAAACTACACTATTTACAGTTTTATTAATTTATACCATTTTTTTCTCAAAACTATTGCAAATAATACAGTGTATGGCCTCGAACTTAAATAATTTTCATTTTCATTGCACAATTAAAGTTCAAAAAAAAAAATTATTTTTATTTTTAATTATATAAAACTTGTAAAAAAAAGACAAAGTACGGTCTTGTTTACTTCCCCTTAACATATTGTTTTTAAACAAAACAAGTGTAAAAATAAAAAGGAGAATAAAAACAAAAAGCGTGCATTGTATATCTATCAAAGGTAGAGCTTGCACATAATGAACAAGTTTTCAATTTATTTTTGATTAATTGTGATAATGTTTAACTTCGATCTCATATATTAGTTCTCATTTAGTGAGAAAACTACGTTAAATGAATGTTTGATGTTTGAATAGGATTGTCACTTCTTTCAAAAAGTGTTCTGATGATGGGAAAATTCTCGAAATAGATCTATCAACACATTCCTGTAAGTGGTTTATTAATAAATTTGAAAACAAAAACTCTATAGATTATTTGTTAGGACAATATTCTAATAAAGAAATATAGAGTATGGCCTCGAACTTGAATAATTTTCATTTTCATTATTGCAAATAGTATTATTAACTTCCCAAGGAAATAAATATTAAGTGATTTGTCAAAAAAATATATATATATTTTTTTTTGTGGTTCTCAAATTAAATTAATTTAAAACTTAATTAGCACATTTATTTTTAAATAAGATAAAGAAAAGTCACGTATTAACGGTTCAATAATTGCATGTAAAAATGGTGAACATATTTCTTTTTGTTAAGTTTCAATAAATAGTTCTACTTAAATATTTTTTTTTTCAATTTTGAAGCTATTACGCAGCCGGGTTCTAGTTACTAATATCAATGATTATTTCCGCGCTAAGTGGCATTAATGTGCTATCAAAAATATTTCTATTTTCTTTAATCTAAAATATCCAAAATATGACATTCAAACCTTAATTAATACTAACCAATTGAGTATGACCTTCAAAAAAAATTACAAAACTTTTTGTATTGTTTGAAAATATAATCTATATTTTAAAAAAAATTGAGAATTTATATGTAATTTGATATTTACCAAAAATGGTACATAAGGTATGAAAAATAAGTTTTGATCCATATATCTCATTATAGTTAAGAGATGAATTATTATGATAATTGTAATGCATATCTGCAACAACTTATGAAATTTACCAGTGATTGTATTTTTAAGAACTTTTTTAAAACTTTAACTTTGAACTTCCATAACTTTAGCGGCCCTCTCTCAAAGCGTCATTGATGTGCCATCAACAAATTTTAATTTTTTTCCCCCCAAAAATAAAAAGATTTAAAAAATGTACATATACAATGAAAATATGCATATAATGCAGAGTAAGTAAAAATGTGCTATAAAAATATGAATTTAAAGGAAAATAAGCATAAAAGCATTTCTAGCAATATATGCAAAAATATGAACTAACAAATCGATGCTATTTTAACACAAATTCTATGGTTCTCAAAGATATTTTGTTTACCCTGTTCTCAGAATTAAAGGAAAAACATGCATTTGCATGAACTTCCAGTCCCTGATAATAATATATAAGAGTATTTGAGTATAAGAGGATTTGAATAGATAAAATAATATTTTTGATGATGATGATATTTTGATGAACTACTTAAGATTTGAAAGACAGTCTCCCCAAAAAAGGTGTATTTTTTAAATTGGTTTGTAATAGCCATATAAAAATACTTAAACAGGTTTTAAATGAAATTGAAATTAAGTTCGGCTTAAAGTTTTAGAGTATAAATATTATTGTTTTTTAATAAAACAAATCATATTAAAAATTTTCTTTTATTCTACAAGTTGTTGGACCTCAAAAATAGTATGGTAAGCAATCATGAAATAATGAATTTAAATTAAATATTTTTCGGTACAAATATTCTTAAAATCTTAATAAGAATCTAAAGCAACTTTTCCACTAGAGCTTTTCCACTAGATAACCAACTGTTTTTTAAAGCGAATGAAATAACTTCTCCAGAGAAATGTGTATATTTGAGAAATTATTCCGTTCTCCATATAAATACACGGAGTTAAATCTTATATTCACTTTTTTTAAAAAATTTAAATTTTATTAAAATTTCTTTTCATAGATGCTTTCTAACAGAATTAATTCTAAGCTTAATTCTCGAAAGCTTTAAATATATGAATGAATTGTACACAGAGAGATGAAGTTTTATTCACAATGTGAATGAAAAATTTCTTAAACTTTATGAAAAAGCTTAATAGTTTTTTTAATGAAACTAATTTTAATAAAACTTTTTCATTAGTAGTATGACATTTTTAATAAATAAACTGAAATTTTCCATTAAATTTTATGAAAAACTGCATTAATATAATACAAAGTTTCAATGGACAAGTTCCAATGACATAGATATTATATCATTAATTCTATGATGTGTATTTTGAATGCTTCAAATTTGAATGAACATAATATTAATTGATTCAAGTTGGGAATTCATTCAAAACCAATTCAAGCTTAAGATCAAAGCTAATGTGTGGATTATTAAGGGAATGAATCAAAGCAACTGTACAGCAAGCCAATGAAAATTTTCTTCATAGAGTGAACTTAAAATTTCTTAAAATTAATGGAAAGCTTCATACTTTATATGATACTAGATTTTTTAATGAAACATGTGCATTAAGTAAATGAAACTTTTAATACAAAAAAAAAATAATGCAAACAAATTTAATGAAAAATTGCAATAGCTCAATGACAAGTTTCTATGGACAAGTTCCAGTGTAACTTCATTGTTTATATGCAAAAATGCATTAATAAAGGGTCCGCCAAATAACTTTTTTTGACAATGCTATAAAAAAAAACTGCTGAAGATTTTCTCAAATTTCTTTTTTTTATTTGAAAGTACAATCCTTCCGGTTAATAATGGAAAATAATTAAATTCAAATGGCTGCCTCGGCTGGCCATGCAGTAGCCTACACGATCGGTCCAAGTTTTAAGCACATTATCGATTGTGTGCAGCTGTATTTCACCAATGGCTTCACGAATATTGTCCTTCAAAGCGTAAATTGTCTCTGGCTTGTTGGCGTAACAATTATTTTTGACGGCACCCCACAAATAATAGTACAAAGGTGTCAAATCGCAGCTCCGAGGTGGCCAAACGACATCAGCTCTGCGGCTGATAATGCGATCTTAACACTGAGCGCCCACTTAGCAAAGCGAAAACGCATTGGATGGTCAGTTGGCTTCAACTCCTGAACCAATTTGACTTTGTATGGCATCATACCATGGTCTTTATGCAAAATTCGTCTCAATGATGTCTCCGAAATGTTCAATTGTTGAGAACGACGGTGAATTGATGTTGATGGCGCTTCACGCACACTTTCTGCCACAGCAGCAATATTCTCGGGTGTACGCACTGTTTTTGGCTTTTCACGCTTTGGTTAATCGATGAGGATGCCAGTTTCTTTTACTTTTTTCGCAAGATAACGAACATACGGAGCTGACGGTGCTTCTCTTCTTCCAAAATCCGTGCGCAATTTTCGCACACATTCTGCAACATTACCATGATTTTCAAAGTAATGTCGCAATATTTCCCAGCGTTGTTCAAGCGTATACACAACCATATTCGTTCAGCGGAAGGATAAAACTAATTATCTGTCAAATCAGACATGAGCTAAGTGTTACCATTCACGAAATAAGCACTAGTTGAAAAAAAAAGTTAGATGGCGGACCCTTTATAATGCAGAGAATTCTCTCCGTGTATGTGAATATTTTTAAATTCTGAATTATATTCTTTGTGAATTATGATAAAATTATATTAATTCATTCGAAGCTCTGTTTTCTAACAAAGATCAGATTCAATCAATTTACCTTAAAAAATTTGACAAAACTTGATAGTTTTCATGTGTTGGACTATTTTACTTTGACCTGACACGATTTTTTAAGAACAGCTTGATAAATTTTGATGATATTAAATTGTTTTTTTTTTTCAGCGACTCCTATTCATATTATTTGCAGTAATAGCAGCTGCTTCAGCAGCTTCTAAAGCTAGTGATTACTTGCCACCGGTGGCCGATATTAGCCTGCCATCACAGAAGTATATTCGACCCGACGCAAATGAAGAACCAGCTGCTTTAACCGATGATGGTTATCATTACAAAGTTGTACGTAAACTAAAGTTGAGACAACGTCGCGATGTAAGCGAATTGACACCTGCAGAAGAAATTCAAGAAGATGCTTTAATCAAAGCTGTACCTGAAGATGATACGATTTTAGCTGATGACGGTCACCGTTACAAAACCGTACGTCGTTTGAAATATCGCCATCGTCGTGATGTGAATGCATTGTATTCCAGTAAAGATCTACCTGCAGCTAAAGAAACCCAAGAGGAAGCTATAGTTGATGCTACTCCAGAAGTCAAAACTCTTTTAGCTGATGATGGTTACCGTTACAAAACCGTACGTCGTTTGAAATATCGTTATCGTCGTGATGCCAATGAATTACCCTCTAGTGAAGATTTACCTGCAGCTGAAGTAACACAAGACGAAGCTGTAGTTGATGCTAATCTAGATGCGAAAACAGTTTTAGCTGATAACGGTTACCGTAACAAATCCGCACATCGTTTGAAATATCGTCACCGTCGTGATGTGAATGAAATACCCTCTAGTGAATATCTACCTCCTGCCGAAGAAACCCAAGATGAATCTGTAGTTGATGCAAATCCAGAAGTGAAAACTGTTTTAGCTGATGACGGTTATCGTTACAAAACCGTGCGTCGTTTGAAATATCGTCATCGTCGTGATATTAATGAATTACCATCCAATAAATATTTACCTGTAGCCGAAGAAACTAAAGAAATTTTTTCAGTTGTTTCGGTACCCGAAGGAAATACTGTTCTGACTGATGACGGCTATCGTTACAAAACAGTTCGTCGTTTGAAATATCGCCATCGCCGCGATGTTAACGAATTACCCTCCAATGAATATTTGCCTCCAAATGCTGAAGAGTCGGGTGATTTAGAAGTAGCTGTACAAAATCCAGAAGAAACTGTTGTTTTGGCTAATGATGGTTATCACTACAAAGCTGTGCGTAAACTGAAATATAGACGTCATTAGGAAAACGAAATTGAAATATTAATTTAGATAACGAATTTCCTAAAAAGCGATTTAAGTCAGTTAAAACAAATAAACACTAAAATAGCATGAATATTTAAAAGATTTACTAATCTTTTAATACAGAAAAACAACAAATAGTAGGGAGTTTAGGGTAGTGTGTTAAAAGGGGGTGAAGTTGTAAATTCTATTTTGTTTCCAATATACACTCAAAGGAAAACATTCATCATATTTATGAAATGTTTCATAGATTTTCGTCCAATGTAACGTTTCATAGTAGGTATGAAACTTTTCATAAATAACAAAATTATTTATGAATTGCTTTACTATATATAAGAATGATATTTTGTATTAGCAAGGATTTCATTATTTTTGTGTAGAAAATGGTTCATAGAGACCATGATATGGTCATTATAACTATTGTTGTCCATGAAATGTTTCACAAATATTAATGAAATTGTTACATTGGATTTTGACATTCTACATACTGTGTCTGGTTTTTTATAATACAAATAAATAACTATTTTTTAGCTATTTATGAATTAAAAAGCATATGTTCTGAATATATTTTAATAGCTGTAGGAACAATTCATTAACATATTTTTGTGTTCGTGTTTGGTTTCAAAACAATCTGGAATATTTTTCTAAAAAAAAACGAACACAAAAACTAAATTTATAATACATTTTTCATTTGGTAAATACATAAAAATATTTTGTTTATTTGTATATCTTTTGAATGGCGAACTAATATCCGCGAATAAATTGCAAATTGTGTAATTTATTCGAATATTTGTGAACATGTTCGTTTTGCGGTCGAGTTTTTATAGTATTTTAGGGGAAGTATTAAGATCAATTTTAGCAAAGTTCGAGTAAATTTATATTGTGCTAGTATAATATTTTGCAAATGTAAATTTTTTAATTAATTTCAGAGACATGATGTGAACATACATTAAAAAAAAAAACAAAGCCATAAACCAAAGTGATTTTGTGGATGCAATACAGGATATCAAAATAATAAAAAGTACAGTACACTGCACTATAAAGTACATCACACTTATTAATAATATCCCACTTCAAAACTTGTCAACTGTATACCTCCAGGAAGCCAAGACTCTAATAATATGCCTCTTTTATTAACTATGAATTTCTGCATAATTTGTTTAATGAAAAGTCCATAAAATTTATTTCTGAGAATTCCGAAAACTTAAATCAGTTTGATTTAGGAGATAAATTGTGTAATAATATTTTATTGGTGTTTTATAACTAAATTTATAGTAAACGAAGAAGAACAACAAATAAAGAAGAAAAATAAAGATTTATTTTTGTTTTTTATGCAACTTTAATCAATAAAATGCCGCGTGGTTCAAATCTAAGTGATTTAGAAAAAGTAAAATAATCAACTGTGCCAGCCACCTAATTAGTCTACTTACAAATGCGAATAACGACAGAAAGCCTTCGATCGAATATATTTTTGAAATCACCTCGAAGCCTGTGTCTTTGAGTCCTTCCAGTACGAGTTTATTAGGAAAAGTTAGGTACTAGATAACCTAATTTCCTCGACTAGATAATATTCCCAAAAGTTTTATCTGTTAAAGATTTTAAAAATAAAAGTGAACAAATATTTTGGTTACTTTATTCTAAAAACATTTTTTTATATAAATAGAACATTTTTGGTCTTCAAAGTTTAGTAACGTCATGGTGCTTGTTAGGAAAAGACCTAACCACGTGCTTGATTACTAAGAAGACAAGAATGGAGCAAAATTGATTATTAATAGGTTTTTTGTTAAAGTTCTGCCTATTATGGAGGCTCTAACTTTTCTAAAACTTCGGGTTCTGATGAGATCTTTAGCCAGATCGAAATACTAGTATCAACCTAGCTAATATGTTTGATATGCTTTATTTTTGTAAATATACGGAGGTTGAAAGCTCGTTATAAATTGAAAATAACATTTAGTTAATTTTCCTTCATTTAATTCAAAAAAACTACATATTGACCAAATTCGATGCCATATTGCCCAAAAAATCAAATAATGTTATAACAAATTACTCACAGTGTTTTTGGGGCGATGTGACATTTTATTTATGAGCTTTATGTTTCTGGGCGCTATTACCTAACGCAAACAAAAAACTAACGGTTTGTTTATAAAAGTAATTAATTTTAAATTTACCGACACTAATGTTAAATAAATTAATGTTTGCTAAAAAGCTTTTTGAAGCTTAAAGCTATTACTATTTCAATAAATTGCATTATAAACGTATCGACTGTTTTGGAAAGCTTCAAAATTGCCTACCCGAGTAAAAAAAATTATATATGGTCTCGTGTTTTTTCATCTTAAAATATATTATAATATGTGACTGTATATGGTATGATTCATGGCCACATCGTATTAAATTTGTCTTATGTGGAAACATATATAACGATATATTATTATATATAGACCTTTACAAAATCAGATATTAAGCATATATGCTATATATATTAAGATATCGCAGATCTATTGTCATATATAATAATACATTCTCCTATATAATACAATATATAATCATATATGGTGACATATATGCTATATAATTTAAGATTTAATAATATAAACCATCTTATAAAAAATATTTTTGTGTGTGATATAAGATATGCTTACATACCTTGTCATATCGCACACCCAGGTCAAAAGTGACTCAACTCAAAATTTTAATTATTCGGGTTTATATGCTTAAACTATGCACAATACACTAGTTTATCTATAAAAAAAATATAAGTGTATTTTGTTGTTGTTAACTGTTGCTAAAAAACAGTTATGTCTTTCTTTATGTTTCAATTGGTATAAAGATTTTTTTTCGATTTCTGAAAAATGATAAATTTTGAGTTGAGTCACTTTTGAACTAGGTGTGCTATACGTATAATGCAATTCAAGATGTAATTGTATATGACATTATATAATGTAATATATAATTATGTAAGATCCCTAGTAAAAAGGTATAGATAAGACCAGATATGACAGTATCAGTATATCAGAGTTCAGACATATTTATATATACTTTCAGATATAATTATATATCACTACAGATATATTTATATATAAATACATATATAATGTTATAAATGAATATACATGGAGCTATATCTAAATATATATGGACTCAGATATAATTGGATGGATTCAAATTTCAGATCTAATAATATATGGTCATATATGATCATATCTTACCTTTTTTACACGGAATTTTATTTAGTTTGAGATTAATTTTGTCTTATATGCATAAAATGATTAATGATGTTTGACTATATATTATATATATAATTATCTTTTTATGCATATCAGACATAATTATATATTGTTAAATATAACACCATACATAACTATATATGCGCATATGTCAAAATTATCTTTCTGTAAATTTATTTTTTATTTTATTAAAACTAATATATGTCGTGGGATTTCAATAAATCTACTTTAATCTCAAAATGTCGCATTGGATACTCCAAAAATTGCTTATATTTTTGGATGACCCAATTAAAAAATCAAGTTCAAGAAAATACACTCATTCTTCTCTACCACGCCTTTCACAATTAAAATTAAATAAAAATGCATATTAATTATTATATTAATTGCAATTGTCTGAAAAATACGTTACAATTCAAACTCAAACAAAAATCAAACTTTGCTCTCTGGCAATTCTTCCCTAACTACGTAAGCGCCATCTATATACAAAGAATATATCATAGATGTGGCATCACTTACAACATATGGCAAAACAGTGGACATTAGAGTGAGGTAAGTTTCTAAAAATAGAATTGTTGTGTTGTTGGAGTTGTACTTCTGAGATTATGTATGCAAGAACTAAAACACCGTGTATTGAATAAAACTAGTTTTAATAACAACAAAACTCGACCTGACTATAGATCAGTGGGCTAAAGCGCTCTGTCTAAAGTGTAGTGCGAGTGCATGTGGCATTAGAAATCAGTTTATCTATACCACGGTCAGTGATTGCACAGAAAATTTCATATAGACGCAATCGAACAAATAAAAACATAACAAATATTACATTATTCAAAAAAACAGGGTCACTGACGAAGGTTCAATACCAGAAACTGAGCAGTTTGATTCAGAAAAAATTGAAAATTTGCAATGTAGTTATGATTTTTAGAAAATACACTCATTTTTCTCTACCACGTCTTTCACAATTAAAATTAAATAAAATTTATAATAGTATTAATTGCAATTGTCTGAAAAAGACGTTAAAATTCAAACTCAAACAAGTTTGATCTTATTTAGGCCAGTAATAGATTTGAAGGATCTAATCAAATACGAGTATTACTGGATACCCCAATTTGGAAATAAACTTGGATGAGAATAAATATCGATATATATCAAATGAGATTTCATTTTTTTTTTTTAGATGTAATTTTTTTTTTATCGGGTATTCAATAGTTAGTCTCAAAAACATCACCACTTTTAGTAACCGTATCTTATCAATAAATAAAAAAAAATACAAATGATAAGAGTTGCAACATAATTAGATAAGAACAGATAAAATTGTATAGTGAACAGTTTAACGTCAATATCAGTACAAAAACGACATCTAAACGGTTACAATCGTCGCAAAACGAACGAATATTTTTATATATAAAAAAATTAAATTAACAAAATGAAATTAATTAAAAATAGCTCAACACATTTGGTGATTATATTAAGTAAGATATGCAGCAAATAATATAAATAATAACACAAATATTATTACAATATAACTTTTTAAAATATATATTTCATTTGTGGATTTGTGGTACACTCGACCTACGAATAAGTTAATTTAAATAATATGAGTAATAATGGACTTAACTCACAGTATTTTTCCGTTTATTACAAAATTGTTACACGAAGAAAAGTCTCCAAAACCATTTTATATAAAAAATGTTGTTAATGCTAGAAATATTTTTTGTGTTCACTGATAAGATAATAATGTTTACTCATCATGGGATATCTTTAATGTTGCGATGATTCAAACTTAAACAAAATTACACATTTCTGTGGATATAAGTATAAATATTGTAAACTACCCATTTCCAATATAAAAAGAGGAAATAAAAATAAAAAAACGCTTATCTTATTATATGACTAAACTCTAAGAATAATTATACCTAAAAGTATTACTCCAATAGAAAAAAATAAGTGAAAATGTTTGCTAAAACTACTAGAAATTAGTTAAAAATTCCGTTGCACAAAAAACTGCTAAAATTAGGAGATTGTTTTTGCTGCAAATGTAAATCTTTAAATCTACAAATATTTAGTTATATTTAAGCTAAACTTTAGTTAATTAAAAAAAATGTATCTGCTAAAATCAAAAAACAAATTTGTTAGTGAATCACAAAAAAATGTGTAATTCTTTAATTTTGGTTTACAGATTTTTTTATGCGAATAAAAATCTGCTCTTTTGAAATAAACAATCTACAATTTTTTTTGCAAAATTTTTTGTTTAATTTTGCAAAATATACTGTTATTTGCATTATAACAAATTTAAGGAAAATAATGCAAAAATTTGATTGGTACACTCAAAAAAAAAGTTTCTTTTGGATTAGAATTACAAAAGCCTTGCTAAAAATTAATAAATTTTTTGCTGAATTTTAGTAGACTGAAAAAACGCAAAAAATTTGTAGAAAATTTGTAATTTAGTTAATTTATTTGCTGAAAATCATAAAACATATTTTTGTGATTCTTTTAAAAATAACTTACAATAATTACGAAATATAAAATTTTCATTTTCCCACATTGACGACATGAATTAATTTAATATCTGAAAATATATGGAAATAAATATATATGTATAACATAACAAATATTTTCTTTTAACTACTTACATCAATGGTTTTTTAAATGATGCTATCTTTTAAAGGACGCAACTGCCGAAGATAATTATAGAAACGGAACGAAAAAATAAACAAAAACAAACGAAACGAAAAAAACAACCCTTTTTTGCAATTCGAAAAAGGAACCAAAAAAATCTACCTAAGATGTGTGTCTTTGTCTTTCGCTTTACTCTGTCTTCATGTTTGTATATGTTTGTTTGCATTTTGACCACACTAGATTATTAATCTATAAACATTTAGTTTAGAAATACATATTAAATTTAAATATTTAATTTTGTCTTTTATTTAAGTAATAGACAATTATTTTCACAAGCCGGTGACAACGCAAAATTTAAGTTGTTTTAATCCTCAATTTGGTTTTATGTATGAAAAACAGATACAAAAATCTTCCATGGTTGATTTTTTTATATGTCTTATTAGAGTTGTACTTTTTAGTATCATTTTCCTCTTCTCTACTACATCTTGACATGCCGCGACATCTGCTTCATTCTGCGTATATCTTTCAATCTGGTTGTCGGTCACACTATTAATGTGCTTATCAGCACAATTTTTTTTAGCAAAATTAATTAGTAAAACATTAGTGTAATAGTAGTAAAGCATTAGTATAAAACAGTTAAGTGCTGAATAAGTATAACAAAAATTTTAGCTGAAAACACGATTTTAGCAAAAAACTTGCTAAAAAATAGTATACCTGATTTACAAGACGGTTTTACTAACTTTTCTACTAACTTATTTTTTTGAGTGTAGTAATTACAGTTTTTGTTTGCTGTTTTTAGTTTACAAATATTAAGTAATAATATTTTCTATTTTCAGCAGAGTAAATTGCTATTTTCAATTAACCGAGAGAATTTGCTGCATGCTTAGGGTGACAATTTTTTGCTGGCATGAAATCAGTAAAAAAAATTAAAAAAATAAAAACCTTGTGGTGAATTCTAAAACACACATCGAAGTTTTTCATAAAATTTTATGAAAAATGTTACTTTATTTATTTTCATTGAAAATAGTTTCATGAAAATTGAAAAGCTTTTTCAAACGCCATAAACCACAAAATTTGTGAAAAAATTTCAATATTTAGTTGTACCAACTGATTTCAGTGAAAGTAACTGAATTTCAGTTGGAAATCCTAAAAAAAAATTGTGTATGCAGACTGACGACTTTTTCATTTTAGGTACTGAATATTTGTTTTTAAAAGCACTGAAGATTTTAAAATATTGAATTTCTCGGATTCAAAGCACTTCTTTTCGAACTAATCCTAGATCGTAAAAGAGTTTGCCATATAAATACTTTTAGTATTAAAGAATTATTTACAGTTTCCATTAGATTAAAAAATTGTTAATGGAGAAAACTCATCTGGTTCTGATGGCTTTCTGTTTTGAAAAATAGTGAATTCTGAAAACCCTATTATAAATCGTTTTTTATTTTTTATAGAAAAAAATTTAATTTTCTAAAGGTGTTAACAATCAGTACAACTGTTCAGTGTTCAGTACATTTTTAAAAATACACGTAACCAAAAATCAGCATTACACCTCTTCGTAAAATTTTAATTTTATTTATTAAAAACTTCATACACCAAATGAAAAAGTTCATGTTTTTTGAGCCAAAACAGTCTTCTAGTAAATAAGCGACATGTGTAAAGGATTCAAAACAAGTGTGAACATTGTTTTTTTTCATCTTATTTTCCACATTTCAATTGATAGGAAAATCAACTAATATGGAATTTATGCCGCCAAGTTCATCCACTTTATTAAAGTTTATCCAGCTTTTTAATCTGCATCGTTTTCATAAGCATTTTTTGCCAGTTAAAAGTTAATTTGGAGAGCTAAGAGATTATCTTTGTGAGCTTAAGATACTAAACACAGAGTTTCAGACAATTAGTAGTATGAGTACAGAGTTGTAACACGCAAAAAAAATATGGTTGAGGGAACCATATTCGAAGAGCATCATACATTTTTGGATTTATGATTGCTACAATCATGTTACTATGGTTGTGGCAACCATAATCTTATCTGCTTCTGTATCATAATATGATAATTAGATTGCCATATTATAGTTCCAAATATATCCCAATATTATCATATTATGGTTCCGGAAATTTGTATGAATTATCATAATATGAGCCCTACAGTATTCTCCCAGCATTCTGTTGAAGCTGGATTGAAAGATATGCACGTTTCTTAATAGTATATTTATTTAATAATTCACATATTTAAATAAGCTTAGGTTTAAAATAATTTAAGTAATCAAATTGTCTTTGCGCTGAAGAATAAGCTTTGTGAAATATTGTGTCAGCTATACAAGCTATACATGTGACACAGAATAAAGCACGCATAAAAATATTGTTAAGAATGCAATTTTACAATAGATTTATAATGATCAAACCATGTTTGCAGCAATCATAATAATTGCATTATAACCATATTGTAATCCTAGTTATCATATTATGATCATGTACACGAATTTCGTCATCATTTATTACCATTTTATAATCATTGCAAATATATTATGATTAATTCGTAGTACATACTTAAAAGCACGTGCATTTTGTTTAAATTTTTTTTTTTCATTAACAAAATTTTTTTGCGTAATTACAAACAATTAAAAAATAAAGCACGTTTTTTATTACTTTTTTTATAATAAACAATGATTTTATTTAACGGGTGCGCGACAATTAAACTATTGCCCAGACTTAATGGGCACACCGAGTTGAGACTACAATTTATTCTTTCTTCCACAAAACAAGTCACCATTACAATTACCACCACTACTTTGTTTGTGCGCTACAATTAAATTTTCGCCTAGACTTAAAGGGTAGACCGTGTTGAGACTACTAACTTATTCCTTCTTCCGCAAATCAGATCACCACTACAATTAACACCACGACGTTGTTTGTCCATTTTTTAATGTCTTTTTGTTTAATATTATTTAATTTGTTGGGGCTGACTGTTACTCACAACTTTTTTCACAAAATCTCAAACAAGAATGGAACTAAAGAGCGAAGACGCTCATAAAAAAAACCGACTGATCAGCTTATAGTTGGCGCAATTCTAATATGGCTGCAGTTAGATAGAGAAATATGATAATTAATACTATAGTATAATTGTAGACAATACAATATTATAAAAAAAGAGAAATGTTTACTATAACATAATAAAATCAACCATATTATTGGCAAAATATTATTGATTCAATAATAGTTTAATTAAAACAACCATTTATTGCTGTAGGAAACATAGTTCTGTGACCGCAATCATATTGCAACCATATTTTTATCTCTGCGTGTAAGAAATAGTAAGCAGAGGAAAAGTTGGATTAACTGTTAATCAAAAAGTTTCAACAATAATTTAAGCGACCGGTTAAGTGCTTGACTAAGCTGTTAGTCCCATTTTTAGTACATTAACTTTTCTGTGTAAATTGACTTACGTGTTTTGGGCGTGTTTTGCAATAACATATGTTTTGAATATATTTTTCTATAGTTTGTTTCACCAAAACACTTGCTTTGCTCAAAACACGTAAGTGGAAACATAGTATAAAACAAAATTTTGTTTTGTTACAAAAAGTAAGTTTATCAAAATGCTATTTGCTCATTAAAAAATTTTAAGAAATTTCAATAACATTTTATATAATGCATGTAAATATAATTGTTGCCATAAACTTGTTAGCGGTAACTATAGCAAATTCAAACAGATTTTTGTTTTTGGTTTTTTGGTTTGTTTGTTGAGTTTTAATTATCAAAATATGTATGTTTTCCTGATAATGAGGTAACTTTTTAACAACATGATGATATTTGTTATCATTTTTTCTCCATTTCTTCATAATTTTTAAAACAATAGCGAAGTAAAATACAAAGGAGACTTTAATACGTATTTCCCATTATGCTGGCTTATAAAAAATAAAAACTTCCATTAAAAAAAAGCATTTTTTTTTAAGCCAATATAATTATAGAGACAAACTCATAAACAAATCTAGTGCGTTTTGTACCAACTGAGAATACAATCAACTGCTAATAAAGTTTTGATTAATTAAGGTTTTACATTTTGCACAAACAACATTTCAAAAATCACATGTGAAATAACCAAGGGATACCAATTAGTATGTTCTAATTCTGCAAAGACTATTTTTCATATATTTGATTGCACTAATAGAAAAAAATTAGTAAAAATATTTGCTAAATATGTACATTAAAAAATTGCTAAAAAAAATAAAAATATGTCTCAGAAAAACCTGATATAATTAGCAGATTTTATTTGATAAATACTGTTAAATCTAAAAATATTTAGTTATATTTAGCTAAATTTTAGTTAATTGAAAGTAACTAATTAATCTGCAAAAATCATCAAAAAAAAAAGTTGCTAAATCTAGGAGTGCCTAACGGGACTGATTTTTTTAAAATCCCAGATTGCGGGGTTTTTAAAACTGCAATCCCGGCATCCTGGGATTTATCGGGTTGCCGGGATTTTCCGAAATATATTTTTGTTTATGTTATATTTGCAGATATTAAATTACATCATGTCGTCAATGTATGGACATTTTTATATTTTTTAACGTATTGTCAATTCTTTTCAAAGAAGCACAACATTTTTTTTGCGATTTTTAACAAATTAATTAACTAAAGTATAATTTTTCAAGAATTTTTTCAGTTTTTTTCAGCCTGTGGGCTTTGTGTGTAATGGTTAGCTCGTTGTACTGTTACACAAATGTTCCTGGGTTCGATTCCCGGTGACGACAACAACAATTTAGAAAAATAATATATTTGACTTTTATATCCCTCATATGTATCGCAGCGCCCGCGTTAGGTGTTCCCATAGCACTTAACCCCACCGAAGTAAAATAATAAATCAGGTCTATGAATAAAAAACCTTCAATGAGTTCGCCAACTCATCATCAGGTGGCGAGCAACAACTGTTCTAAGACTTATCATCTCGCGCAATTAGAGTGTTGCCATGTTTGAAGCCCTTCCTCTTTCCGCATATTTCACCTCTTTACTATTCCCTTTCCAAAGAAAGAGACACATTAATTAATAGGAAGAATTTCCAGAGTGTTGCTTTTTTTAAAAAAAAAAAAATTTTTGTTAAATACACTAACTTGATTTTGCTGATTACTATTTACATCTATGGTTGTCCAAATGATGATAATTTGGACTGAAGCTAAATGCCGTAGAAAATTCTAGAAATAAAATAAAAAATATCACAATATGACGTACATATAAACAACCCTTTTTTTAGCAAATAGGAAAATAATGTATAAAAAATTACCTAAAATATGTGTCCTTCTCTTTCGCTTTAGTATGTCTACCTAAAGGTATATTTGTTTGCAATTTTTTCATATTGCATAAATTACCACTATACAAATTTAGTTTGCAAATACGCATTTTATTTTTATTAAATTTAAATATTTTATTTTGCCTTTAATTTAATTAATAATCAATTTCTTTGATAAGCCATAATCAACACAACTTTGAGTTAATTATATCAACAATTTATATAAATACACATTGTTGGCATCCTTTTGTATAAAAAACATATACAAAAATCTTCCATTGTTGATTTTTTTTATATGTCTTACAAGAGTTGTACGTTTTAGTATCATATTACTCGTCGCTACTACATCTTGACATGCCGTGACATCTACTTCATTCTACGTACATATATCTTTAAGTCTGGGTTTCGTCCAAACTATTAATGTGCTTATTAGCACATTTTTTTAGCAAAAGAAATTAGTAAAACGTTAGTAAAATATTAGTAAAACATAAGTCCAAAACTGTTAAGTGCTGCATAAGTATGATGTTTTACTAATTTGTTTTTTGGGGTCTAGCTTTAGTGTATTAAAAACTCTGTTGGAGAGGTAGCAACCCAGTAAAAAAAACGCTGCATACCTGTAAGCTGGTTTGTAAGTAAGCCAAAAATAATCCCTGACAAACCTGCTTACACATGCTATGATTTTTATATGGCAAACTCCCACTTGGAAGCATTTTTTTTGGACAAAATAATCGCTGTGTTAGCACTTGTGTAATGCTGTGATTTCAGGGCATTCAGTAAAATCAAATTTCATGTCTACATTATTACAATTTAAAGTAACAATATGAATAATATATAAAATGAATTTTACATAAAATTCTACAGAAATTAAATTGTTGTTTTTAAAATTTTAGATATATTAATACAAAAATTATATTTATATTCTTACCGCACCACGTTCTAGCTCTTCAGAAACAAATACATTTTTTTTATAACATACTCGACAACACCAAATACAATCGGAAATCGCTCGGGAAAACTGGTACAGATCGTTTAAAATCCATGATATGAAACTTTCTGCATTACAACCTGCAACCTTGTTAGGGATTAGGGTAAGCTGCTTACAACCTGAATCCGTGTAAGGGAAAACAGTAAGCTCGAAATTTTTTTTGTTTATTTTTATATGAAAATTATTTGTTTCTTCTGCTGCTTCTCAGTGTAAGGTTATAGTAAGTACTACATCAGCTCATCTGTTATATCCTGCTTCTAAAAACACGTTTTTTTTACTGGGAATATAGCCTAAAATTTTCGAAATAACGGTAAAAGAGTATTTTTGCTACTGTCGCATTTAAACATTTGTAACTTACAATGAGAGTCTGTTCATGGTTATCAGACGATTGTGATGAAATTTTGATATGTTATAAAAAAAAACAAAAATTAAGAGACCAATTTTTTTTTAGCTGCGGTCAGAAGTTACCCAGTTTAGGTTAATTTCATTGTATTAAAAGTAACTATAGACAAATTTGGTATCAAATGAAAAGTTTTTCGAAGACACATTATCTGGTTTTAAAAAAATGCCCAAAGGAATTTAAGTATTTCTCTTATTAAAAAAAATTGCGTTTGAGTAACATTACATCTGACTTTTTGTTTAGAAATTTTAGTTGTATTAATCTTTAAATAATGCATAGCAATGCCTATTTAATTTGATCGAGGGTGTGTATGAGCCCGTTCGAGTGTTACTTCTCCCTATCCCGAAGAGCCTTTTCCCCTATATTTCAAATCAGGGACCGTAATCATTATGAGTTTTATAATAAAAATTACACAATAATGATTATATTATGAGTTTTAATGATTTTCTTCAATGGTAATGATTATTTTCGAGTTATATTAATAAAAATCAGCCATAATCATTATTTTTGAGCAACAAAAAATACAACTCAAAAATAATCATTATTTATGTTTTTTTTTTTCGCTCAAAATAAAACTCATACAAGGTGACGTTTAGCCGCTCGCCTCGAAGAGACTGGCACAACACGAGATGCTACCAGGCGTGGCAGACCTCGGAGTAGCCGTTCTGCAGAGAATATTGCTGCTGTAGCCGAGGATGTCATGGAAGCGCCGTCGACATCGACCAGACGACGTGCCACGCAAATGGGTATCAGTCGACGGTCTTTACAGCGAATTTTGGTACAAGATTTGAAGATGTTTCCGTACAAAGTCCAGACGGTGCATCAGCTGTTAGCTGCTGACCGCCAATTGCGTGTAACATACGCTCAAGCCATCATTAATCACCACCAAGAGGAAGATGATTTTTCATCAAAAATAATCATGAGTGATGAGGCCCATTTCCATCTTAGCGGGTACGTAAATAAGCAAAATTTACGCTTCTGGGGCACTGAAAATCCGCGTGTAACCCACGAAGAGCCATTACACCCGCTCAAAGTCACTGTATGGTGTGCTGTTTTCGCTGGAGGAGTCATCGGAACTTTTTTCTTCGAAGACGTCGCGGGCCAAACGGTTACTGTGAATGGTGAGCGCTACAGAGCAATGATCAACGAGTTCTTTTTGCCGCAACTTCATGAATTGGGATTGGAAAACATGTGGTTCCAACAGGACGGTGCAACGGCACACACTGCATGTGCCACAACCGATATGCTGAAGGATGCATTTCCCGGGGGCCTAATCTCCCGTTTTGGCGATTTGCACTAGCCAGCAAGATCGCCTGACGTTAGTAACAAAATTAATATATATCAAATCAAATGCAATTATAACAAATGATTCAAAACAAGCGCTTAGTAACAAAATTATTAAGTACACATTATATTATGGGTATTCATGTAGGTGTAAATATATATACATATGCATAAAAATATGTAAGTACATCATATATAAAGTAGTAAATTGAAAGTGAGTTTTATTTTGAGCGAAAAAAATAAAAATCATAAATAATGATTATTTTTGAGTTTTTTTTTTTTTGCTCAAAAATAATGATTATGGCTGATTTTTTGTATTATTACTCAAAAATAATCATTACCATTGAAGAAAACTTTAAAAATCAAAAATTTAAAAATCATGACGGATATGCAAAGATTTATTATATAGGCAATATGGGTATGAAAGTTTTTGTTTTCTTGAGTACTTTGACATTGCGTGCAAATAAATCTAGTTTTCGTACATTAAAGACAAAAATTGTTAACACTACTTTTTAACCCTTAAACGTAAAATAGGGCAGCTTAAAAAATTTAATTCTTAATAACATATCGAAATTCCTTGGCAATCTTCGTTAACCCATAAACGGACTCTCCTTGTTAGTAAATTCTAAGTCGATTTTGAATTTTGAAACGATATTTAAAATAAAAGTACATGTTCTTTGCAAATATATGTACTTTCTTTATATTACAAATATAAATATGTAGAGATTAAAATTTTCAATTTTTTTTTTTAACTTTTTCAACTTCTACGAGGGTTTTTTCGAATCTTCTTTTTAAACAAAAATATTATGTATGTCTCTTATTTATTATGGTTTTCTGAATTCAGATGAAAAATGGACAAGGTTACGTTGACTATACTTAAAAGCTGTACCATGCAAAATTTATCATTGAATCGTCTTCACCAAAAGAATTGGTGACCATTTAAAAGTCGAAAAATGTACAAAATTACTTGAAACTTACAAGAATGTTTTCATTAATTATATGTTTTTGAGCATGTTTTTTATCTTTCAGATTCAAACCAATACAATATGGAGTCACAAGACCTGGGGGATACATTCCCCGAAAAAGGAATTTCCACATCGATACTCGGTACAAAGTTGTTTGTTGGTTTACTCCATATTGTATTGGTGCAAAATTTCTCGTTGAATCGTCTTCACCAAAAGAATTGATGACCATTTAAAAGTTTAAAAATGTACAAAATTACTTGAAACTTACAAGAATTTTTTCATTAACTATCAGTTTTTCCGCATATTTTTTATCTTTCAGATTCAAACCAATACAATATGGAGTCACAAGATCTATGGGATACATTCCCCAAAAAAGTTATTTCCATATCGATGCTCGGTACAAAGTTGTATGTTGGTTAACAAGTGAAACCAAATTTTCAAATCTTTAAGCATTTTTTCCGTGTAATATAATTGAATTTTCAGAACAGTATTCAAAAAATGGTGTAATTTTAAACAGTTTGAGGCACACGAAATTGATGTCAACGAACCAATAACGGAACACCAAAATTACAAAGTTATAAAGAATATTCGTAAATTTTTTAAAAATGTATGATTTTGCATATTTTGCACCTGTAGAAATAGCAAAAAAAAAATCTGCTAAAAACAAACATTGCAGAAAAAGTTTAGTAACCAAAAAAATATCAAAAATGTGAAATTTTTAATGATGTTTTTAATTTTTTTTTAATACGAATAAAAATCCACTTTTTTGAAATCTGCAATTTTTATCAAAAATTTCTGCTGATTTTAGCAAAATAAACTGTTATTTGGTATCTACTAAATTTAATGGAAATATAACAAAAATTTTATTGATATTACAGTTTTTGTTTGCTGGTTTTAGTCTACAAATATTTAGTAAAAGTTTTTGTTAAGAAAAATTCTTAAACTTTATGAAAAAGCTTCATAATATTAATGAGTCTAATTTTAACGAAACTTTTTCGTTTAAAGTACGAAATTTTGAATAAATAAACTGAAAAGTTTCATAATATTGTATAAAAACTTCATTAATTTAATGAAAAGTTGAAATAGACCAATCCAAGTGAGACTTCATTGATTTAATGCAAAAACTTATTGATATCAGCAGATTAAAATTTATTAGTAATAATGAAAACAATTGTGGTGAATAGTCATGGCGGAATTTACAAACTTTTTTTTTTTTGGTTTTTTGATTTTGATAACATATAAGTTAATACTACATCGTATGATGTTTACTGCTATGCTGCATTAATAAAAACTTTTGCATAACAGTGAAAAAATTTATGTTTTTACTTTCGGAAAATATGAAAATTCCATATGGACTTAATTATATTGTTCATACATGCATATGTATGCTGGAGTATTATACTCCTTATGTTGATACAACCTACAACATATTTAAATATCATTAAAAAGTTTTATCCGCGTTATATTATTTTTCTACACTATAATTTTGTTAATCATATCTAAAGTGTTAACACTATCCAGGTGCACCCTATAGTACATACAATAGTTTCTACCAACACGAAAGATGCACTTTGAAAACTTTCGCGAAATTATATTCATATATATCATATAATACAAAAAAATTATAACTACTTTGAATTTTGAGTCATCTCGTTTTTAAAGGTATAAAATTCACACAAGATTCATCTGAGCCAAATGTCCAGCTAAAAAATTAGTTTATCGCAGCAATGTCAAACTAACAGCATTCATTCACCTATGCATGACGAAATGTACTCTCATTTTTGTATATTATTTAAAATGATTTAACTAAATTTTGCACATGCTAGAAATTATATATGTAAATCTTAATTTATCTAAAAATCGGCCAACATTTTCATATATAAATACAGTTTAATATTTTTCTATCGATCCAGCAAAAAGAATATATTAAATTTGTTGAATATTTTTCATCTTAAATATTCTAATATTTGGATGTTAAAACTACGATCGCATGATTAATTTCATTACATGTATTGTATGACTCATCGAACGACAAGAAGTTTTAGTATGCCAATATTAGAAAATTTGAGATGAACAGTATTCAACGAATATTTTCTCCGAAACGAATCCGAGTAGCAGAGTGAATCTTTATGGATCGATAGAAAAACATCTTATCTTTTTTACAAACAAAAAAATTTACCGATTTTTTTTTAAATTGAGTTTGCTATTATACTTAAAATAGTTCTTAAGAAAAGTTACTATTTAATGTTGGACATCACAAATATTTAGTAATATTTGATAATTTTGTTCTACACTCTAATTAACTTCTGTTGAAATTTACAAACTTATACATAGAAGGAAACTGTACTGCTACTATTAGTTGGGTAAATTTACTCTTTGTGTGTAAATGAAAAAATACACACATTACGTGTAAGGAAGTGCACACAAAATTTGTAATATTACATTTCAAATGCGTAAAAGTTTAAATGAAATTTTAAAATTTATATGTAGAATTGCCAAATTCTTGCTTAAAAAACATTTTTAATGTGTAAATATGTCCACAAAATGTCTGAAAATGCATTTTTAAATACGTACAAATCCACAAAAATGTGTAATTATACCACCGATATGTTAAAAATAATGTTTTTTTTTTATTTGAAAAAAATAAATTAATATGCGTTTTGTTTATAATTATTTCTTATATATAAATGGATTTAGGAATCTTATACCTAAATGTAAAACATAAAGAAAAAATCAAGATTTGAAGAAATTTTTCCTAAACAAATAATCTTAGTTTCTGGGGTATTTGGCAAATAGCCTCCGATTCTTATCACTTCTCCCCATATAAAATCCTAAGACTCTGTATATATCAGGGACAACAAAGCGTATGATGAATATCATGTTGATCATACCAACATATGTTCTAATATATTATAAAACAAAAAGTTTAGTTTTAATTGAGTATTTAAAATAATTTAAAAAAAAAAAATTTTAATGGATGAAAAAAATTTCCATTTTTAGAAAAAATTATTAAATTTTATAGATTTGCATCAATTTTTGGAATATTTTTATTAATTTGAGAATATTTTTCTAATTTTACATTTTTTCTAATCCAAAGTGACCCTCAAATTCAAGACCATTGTTTTTCTATTATATTTCCATATTACACAAAACCGCCAAAATAATCTTGATATAATTTCTTCGTTAGATAAAAAGGATATTTTCTTAACCAAAGATACATTTCTGGTATTTTTTCCAAAAGATTTTAGGTTCCAAGTTTGTTATAATTTTTATTAATAATAAAAATTATGTTTTTTCGACCTTTAATTGTGCAATGAAAATGAAAATTATTCAAGTTCGAGGCCATATACTCTATATTTCTTCATTAGGATATTGTCCTAACAAATAATCTATAGAGTTTTTGTTTTCAAATTTATTATTTGACCCTTTCAGGAATGTGTTGATAGATCTATTTCGGGAATTTTCTAGGTTCCCATCATCAGAACACGTTTTGAAAGCGGTAACAATCCCATGCCAAACCTCAAGCATTCATATGAACTAGTTCACTCACTACATGAGAACTAATATACATATGAGTTTGAAATTAAAGATTATAACCATTGATCAAAAAATAAATTGAAAACTTGTTTGATGTGCAAGATCCACCTCTGGTGGATATTCAATACACGTTTTTTTTTTTTTTTTTTGTTTCTCTCTCCTTTTTTATATTTTGTTAAGTTAGTTAACAAAACAGGGAAAGTAAATATCCTAATGAAGAAATATAGAGTATATGGCCTCGAACTTGAATAATTTTCATTTTCATTGCACAATTAAAGGTCGAAAAAACATAATTTTTATTTTTAATAAAAATTATAACAAACTTGTGAAAAAAGGCAAAGTACCGCCTAGTTTACTTTCCCTGTTTTGTTAACTAACTTAACAAAATATAAAAAAGGAGAGAGAAACAAAAAAAAACGTGTATTGAATATCCACCAGAGGTGGATCTTGCACATCAAACAAGTTTTCAATTTATTTTTTGATCAATGGTTATAATCTTTAATTTCAAACTCATATGTATATTAGTTCTCATGTAGTGCGTGAACTAGTTCATATGAATGCTTGAGGTTTGGCATGGGATTGTTACCGCTTTCAAAACGTGTTCTGATGATGGGAACCTAGAAAATTCCCGAAATAGATCTATCAACACATTCCTGAAAGGGTCAAATAATAAATTTGAAAACAAAAACTCTATAGATTATTTGTTAGGACAATATCCTAATGAAGAAATATAGAGTATATGGCCTCGAACTTGGATAATTTTCATTTTCATTGCACAATTAAAGGTCGAAAAAACATAATTTTTATTTTTAATAAAAATTATAACAAACTTGTGAAAAAAGGCAAAGTACCGCCTAGTTTACTTTCCCTGTTTTGTTAACTAACTTAACAAAATATAAAAAAGGAGAGAGAAACAAAAAAAAAAAACGTGTATTGAATATCCACCAGAGGTGGATCTTGCACATCAAACAAGTTTTCAATTTATTTTTTGATCAATGGTTATAATCTTTAATTTCAAACTCATATGTATATTAGTTCTCATGTAGTGAGTGAACTAGTTCATATGAATGCTTGAGGTTTGGCATGGGATTGTTACCGCTTTCAAAACGTGTTCTGATGATGGGAACCTAGAAAATTCCCGAAATAGATCTATCAACACATTCCTGAAAGGGTCAAATAATAAATTTGAAAACAAAAACTCTATAGATTATTTGTTAGGATAATATCCTAATGAAGAAATATAGAGTATATGGCCTCGAACTTGAATAATTTTCATTTTCATTGATTTTAGGTTCCTTTATAAATCTTTTTTGATCCCTAAGGTTGGCGAGGACTAGTTGATATCAGGGATGGCAGGCAGTACCGCTAAAATCCGTTACCGATTCAAACCCCTTTTAACTGACTATCGTTATCCCTAAAATACCATTCCCGAAATAATTGAAATACCGTTATCCGTAAAATACCGTTGCCGATATAACTGAAATATCAATATCCTTAAAATACTATTACCGAAATAACTAAAAAGCAGTTATTGCTAAAAGACCGTTAGCGAAATAATTGAAATAGCGTTATCTTTAAAATATCGTTACCGAAATAATTCAACCAGATCCAAAAAAAATCACTGTAAATACATATATATATTTTGCCATAGTTTGATCATAAACTAGCCACTCATTAGAACTCAGGCATAATGGGGCTAAAAAATGACGGTGAGCATTGACATTACCTTAATAGCTTAAATAACGTTAACTTTAAAATACCGTTACCGAAATAACTAAAATACCGTTATACTTAAAATAACGTTACCGAAATAGCAGAAATACCGTTACCGCTAAAATACCATAACCGAAATAAGCCAAATACCGTTATCGATAAAAAACCGTTATCGAAATTACTTAATTACCATAACAGATACCCGCAACGAATCGGTTACCATCCATGCTGTTTTTAATAAAAAATACCCAACAAAAAATAGTGCTTACGCAGAAGCGCTTCCGAAAGGCATTATTTGATAATGAAGCGCTTCCAAAGCAAATAAAGAAGGCATGATTTTTGTTCGCGATGTCCCACTTGGTATGTCGCTTTTAAAGCGCTTCTTTCATGTGCTCTTAGAAGCAATAAATGCATGCCTTCTTAGGCACTAAGAAGCGCTTTTTGTATGTTGACAACATTAATGCTTCATGGTATGCATAACTTATTGCTTTATTGTAAGCATTATTCACTGCTTCAAAATGGCATTCTGGGAAGCACGACAGAATGCCTTCATTAATGGCTTTATAGTATGCAAGGCGGTGAAGCGCTATTTTGGAAGCATACAAATGTAGTAACTGTTCACCAAATCAAGGTTATTTTTTGCTGGGTAGTGTAAAGCATCACATGGTCGATTCGACTCCACTATTTTTATTTTATTTTTTTTGTATTTCGGGTTTAACATTCTTCTCTTATTTTTTATAGTTCTATTTGCCTGCTGCACCCAGGAAACGGAAGCTTTACGTCGTGTACTACGTGGTCGTAGAACTTTTACAAGCAGTTATTTCTGTAAGTATACATATGTTAACAATTTTTATTCAGAGTAACAAAGGATTTTTTCGAAGAAAAATGACAAAAAAATAATTATTATTTAGTATGATACCTACAGATGTAATAAAAAAATATTTAGGGTTTTTCGAAAAGTTTATAAATTTCTTGCATTTAAAAATATGAAATGGTTTTAGCAATTAAATTGCAATTCCGGGAATTTTTTTCAAATATACTCCACCAATGTATGCGAAATAATATTTTTAATATTTTTGAAAAGTTTTCTTAACTCATATAAAATTATTTAAACTTTTTTTGGTTTTTATATGTAATTCATAAAACATATTAAAAATATCATTTATAAGTTTTTC
Organism: Delia radicum; assembly: GCA_021234595.1. Classification (NCBI taxonomy): domain Eukaryota; kingdom Metazoa; phylum Arthropoda; class Insecta; order Diptera; family Anthomyiidae; genus Delia; species Delia radicum. Next base: position 56,585,480 of record CM037853.1, read on the forward strand.
AATAGTAAAGATAATTAAGTTTGTTTTTGTTTTATGTTATTTTTCCACAGAAATCCTTAAAAATTCCTTTGACAATTTTCATTATTACAGTATTATGAACGATTTTTTATTATTTTTATAAACTAAAATTTTGTTTAATTTTTTCTATTATCTTTTCCCCTCAAACTTGGTCTGAATATGTATATACTTATATTTAGCTGGCTTGGCTATACCCGGGTGGGCACTTGTGTCGTTGATTGCTCTTGGTGAACTTTTACTTGGTGCCATACTCTATTTTGTAATGTATAAATTTATACTAACAAAAGATGTTGAAACGACCACGAATACATATGCACCAGCATCAACAACACCAGCAACACAACATGATGTTTAATACATGGAAGTAAACTTGAAACAACACTAACAACAACACCAATTACTAAAAACTACAATAGACACAACAACAACAGCAATATGAAAAATAAGTCCCGTGGTTAAAACCCGAAGTATTCTTTTACTAAACAACAACAACAAAAATTGGAGACAAAACAAACCAACAACAACACTATAGAGTTGTTACCAACAACAACTTTATCTAACAATGTTTAGCTAACAACAAGTGCAACAACATGACCCTATAACAACAACAAACAACATATTATTAAAAAGGACAATAACAACTGCAAAACTTTGTCAACATTTTATCTAGTTTTTAGAAATTTTATTTTTTTTTTTTTTATTTTTATAGAGAAAAGTTCTGAGATTTTTCTTCATATATTTAATTTTTTCTCTTTTTAAAAGTATTTTTTCAAATAAAATGTTTAAATAAAAAAAGAAAACTAATTTTTTGTTTACTCTTTTTATTTGTTAATGTCGTGTGTGGTTTGTAAACGCAATAAATACACTCAAAAAAATTACTTTTCTAATATAACGTAGTTTTTTAATGAAAAACACTTCCTTTACAAACCCCATCGAAAAAAGTTATATATCAAATATAGAATCATACCGCATTTGATATAGAGCAATATATAATCTTATACACGATAATCTCAAAGTTGGCGTATATAGTAATATCCAACTATATCAAACAAATATATTACTGAATTAAATTAAATCAAAATTTAACACAAAATTGGGGGATCCATTCTATTTTTAATTTAAGGCCCCAATTTATTTATAGACATCTAATTGCATCTGATAAGATCCAAAAATATAAGTAATTTTTGGTGTGTGGAATAAGATATTTTAAGATTTAATTGGATCAATTTAAATCCCATAAAATATATAATTTAAAAAAAAAAAATTTTTAAAAAGTTTAACAAAAATAATTTAGACATCTGTAGCATACATATAAAATTATATATGGGGTTATATCTAACAATATATAATTATATATCGTACGCAGAAAACTTAAATAATTTTACATAGACAAATATGATTATACATATATAGCCAAGATTTGTACTATATTTGTGTGGATATAATTATGCTTAACTTTTAGTTTTTTAACATTTTAAATATGCCGTCATATATACCCGATTAAAAAAGATCATATATGCTAGATTAGGGTGGTCTTTAGTTGTATGGGCGAAAAATAAAAATGAGATTTTGACTTCTTCAAAATTAAGAAAATATAAAATAATTTTTGTATTGGGTTTAATCATAACTACTCAGATAAAAAATATCACTTTCCCAGAAAATCGCTAACTTACCCTAACTTTGTGTCAAACAAATTAATAAATATTTTGGGTGTACCTCAAAGTGACTATTTTGCATTTTTAAAAATTATATTCAACAAAAATCAAAAACCTAGTGTTTGCTGTCAAGTCTTTTATTAAACACATCTCAAGTATTAAATAAGCCCAGTACTGTGGATATCTGTTTGCAAATTTTTTTTTTAGAGCATTTTGATTCTCGGGGATTTCAAGGTTTTTTTTTTATTTTTATACATTTTTACTTTAAAACAAGGTTTTAATAATATTTCATCAATATTACTGTATATGCTCTTTTATATGATTGTAATAACTTTATTACAAAATACTATTTTTTCTATTGATAGTTAACCCATGTTACCCTGGGGTCAAATATGACCCACATTAACAAATTTAAGGTTGTTAATGACACTGCAAAACGGGCAGTAAAGCTCATGGAGGACTACAATAAAGAATTGTCACGAAACGAGGAGGAAAAACAAGTAATAATGCAAATTGTAGCCGATTATCGAAAGCACTACCCGAATGCAAAATAATTTACACTATTAAATTAAAAATACGTTTTTCAAAAATACTCCTGAATATGTACAAAAAAATCAATTCAAATATGAATACAAATATCTGCATTTATACTAAATAATTAATTTTAATTAATTTTAAAATGTAAATAAATTAGAATTAGAAACATAAACAAAAATTTATTTTGTCATCTTTGTGATTTTTGACTCTTTAAAATACGAGGGTCAATTGTGACCCCCATGAAAACACAGGTTAACTATGAACATGAAAAATTATACTTTATAATAAAGTTATTACAATTATATAAAATAGCATACACAATAACATAATATAAAAAAAGCTTGTTAAAAAAAAAGTCTATACAAATTTAAAGAAATGTTGAAATCCGCTAGAATCAAAATGCTCTAACAAAAATGTTTGCCAACGGATATCCGTAATACTTTGCTTATTTAATGCTTGAGATGTGTTTAACAAAATACTTGACAGCAAACATTAGGTTTTTGATTTTTGTTGAATAAAATTTTCAAAAATGCAAAAAAGTCACTTTGAGGTACACCCAAAATATTTATTAATTTTTTTGACACAAAGTTAGGTTAAGTTAGCGATTTTGTGGGAAAGTAATATTTTTTATCTGAGTAGTTATGATTAAACCAAACACAAAAATTATTTTATATATTTTTAATTCTGAAGAAAAAAAAATTTTTAATTTTTTTATAAATTATGCCCATTTTTCCAAGGGGCCCGATTTTCAGGGGCGATGCGGGACATCTTCCCGTTATGCTAGAACTCTAATTTTTTACTGGTGAATTTTTTTACCCAAAAAAAATATTTTAAGAGGGGGGCAGCCCCAAAAATCGCAAGTTGAAAAATAAGGACTACCCTAATGCTAGATAGAAGAATATAAAAAATCATATTTCTGTTTATATAATTTCATCCGTAAAACGGGTCTATCAGATTATATAAGTTTGTACCAGATTCTATATGTTTTATAAAATTTAATCTAATACTATTTACTGAGATGCTCTCTCATGAAATAGGCAGAGCTTTAACAAACAAAAAACTAATAAACTGTAACAAATATTACTTGTGAAAGAGTAAAAACAATTTTTTTTTTATATAAATATGAATATCAAATTTTTGGTCTTTAAAGTATAGTAACATCATGATGCTTGTTAGGAAAAGACCCTAGCCATGTGTTTGATTACTAAGAAGACAAGAATAGAGCAAAATTGTTTATTATTAGGTTTTTTGATAAAGCTCTGCATATTCTGGAGGCTCTAGTTTTTCTTAAACTTCGAGTTCTGATAAGATCTTTAACCAGATCGAAATAAAATCAACCTAGCTAGTATGGTTGATTTGATTTATTTTTGTAAATACACGTACACTCAAAAAAATAAGTTAGTAGAAAAGTTAGTAAAACGTATTGTAAATCATGTATACTATTTTTTAGCAAAATTTTTTGCTAAAATCGTGTTTTCAGCTAAAATTTTTGTTATATACTTATTCAGCACTTAACTGTTTTATACTAATGCTTTACTAATATACTAATGTTTTACTAATTAATTTTGCTAAAAAAAAATTGTGCTGATAAGCACATTAATAGTGTGGACGACAACCAGATTGAAAGATATACGCAGAATGAAGTAGATGTCGCGGCATATCAAGATGTAGTACAGAAGAGGAAAATGATACTAAAAAGTACAACTCTAATAAGACATATAAAAAAATCAACCATGGAAGACTTTTGTATCTGTTTTTCATACATAAAACAAAATTGAGGATTAAAATAACTTAAATTTTGCGTTGTCACCGGCTTGTGAAAATAATTGTCTATTAATTAAATAAAAGACAAAATAAAATATTTATTTATTTAAATTAAATGTTTATATGTGTGGTCAAATTGCAAACAACCATATACAGAAATGTAGACAGAGTAAAGTGAAAGACAAAGACACACATCTTAGGTAGATTTTTTTATGGTTCCTTTTTCTTATTGCAAAAAGGGTTGTTTTTTTCGTTCGTTTGTTTTTGTTTATTTTTTCATTTCGTTTCTATAATTATCTTCGGCAGTTGCGATAGCATCATTTAGACAACCATTGATGTAATTAATTGAAAGACAATTTTTGTTATGTTATATATATTTATTTCTATATATTTTCAGATATTAAATAAATTCATGTCGTCAATGTGGAAAAATGAAAATTTTTATATTTCGTTATTATAGTAAATTATTTTTAAAAGAATCACAAAAATATGTTTTATGATTTTCAGCAAATAAATTAACTAAATTACAATTTTGCTACAAATTTTTTGCGTTTTTTTCAGTCTACTAAAATTCAGCAAAAAATTTATTAATTTTTAGCAAGGCTTTTGTATTTCTAATCTACTAAGTGTTAGCCAAACTTTTGCTGAATCTACAAAGTTTGTTGCTAAAAATCAGCTCGCTGATTTTCAGCAAAAGATTTTGCTGACATTAGCAACTTTTTTGCAAGCATCCTCCTGACTAAAATTTTGCTGACTCAGCAAAATTTTTTGCTGACTTTACAAACTTTTTTTTTTGAGTTGAAAGCTTTTTGAAATAACATTAAAATAATCTCGATGTATAAACAAAAAAAAAAATATTAAAACTGTAAAAAATTAGATTTTATTTGTTAAACAAAATTTACAGCAAATAAATTATTATTTTATGTGTCTATCTTTTGTAGCATTCACTTTTTGGATAAAGACAAAAGAACAAGAAATGTTCTTTTCATTTTTGTGGAAGCGTCATATTGTGCAACAAATATTGTTTGTGCGAAATGTTTTAACGAAAGATATCGTACACACACACACAATTAAAAAAATTATAAAAATTGAAATAACTGAATAAAGTAAAGGGCGTAACAAATACTTCCAATAAAACTTTAGTGAAAGAGGGACCAAAAGTGAGAACTATTATCTGCACAATCTAATTTTTAAGTGATAAAAATGGTCTTGAAATTTGTTAGAAAATTGTTGTTTTAGAATTTAAAATCTTAGATAAATCTTTAAAATACCTCTAATTTGATACTCAATTTGCATATATTTTGTAAGAACATTCGGTGGTCCGCGTCGGATTACCTGCCTTGTAAGTTAAACTACTCCGATTTCTCTTAAATTACCTACAGCCGAATTACTACAGAAATAACTGTAATGTAGAAACTGCACATATTTTCTGGGTGTAGTATTTATTTAAACCAGATAAGTGATAAGTCAATGATTAACCAGTCTCGGGACAATTTCTTATAGTATAATTGACACTGTTTAACCCAGAGCAATGGTAAGTTTTTTTTTTTTTTTTGAGCAGCAACACTCAGGAAATGTTTCCTATTTATTCCTTTTCATATACCCGCCCTGACACAGTAGGAAAAACTGGACTTTTTTCATCAAATTTGCCTACAGTTTAAGGTTTTAAACGGAAAACAATCATAATTCGGAACACAATTAAAAAAAAAAAAAACACTTAAAATTTAGAGATATGTATGAAATCTTTATTTGAGTTGGTATAACGATTCCTATAATTCACCGCGGCTACACCTCAAATGGTTCATACACTGGGCTTGTCCCCATAGACATGAGGCTTAACATAGCCACACAAAAAATAGTCTAAAGGCGTTAAATCGCACGATCTAGGCGGCCAATTATTCGGCCCAAACGTGAAATAAACTGTTTACCGAACTCGCCTCTCAATTGTTCCATTGTTTCGTGTGCTGTGTGGCATGTGGCATGTGGCAACGTCTTGTTGAAACCACATGTCGCCCAAGTCCAGCTCTTCCATGTTGGGCAAACAAAATTTGTAATCATCGCACGGTAGCGCTCGCCATTCCCAGTAGCGTTCCTGCATTCTTGGTATTTAAAAAAGTACCGTCAATGATGCCACCAGCCCATAATCCACACCAAACAGTGCATTTTTCGGGACGCATTGGCAGTTCTTGCAATGCTTCTGGTTGCTCTTCACATCAAATACGGCAATTTTGCTTGCTCACGTATCCATTCAACCAGAAATGAGCTTCGCCGCTGAACACAATTTCCAGCTTTGCCAAAGTTAGACGTTGTGGTAGGTCATGTGGCTTCAATGCTTGCACCAGCTGTATTTTGATAATAAAATTCAATAAACTGCAAGCGTTGTTCGTTTGTAAGTTGATTCATGGTTAAATTATAGACCAAACTGAACATGTTTAACAGTAACATGTTACACGAAAACAGCTGAGTCGCCAAAAACAGTGGTGCCAAAAAGAAAGTTGCTTAAAAATCACCCTTTAGTTAAAGTGTCGCTTTTATGACCTCAAAATCAAACAACAAGAATTTTTTAAATTTAATTCTCAATAAATTCAGAAATTGTCAGTTCATGGGCATGAATTAAAATTTGTTCGAAAGATCTTTAAAATTCCTTTCATATTTTGTTTGAGTGTAACATACAACTGGCATTGTTGTATATGAGTATTGTTTCATTAAATATAAAAGTTTTCTATCAAGATTAAGCTCTTGTTGTTTTTTGTATCTGCATTTCTTTCTTACCATGTAACATTTTTTAGGGCCAAGTACATACAAAATCTCCACAAAAACAAATAAGCACTTTTTAATACTTTAGATTTTTATTAATTTTAAACAAATATAAAAAAATAAAGTTTTTACTAAATTTAGTTGTTTTATGTTTTCAATTTTGTTAATTTTTTTTTTTTTTATATTAAAAAAAGTTTCTCTTTTTCACTTTGTAAATGTATAATTAACAAACTCTCAACCTTATGGGGTTTATAATAACCCAGCAAAAATAACCTTGATTTGTTAAGCAATAACTGCATTTGTATGCTTTCAAGAAAGCGCTTAGCCGTCTTGCATATAATATAGCAATTGGGAAGGCATTATGCTGTGATTTCCTGAATGCATTCTTTTGAAGCAGTAAATAATGCATATAAATAACCTTGATTTGTTAAGCAATAACTGCATTTGTATGCTTTCAAGAAAGCGCTTAACCGCCTTGCATATAATATAGCAATTGGGAAGGCATTTTGCTGTGAATTCCCGAATGCATTATTTTGAAGCAGTAAATAATGCATATAAATAACCTTGATTTGTTAAGCAATAACTGCATTTGTATGCTTTCAAGAAAGCGCTTAACCGCCTTGCATATAATATAGCAATTGGGAAGGCATTTTGCTGTGATTTCCTGAATGCATTCTTTTGAAGCAGTGAATAATGCATATAATGAAGCAGTAAATTATGCACACAATGAAAAATTAATGTTACAATACGCAAAAAAAATATCGCCTCTCATTTCCTACGAAGGCATGGATTTATTGCTTCTTAGAGCACATGAAGGAAGCGCTTATCACCTGCTAAAAGGAGACACACAAAGTGGGACATCGCGCACAAAAATCATGCCTTCGGGAACTTATCAGGAAATAATGCCTTCCGAAACTAATTGTGGGAAACACTATTTTTTGCTGGGAAAATATGATAATAGTTTTTATATTATTATGATGTTTTTATATTTTTTTACTTCTGACAAAGAGTTTTTTTTAGTTTTCCCTTTTCGATTATACACAATTAGGATGTTTTAACATTTTACTAAATATTTATTTTTTTTTTATTATTCCATGGAGGTAAAAATTTAGTTAAATTGTTAAAAACCAAAGAAAAAGAATTGAAAATACTTTTTTAACCCATTATTTGCGTTTTTGTTTTTCAGTAAAATTGTACTTGATTTACAATTTTCTCTGTAATTTTGGAACGACAAGTAATACATTAAAGAATAAAGTGTCAAATTAGGACAAACACTATGAACTTTTTAAATTTTTTTAACAATATATATTTAATATGTACTTACATTAGTAAAAAGTTACTTTGAACCTGAATTTTTGTTTCCACCAAATTCTATAATTGAACAAAATTAACTCAAAGAAGTCACTGACGTGAATATTATTATATATTTTTTTTTTTTGTTAATGAATTTTTATTAAAAATCTCATGAAAAAAAGGTAGAAAAAAATTTGTTAACCTATTATGTACTTTTTCGTTTTTCCAGTAATAAAGAAGTTGATTCACAATTTTCGTTGTAACCTTGAAATAAGAAGCAATAAATTAATTAGAGCATTATCCCAACATCTCAGTGTATTTTATATATCTTTGTTAATCACTATGTTCTGAGGATTATATTTATAATATGGCGTTTTATCCGTAATTAATTTGTTTGGCTATAACAGTTGTTGGTGTACGATTTTGGCGGCGTTGTGGAGTCGCTCGGTATATTCGTCCCAGCCATCAATAGACATCCTCCTGTTAAAAGCTCTATGGCTTCCACAGATAGGTAATATTTTCTACATTTATCATCAGTGATGTTAAATTTGAGTATATATTTCCTGTATTTGCGTATAGTAATAACATTATCCTGTAGCTAATTCCTGTATCTTTCGCATCGAGAAAGTTTTTTAATGAAATCTGTGAATACAGTCGCGGATCCAGGAAAAGGTTTTGGGGGGGGAACATAGAGTATTTAAAATTAATTTCTTATACTTTTTTACATTTTTGTATTGAAAAATATTATTTTGAGGGTTGGTGGGAAGGAAGGGGGGGGGGGAGGGAGCTAATACAAAATTTCCACCCCCAAAATTATATTTTTAATTTTTTCATCTTTTTTACATTTTTGTATTGAAAAATAAAATTTTGTGGAGGGAAATTTCGTATTTCCCTATCCTCCCCCCCCCCCCTTGAAACAGCGCCTGGTCATTTGAACCAAAGATGATGTGAATGATGTGGGTGCAAAATGTCATTTATCTTAAGGGGCCAATACACAACACCAGCATGCATGCACAATCAAGTGATTGTGTGATTGAGCTTTTAAGCATACACCACACCATTATGCTGGTACAGTTTTCGTTTCTTAACAAAAAGTGTGTAGAAAGGATCAAATTCTTTTAAATTCTCAACCATTTTATTATAACATTGGCTTTTTTAAACTACGATTGCAATATTCTGAACTTTGATTTTCCATAAACACGGCGTTGACTTGTATAAATCGAGGAACTCTCCCCAAAATAATTTATCTTTTGCATTCATGGTCTTGTTTACTGCTTGAAAACTTTTAAAAACTGAGCTAATTTCAGCACACACGATACGTGCATACTGGTGCAATCATAAAAATATCAAACTGTTTTTGATTTTGCTCAATCGGCATATGCAATCGCACCACAACCCCACACACGGTCAATCGGCATGCACAATCACTTGATTGCGCATACATGCTGGTGTCGTGTATGACCCTTTTACGTGTCTGTAACATTCTCGAGAGAAAACTTTTCGCCACGTAACGTTTTTTATTTAATTTTTTCGAAAAATGCAATAAAAAGGGTTTCTATAAACTTGTCACTCGAAAAGTTTTTCACTTGAACTGTCAAAAACCCGCCATTTAAATCAATGCAAGAATTTTATATTTTAGTAATTTGTGTAAAAAAAAAATAAAAAAATGCCTTCTAAAATTATAGAAAAGGTAACGATATTTGTGTCGGAAATAATTTAAATGAAATGAATGAAATTGGAAAAAAAAGTCGGGAAATAAACAAAATATTAGTAATTACCAATTACTTGCATGAATGTATGCATGACATAATTTTAAGTTTTTCAAATGAAGAAAATTCTAAAATACAAAAAAAAAAAAAAATATTAAAAATATCGCTAGATATTATAAAAACCCTTTAGCTTATAAAAACAACTAGATTAGACTATAGTGGCGCTATGCACCGCGACCAGAAGTTGGTATTTTGTGCTGCCAGCGAATACACCCTATAGGTTCAGGCTCCCTACGAAGCCAACTATCCTACCAGGTAAACAGTTCCAAACGTCCGATGGCGTCACTATTCGACCACCAAAATAGCGCACCCTCCTGTCGGAGAGCCTCGGACATTTGCAGAGAACAACTACCTACGACTGGCATTTATTGTGTTGTACAGTTGCACCAAAGCGTATTTTATTTTTGACTGCATCTTGTATTTTAAAATTTATCAAAATATTATTCCATTAGTAAATTTAGTAAATTTTTTAAATTAGTTTATTTAATTTATTTAATTATTTATTGTTTTATTTATATTTGTTAATATTCGCAATTTGTGCGTGCGTTTGTTTGAATGTGTAGTACCATGAAACGCGGTTGCATTCAGGGTTGCCAGACTTTGAGTTTTGTCCCAACATTTTGGAAATTTTTTGGTTGTCTTAAGAACAGGGTATTTTTTGGGAATTTCAAAAATATTTTCGAGATTTTTTGGGGATATTAGAATTTTTAACAAATATCTTAGTTGAATATGGATTCACAAAAATAAATAAATCAAGTTCAGGCCCCTATGACACATGTTTTATCCAAGCAACTTTAATATAAACATTTTTTTATTTTTAAAAACATTTTATAGGACTTCCCTACTAAAATTGCTTGCAAAAAGCATTTCTTGACTAAAAAATTTAAAAAAAAATAATTTATTAATTTGACGTGTTTTGAATTGTTAAAATCTATTTATTTTACCAAACCATGTTTTAGATAACCTCCTTCAAATTTTACATTTAATGAGTTTTTTTATAGAAGTAATAGAAATCGAGGGGATTCCTTGCATAATTATACAAATTTGAGAATTAAGACAAGGTGCTATAAAAATAGTTTTGAATTTGACAGTTTTTTAGAACTATTTTGCAGTGTTTTTTTTATATATAAACTCTAATTTTACCTGCAAAGTAAATTTCAACTTATAAAACAGAGAATTTGACCTAACCAAATAATTCATGAATGGTAACCGATTTGATTTGAGTATCGCTAAGGGTAACGCTATTTTCTTTTATTTCGGTAACGCTATTTCAGTGGTAACGGTATTTCAGTTATTTCGGTAACAGGTTTTTAGCATTACGATATTTTACTCATTTCGGTAACGATATTTTAGCCGTAACGGTATTTTAGTTATTCAGGTAATCTCAATGCACAACGATAAGATTAGCCCCATTATACCCGAATTTATGATCAAACTTTGGGAAATTTTATTTATTTGCAGCGATCCTTGCAGAAAAATTGTTAATATTAAAAAAAGGGTTAATATTAGCAATTTGTAAGTTTAGCAAAAACTTTGGTGAAATTAGCAACTTTTACTCTGATATTAGCTATTTTTCTGCAAGGATCCTCCCAGCAAAAATGTTTCTGACTTTACTGACTTTTTTTTTAGTGTATCAAATGTTTTAAAATTTTATTTAAAAAATATTCACATATTTGTGTGAATTTTTAAAATATTTGGTAAACATTCAGCGTATTGAAAGTTTTTGTTAAAGTAACTTTTGTAAATTGTAAAAATTGTGTAAAAACAGTTAAACACAGTAAAAAATTAGAAAACCAACGGATTTACTAGTTAATGCTGCATATTTCATAATATCCATGATTCATCACAAATGGAATTGACCGACGGTCTTCAAATTTGAATAATTTTCTGCACACTCATACTCCATGGAGCCCATAACATGTGCCCATATTGAGTTTTTCAAATTTTAAAAAACTCGCGATTTTTTCATGGTTTTAATTTTCAAAAAAATTTAAAAAACCTCAAAAGTATGTAATTTTGAAGAGCTCCATATTTGAACATTTTTATCGGAAGATTCAAAAAGCATTCGATTTCTACACGCTGTTCTCCCCCTTCATTATTTCTAAAACAAGGAGAATTTTACATTTTTTTACATAAAATTAAACTTCGCTTTTCCGCGACACGAATATTATATAAGTTTCTTCTCTCAAAGAATGAATAAATTATTAAACAAATTTGATACACAAAAAATATCTTATTTCTAAAATTTCCCATGTTTCTTATATAACATGTTTGCTTGCAAATATAATAAATTATAGTTGCTTATAAACATATATTGGTTTGGAAAATATATAAAATATATGTATGCTTGCATGTCGAAAACATAATATCTAAAAAATTTAAAATAGCAAATATATCTTTGTTTAGGTTTGAAAATTTGAATCATTGTAAACATATAGATAATTGCCTGCAAACACATTAAAAAGTGTATTATTTCAGCGTATATGGTTATCTTTTTTCACACTTATGCAATAAAAAAAATAAAGATTTTATGCAAATACAATTTTATATGCATTTTAGAAATTGTTCTCCATATAAATTTTGAAAAAAGGTAAATTTAATATTTTTTATATAAAATTAAACTTTCCTTTTTCTGTAACGCGAATATCATCTAATTTCCTTCTCTTAAAGAATGAATTACTAAACAAATTTTATACCCAAAAAATGTCTTATTTTTAAAATGTTATGCATAAAAAAAAAAACTTGTTTAAATATGCAAACCTTCAGTGATATTTAAGAAAAATCTGGAAGAAATAAAAACTCTCTACGCCATTAAAATCAGCATGGCCGAAATGGTACTATTGCTTTCGATTTTTGGGGCCAATTTTGCAGCACCGTGTTATTGTAACCAAATTTTTTCGGTAGAGATTTTTATGTTATTTAAAAAAAAATTACAAAAAGAGGATCCACTATGGGAACAAAAGTCGTTTCAAATAAATTAAAACTAATTGTCCATTAATTTAATTTATTCTCATTTAAATAATAAACCATTATCTTATAATAAAACATTATCTTATCTAGTTGTATCAGTAAATTAGTTAGAATGACACAGAAACTCATGTGAAACTCCCAGAGCAAAACTTTAGTAGTCACTTTTGTAAATGTAACCAATTTAAATATTGCCGTTTACCAAAACAAACCGAATGAAATTGAAAGGATTTCTATTTATTTTATATAACAACATTTTGTACACTTTTATTTCTCTTCCAATAACTATTTGCATTTATTGCAAAGTAAAGTATACGTTAGGATAAGTAAAGTGTGTGTGAGTGTTGTGTTTGTGTGTCTATATGTGTGATGTGTTAGTGTGTGAATATGCGGAAACAAGTAAAGGATATGTATACATAATATTGTTAGTAAAGAGGATACTACTTACTCAAGAACGGATGATTGTTTAGACTACAATGTCAACGAGAGCGATTAAAATGTCTGTAAAGTTTCAAAAGAACAACAAGATACAACAAGAAAAAAAAAAGAAATCGACCAACAAAATGCAAATAAGTGTGTAAGTGGAAAAAAGTCTTTTGTGACAAAATATGCAATATGACAATAGCAACAAGCAGGGCATGACACGATGGGACAACAATCAACATTATATCTCGAAAGCTAGTCACGCAACTCCAAAAGTTGCAAGTTTTGACTTAATTTGCTGGATATAGAGTTTCTTTTTTTCTCGCTGAGAGAAATAAATAGTTTTTATTTGGAATAATTCCAATTTTTTTGAAAATGTAAAGAGACAACATGCTTTATCCAAAGAGTTCATTAAAAAAATCCTAAAAAATAATTACAACTCGATTAGATAAAAAATTGTATGGTGCCTATCTCAATGACTTATTATAAAACATTTACAACAGTAGTTAACAAACAGGAACAAACATTTCAATACGGATCAAAAATATTCATTGATTCGATTTATCTATATAACATAAGCGGAAAAATCGTAACTTTTAAAAATCACTAAGTTTATGACCATCAATTCTCTATATTTCAGGAACTTTATTTTCAATGGCGTACTTTATTTTTCAAAGAATGGGTAAAACTTTTCCATAAAATGACTCTAAAGTTTGTAGCACTCAAATTGATTCTTATTTTAGGTGCCTATTTGATTCACAAAACGTAAGATTACGCGCGCTATTTAGAGGTTTTTAAAATGTTTGCTTAACAAATGGACATGCAGTAGAAATGGTGCAACCATAATCGAAGAGCATCATACATTTTTGGATTTATGATTGCGATAACCAGTTTACTATGGTTGTGACACCATACTTTTGTATTTTTCTAAATAATAATATGATAATTAGATTACCATATTATGATTCCCAATTGATCTCAATATTATCATATTATAGTTATGAAATGTTTATAAATTACCATAGTATGATTACACAATTATGTTCCCAGTTGAAGCTGAATTAAAAAGTTTAAAAGTTTTAAATAGTACAAACGTATATTTATTTAATAATTTGCACATTTATATAAACTTATTTTATAATAATTCTCTTTTGCGCTGAAGAATAAGATTTGTGTTATTAAGGAGTTATAGAAATCATTATGCGATGTTTACATACATTTTATATTTTAGTATCTAAAATGCAAAACTAAACTTTCTCTTTTTCAGCACCAATGATATTTTGTCCGGAAAAACAAAATATGGAAATATGTGAGTACAGCATAAATTTTCATTAAAATATTGTAAAAACTACATTTTCACAATATATTTATAATGATCATAACATATTTGAATTTAAAAATAAATTAATGCTATTTCTAAATGCTATTTTCTAAATTTTAAATAAAAAATTACTTTTTAAATAAAAATCTAAAATGTATTTGCACAAAGCTTATGAAATGCTGAAGGTCTATGAAATATTTGTTATAAATTTTTTTTTCACTATTAAACCACTCACCAGGTACAGTGTAAAAATCGTTTAATGTATATGCTCGACATATGTGTTAATGAAAAATCTTTAATGTTTGTTGATATGCTTTGCTAATGTAGAAGGATAGTATATGATGACATTAGAGAAAAGAACTGCCATTTAAAGTTTTAACTGAAAGTTAAACTGGCAACTATGATAATGACTAGAGAAAAAACAAACACTCTATAAATAGAAATCGTTCGTGGTAAATTTCATTCTAACTCAACACACAGAGTAATGTGGGATTTAAAAGTTACCCAATTTCTTTAACATGTGAGTTAAATATATGATATTTACGATTAACACTAAATGGCACGAAGAATGTTGATGAAGACCGTAGTGGGTCAGAAAATGCATTCCATTCATGCTAGTGTCTAATAACTTTTTCTGTGTTTTTTTCTAATAGTCAAAGTAAATTATCATATAAAAATTATAATTTTTCTGTTAATTTAGAGAAAAATTTGTCATGATCTAAAACCGAACAAATAAAAAAATCTCACACATAAATTTATAGATCAACGATAAAAATTCACTATTAAACCACTCACCAGGTACAGTGTAAAAATCGTTTAATGTATATGCTCGACATATGTGTTAATGAAAAATCTTTAATGTTTGTTGATATGCTTTGCTAATGTAGAAGGATAGTATATGATGACATTAGAGAAAAGAACTGCCATTTAAAGTTTTAACTGAAAGTTAAACTGGCAACTATGATAATGACTAGAGAAAAAACAAACACTCTATAAATAGAAATCGTTCGTGGTAAATTTCATTCTAACTCAACACACAGAGTAATGTGGGATTTAAAAGTTACCCAATTTCTTTAACATGTGAGTTAAATAGATGATATTTACGATTAACACTAAATGGCACGAAGAATGTTGATGAAGACCGTAGTGGGTCAGAAAATGTATTCCATTCATGCTAGTGTCTAATAACTTTTTCTGTGTTTTTTTCTAATAGTCAAAGTAAATTATCATATAAAAATTATAATTTTCTGTTAATTTAGAGAAAAATTTGTCATGATCTAAAACCGAACAAATAAAAAATCTCACACATAAATTTATAGATCAACGATAAAAATTCACTATTAAACCACTCACCAGGTACAGTGTAAAAATCGTTTAATGTATATGCTCGACATATGTGTTAATGAAAAATCTTTAATGTTTGTTAATATGCTTTGCTAATGTAGAAGGATAGTATATGATGACATTAGAGAAAAGAACTGCCATTTAAAGTTTTAACTGAAAGTTAAACTGGCAACTATGATAATGACTAGAGAAAAAACAAACACTCTATAAATAGAAATCGTTCGTGGTAAATTTCATTCTAACTCAACACACAGAGTAATGTGGGATTTAAAAGTTACCCAATTTCTTTAACATGTGAGTTAAATAGATGATATTTACGATTAACACTAAATGGCACGAAGAATGTTGATGAAGACCGTAGTGGGTCAGAAAATGCATTCCATTCATGCTAGTGTCTAATAACTTTTTCTGTGTTTTTTTCTAATAGTCAAAGTAAATTATCATATAAAAATTATAATTTTTCTGTTAATTTAGAGAAAAATTTGTCATGATCTAAAACCGAACAAATAAAAAATCTCACACATAAATTTATAGATCAACGATAAAAATTCACTATTAAACCACTCACCAGGTACAGTGTAAAAATCGTTTAATGTATATGCTCGACATATGTGTTAATGAAAAATCTTTAATGTTTGTTGATATGCTTTGCTAATGTAGAAGGATAGTATATGATGACATTAGAGAAAAGAACTGCCATTTAAAGTTTTAACTGAAAGTTAAACTGGCAACTATGATAATGACTAGAGAAAAAACAAACACTCTATAAATAGAAATCGTTCGTGGTAAATTTCATTCTAACTCAACACACAGAGTAATGTGGGATTTAAAAGTTACCCAATTTCTTTAACATGTGAGTTAAATAGATGATATTTACGATTAACACTAAATGGCACGAAGAATGTTGATGAAGACCGTAGTGGGTCAGAAAATGCATTCCATTCATGCTAGTGTCTAATAACTTTTTCTGTGTTTTTTTCTAATAGTCAAAGTAAATTATCATATAAAAATTATAATTTTTCTGTTAATTTAGAGAAAAATTTGTCATGATCTAAAACCGAACAAATAAAAAAATCTCACACATAAATTTATAGATCAACGATAAAAATTCACTATTAAACCACTCACCAGGTACAGTGTAAAAATCGTTTAATGTATATGCTCGACATATGTGTTAATGAAAAATCTTTAATGTTTGTTGATATGCTTTGCTAATGTAGAAGGATAGTATATGATGACATTAGAGAAAAGAACTGCCATTTAAAGTTTTAACTGAAAGTTAAACTGGCAACTATGATAATGACTAGAGAAAAAACAAACACTCTATAAATAGAAATCGTTCGTGGTAAATTTCATTCTAACTCAACACACAGAGTAATGTGGGATTTAAAAGTTACCCAATTTCTTTAACATGTGAGTTAAATAGATGATATTTACGATTAACACTAAATGGCACGAAGAATGTTGATGAAGACCGTAGTGGGTCAGAAAATGCATTCCATTCATGCTAGTGTCTAATAACTTTTTCTGTGTTTTTTTCTAATAGTCAAAGTAAATTATCATATAAAAATTATAATTTTTCTGTTAATTTAGAGAAAAATTTGTCATGATCTAAAACCGAACAAATAAAAAATCTCACACATAAATTTATAGATCAACGATAAAAATTCACTATTAAACCACTCACCAGGTACAGTGTAAAAATCGTTTAATGTATATGCTCGACATATGTGTTAATGAAAATCTTTAATGTTTGTTGATATGCTTTGCTAATGTAGAAGGATAGTATATGATGACATTAGAGAAAAGAACTGCCATTTAAAGTTTTAACTGAAAGTTAAACTGGCAACTATGATAATGACTAGAGAAAAAACAAACACTCTATAAATAGAAATCGTTCGTGGTAAATTTCATTCTAACTCAACACACAGAGTAATGTGGGATTTAAAAGTTACCCAATTTCTTTAACATGTGAGTTAAATAGATGATATTTACGATTAACACTAAATGGCACGAAGAATGTTGATGAAGACCGTAGTGGGTCAGAAAATGCATTCCATTCATGCTAGTGTCTAATAACTTTTTCTGTGTTTTTTTCTAATAGTCAAAGTAAATTATCATATAAAAATTATAATTTTTCTGTTAATTTAGAGAAAAATTTGTCATGATCTAAAACCGAACAAATAAAAAATCTCACACATAAATTTATAGATCAACGATAAAAATTCACTATTAAACCACTCACCAGGTACAGTGTAAAAATCGTTTAATGTATATGCTCGACATATGTGTTAATGAAAAATCTTTAATGTTTGTTGATATGCTTTGCTAATGTAGAAGGATAGTATATGATGACATTAGAGAAAAGAACTGCCATTTAAAGTTTTAACTGAAAGTTAAACTGGCAACTATGATAATGACTAGAGAAAAAACAAACACTCTATAAATAGAAATCGTTCGTGGTAAATTTCATTCTAACTCAACACACAGAGTAATGTGGGATTTAAAAGTTACCCAATTTCTTTAACATGTGAGTTAAATAGATGATATTTACGATTAACACTAAATGGCACGAAGAATGTTGATGAAGACCGTAGTGGGTCAGAAAATGCATTCCATTCATGCTAGTGTCTAATAACTTTTTCTGTGTTTTTTTCTAATAGTCAAAGTAAATTATCATATAAAAATTATAATTTTTCTGTTAATTTAGAGAAAAATTTGTCATGATCTAAAACCGAACAAATAAAAAATCTCACACATAAATTTATAGATCAACGATAAAAATTCACTATTAAACCACTCACCAGGTACAGTGTAAAAATCGTTTAATGTATATGCTCGACATATGTGTTAATGAAAAATCTTTAATGTTTGTTGATATGCTTTGCTAATGTAGAAGGATAGTATATGATGACATTAGAGAAAAGAACTGCCATTTAAAGTTTTAACTGAAAGTTAAACTGGCAACTATGATAATGACTAGAGAAAAAACAAACACTCTATAAATAGAAATCGTTCGTGGTAAATTTCATTCTAACTCAACACACAGAGTAATGTGGGATTTAAAAGTTACCCAATTTCTTTAACATGTGAGTTAAATAGATGATATTTACGATTAACACTAAATGGCACGAAGAATGTTGATGAAGACCGTAGTGGGTCAGAAAATGCATTCCATTCATGCTAGTGTCTAATAACTTTTTCTGTGTTTTTTTCTAATAGTCAAAGTAAATTATCATATAAAAATTATAATTTTTCTGTTAATTTAGAGAAAAATTTGTCATGATCTAAAACCGAACAAATAAAAAATCTCACACATAAATTTATAGATCAACGATAAAATTCACTATTAAACCACTCACCAGGTACAGTGTAAAAATCGTTTAATGTATATGCTCGACATATGTGTTAATGAAAAATCTTTAATGTTTGTTGATATGCTTTGCTAATGTAGAAGGATAGTATATGATGACATTAGAGAAAAGAACTGCCATTTAAAGTTTTAACTGAAAGTTAAACTGGCAACTATGATAATGACTAGAGAAAAAACAAACACTCTATAAATAGAAATCGTTCGTGGTAAATTTCATTCTAACTCAACACACAGAGTAATGTGGGATTTAAAAGTTACCCAATTTCTTTAACATGTGAGTTAAATAGATGATATTTACGATTAACACTAAATGGCACGAAGAATGTTGATGAAGACCGTAGTGGGTCAGAAAATGCATTCCATTCATGCTAGTGTCTAATAACTTTTTCTGTGTTTTTTTCTAATAGTCAAAGTAAATTATCATATAAAAATTATAATTTTTCTGTTAATTTAGAGAAAAATTTGTCATGATCTAAAACCGAACAAATAAAAAATCTCACACATAAATTTATAGATCAACGATAAAAATTCACTATTAAACCACTCACCAGGTACAGTGTAAAAATCGTTTAATGTATATGCTCGACATATGTGTTAATGAAAAATCTTTAATGTTTGTTGATATGCTTTGCTAATGTAGAAGGATAGTATATGATGACATTAGAGAAAAGAACTGCCATTTAAAGTTTTAACTGAAAGTTAAACTGGCAACTATGATAATGACTAGAGAAAAAACAAACACTCTATAAATAGAAATCGTTCGTGGTAAATTTCATTCTAACTCAACACACAGAGTAATGTGGGATTTAAAAGTTACCCAATTTCTTTAACATGTGAGTTAAATAGATGATATTTACGATTAACACTAAATGGCACGAAGAATGTTGATGAAGACCGTAGTGGGTCAGAAAATGCATTCCATTCATGCTAGTGTCTAATAACTTTTTCTGTGTTTTTTTCTAATAGTCAAAGTAAATTATCATATAAAAATTATAATTTTTCTGTTAATTTAGAGAAAAATTTGTCATGATCTAAAACCGAACAAATAAAAAATCTCACACATTTTTCATCATATTTATGAAGTTTTCATAATTGACGACAAACGAGCAATAAAGCATTGCCATCAAGATGATAAAACCTTTTTCCCTGAGTGTAGGAGAGTTTCTTTTGAAGATCAAAAGAATTGAACATTCATTAAGCCATAAGCATTGCTTAGGATGCAATGAATAAGGATGATAAAAGAGAACTTCTACCTTTATAATCTGGGAAAAAGTTTCATCATATTGTTGAAATCGTTTTACCATCAATTTTTATGAAACTTTTCAGCATATTTATAAAAACTTCATTAATATGATGAAGAGTTTCATAAAAATTTATAACAAATGTTTCATAGACCTTCATCATAAAAAAGTTTCATAAACTTTGTGAAAATAAATTTTTCCTATTTGGAAAAGTTATTGAAATTTAGAAACAATAAATTTTAATGTTTAGCTTCAGTTTGTAATAGAGAAAATATCATTGGCAATTAAATTTTTTAAAAACTTAAAAATTACGAAAAATTATTTAGAATTCTGAAACATCAATTGAATATTATTTGAGTTGTTCTGAATTTTGAATAGATTTTTTTTGAATATAATACAAAATTTCGGGATTTTAATAGATGTTTTTTTAATAGAAATTTATATTTTAAATTTCAAATCGATTCTTTTTTTTTGAATTGATGTATAAAAATTATGCACATATAAATATTTTTTTTTTAATTTCATTGCAGAAAAATACAGAGCAAAATGTTAAGCATCATATTATTTGTTCTTTTTTTGTTTGAGCAAATTTGGAATTGTTAGATTTTTCAGCTAGATTTGGCTGTTTTTATTTGATATTACAAAAAAATTCTAGTAAACAGCATTGTTTCGAAAACTAACACATAATTTAAAATAAAGAAAATGAAACACTTCAAAGCTAAACTATATTTTGTATGCCAAATCGTCAAAACGTCAAAATTATATCAATTACGTATTTTATTGCTAAAAAATTTCATAATTTTTTTCAAAAATAAAAAAATTTAACACAAAGTTAATTCTTTTCTACAAAATTATTAACTAAATTGAATGTAGGTTTTGATTGCAAAATTAAAATGAAATCTAAAAGTGACTTTTAATGGCAAACATCTTTGTGAAAGCCGATTACATATCAACGATATCCCGATATTGAAACAACATTGAAATTAAGTGTCTTCACTTTAATAAATGCTTGTTATCATTTTATTGCATGTAAAGACGCATTGTTGTGCTACAACTTTTTAAAACAACTGTGTGCTAAAATAATATCATAACGGCTCTCGAAAATTTTTCTAACAAACCCTTCGTCAAGTACATAAATGTATATTCTGTAAAGTTATGCCAAATCGGTAAACTCTAGTCATCTCCGCCAAAAAATATAATTAAAATATTTTAAATTTATTTTTTTTTTAATGTTTCCAAAGCAAGAATTTTTTGTGCCCCTAAAAAAAATTTTATTTTTCTTTAATATTCATTATATTATAAATTGATATTTATTTGCTCTTTTTGCATTTTGGAACTAAATATTATTAAGCTTTATTTAGTAATACTAACTAATTTCAACCCTGATCTAAAAATTTCTGAAAAGTTTTTGAACAACGACAGATTAAAACATGATTGCATTATAAATGGCATACCGGCTAAGAGGGGTTCTGACGCGATAGAAGCAGTTGTTAAAATTATGAAGAATGTTGGAGAACATTTTAATCCAAATGAAGTTGATGATACATATTTTCTAAAGAAAAAAGATAATAAAAGTAAAAAGCAGTCTGTAGTGGTGAAATTAACAAACAAAAAATCAAAAAACAATTGTAATGTCTACCAAACAAAAGCTGAAGGAAAAGTATAATACAGAGGAAGTTTTCATTAATGATTATTTAAGAAGAGAAACTTCAACTCTACTTAAATATGCAAAAAAGCGTAAAGGAGGTGCCCATGGCAGGCAAAATTTTTACCAAGTGAAAAGATGCTAATGAAGTTCATAGCCTACTTTTTGAATCAAGTCAGAAAATGTGATCTCGTTGCTGTAGATAACCAAAGTGCTAGTGAGAACGAAGCGGATGATTAGAACCGCTTAGATGATAATTGTATTAAACAATTAGCTTAATTGTTTTATTTTTGTAAATACACAAAGTTAATTCAGAATTTTTTAATTTAATTTAACATAACGTTAAAGTCTAAAATACTTTGTAATATTTAAAAAGAACTCAAAACACTTTATAACGTTTAAGAAGATTTAAATAATTTTTAATAGTTTGATATAATTTTTATTAAATGAAAATGAAAATTATTCAAGTTCGAGACCATGCTCTATATTTTTTTTTATTAGGATATTGTCTAAGCAAATAATCTAAAGAGTCTTTGTTTTCAAATTTCTTAATTGACCACTTTCAGAAATGTGTTTATAGATATATTTCGGAAATTTTCTAGGCTTCCATCGTCAGAACACGTTTTGAAAGAAGTAACAATCCCATGCAAAAACATCAAACATTCATATAACCTAGGTTTCCTACTAAATGAGAACTAATATATGAAAAATTCCCGAAATAGATCTATCAACACATTCCTGAAAGTAGTCAATGAATAAATTTGAAAACAAAAACTCTGTAGATTATTTGTTAGGACAATACCCATTTCATTTCATAATTTTTAATACTTAAAAAAAAATATTAAACATTTATTGAATGCCCTAGTGGTGCCGAGGCGATATTGTTATACTACAATTAAATAAATTGTTTTAAATGAACTTTAAAAAAAAAAGTAAGTTTTTTAAATTTTCCGAGCTTAAAATTTCCTTCTTAAGGTGAAGACTTTTTTAAGTGAAACTTAACATGTCCTAGTTTTTAAGTATAGTCTACACTTAGAATACTGTGTAGGTAAAAACCACTGCAAATGTAGTTAAAAACAAATAAAATTTCACTTGAAAAAGAACGACTTTTATTTCAGTAAATTAAAGTAACATTGGGATTTTTTTTACTGTTCAAAAAAATAACCATTATTGTAGTAAAAATTAAACAAATATGCAGTGAAAAATAAATTATTATTTTTTAAATAAAAAAAAAGCTATGGTATAAAATTATTGTAAAATCATAATACAGTAATTTGATGTGGTTTGTTTTTTTAAACGAACTACAATTGCAGGCTTCTACAAATGAGTGTTTTTTCACTTCTAACAACTACAAATATTTACAGCAGAAGTTCCCTGAGTGTACATTACCCTTTTCACTGTTTCTCTTTATTCCAAAAAGCTTGTGAAATAAGAGTCATCTAAGGCCAGTTCCAACAGGTGTCAAAAATTTTTGAAATATGTAGCTCATATGCAAAAAACTATATGGTAGAAATTATTTTTGTGTAAAAAAAAGTTTACAACTTATCCCGTTTATAAAATACCGGATTTAATATTACTCAAAACACATTTTTTGGATAGCAAAAATACTTGAACGTCTTTACATATAATTTTTACACCAGTAAATTTGTCTTCAAAAATACCTTTTATTTGATACCAAATTTGTCTATAGTTACTTTAAATAGTACGAAATAAACCGGAAAAATGTAAAATAAGACAATTTTTTACTCCACTTAGTAACGAATAAACATGAGATTGCGCAGCTAAAAAAACACGGGTTCCTTAAGTTTATATTCTCTATAACACATCCGTGTTACTTTAAGATTTGCCATTCCGGGTCATTCTACCTCCCATATCAGTTGTAAAAAAATGCACTGTGTGGCGTATGAGTGATATTTTTAAAACACACTCAAAATAATATCACTCATACGTGCCCCTAAATTGTTCATCAAGAATTTCGTGTGCTCAAAACCGTTGCAGAATATTCCTGACATCAGTAAAAAGGAAACAATAAATTTTATGTAAGAGGCCTTTTAAACGAAGAAATTAATTGCAGGCAATTTTTGAATTCTCTTTTAAAATTGATTCTAAAAATCATGAACATTTAAACGAGGAGTTTTTGCATGCAATTTTTTTGACGTTTATTTTTCCAATCTTCTTTAATTGTTCATTCGTTGAAATTTAATTTATTCGTAATAATTTAAAATAATATAATTTAATAACATATATAATATAAAATAATATAATTTAAAATAATATATAAATAGTTCTTTATTCCACACTATTTATTTATTATTTTACGAAATATTTTCGATACACAACACTTGAGAAGCCGAATACGAATAAAGCAAATTAACAAGAATACGAACGATAGCAAAAAGAAATGTCAAAACATATCTTGAAAACGAAAATCGTGCATTTTTTGCTACCCCGCTTGCTTCTCTACCCCGTTTGCCGACAAACAATAATTGCAGGCAACGTTGCAGGCAACAAATTGCTCCGTTTAAATGGCCTCTAAGTAGCAACGCTTTTTACACTTATAAAAAAAAATGGGAAACTACTTTGATAAAACTACTTAAAATTAGATTAGTTGCAGGAAAATAGCTAAAATTAGCAGATTTTTTGCTTAATGTTAAAAACAAAAACGGCAAAAATAAATCTGTAAGACCTGTTAACTTATCTCAAATTAAGCAAAGTTTAGGACTTAACCTTAATTATGAATGTCAAATTTATATGGAAACATCTG
Source organism: Delia radicum (assembly GCA_021234595.1). NCBI lineage: Eukaryota > Metazoa > Arthropoda > Insecta > Diptera > Anthomyiidae > Delia > Delia radicum. The sequence continues at coordinate 56,610,351 of CM037853.1, forward strand.
TGGTTAAAGTTAAACTCTTGATAAGCATAGAAATGTTACTCGCCCTTAAATATACAAATTGTAAGAGTTAAATTTAAGCAAAATTTTTTTTAATTAAAATTTACAATTTAGTATGCTAAAACCAGCAAAATATTTTTTAAAAATCAGTAGGCCAAAAAATCTACAAAAGCTGCGAAATTTTCAAAGCTTTTTTTTAGACTTCCTTATACGAATCTACAATTCTAAGTTAAGCAATTAGCAATATTTTAGCAAACATTTCTGCTGATATTAGCAGGCTATAGAGTTTTTTGCATTTAACTAAATTTAACGTAAATATAAAAAAAAAAATTTTTTAATATAACAGTTTTTGTTTGGTGTGTTTTGACCACACATATTCAGCATCATATTTTGTCAATTTAAATAGGGTCAATTGCTATTTTCAATTAACTAAAATTTAACTCGAATATAATTGAAATTTTGAACATTTTAAAATTTTCGTTTATCTGTTCTTACCTTATGCTAATTTTTCGTAAATATTTATGCTTTATTTTCAGATTTATTTTTATGAGTTTTTGTACTTCCGAGTGGCATTTTATATGAAGAAAAACTTTTTTCCGAAACTTTAAATTTAATATTTAATTGTGTGTTAAAAGTGACTAGTGTAGTGTTTGTGGGGTAATCTCTTAAATGTTAGGTGTAGATTACCATTGTAGGGTGGGCAAGCTAGGGGGGACATGTTACATCTTTTGTCCTCGTTTTGTCCTTGTTCAGTTTATTGTAGGTTTGTATGTCCGTTTTGATAGAAAAATACATTACCTTTTGTTTAATCTTGTCAGGGTTTTCGGTTCAGGTTAGGAAAATAAATTAATGGGGATTTTTAGTTAACATTTTTTGGTTAATGTTTTTTATTTTTTTGTCTTTTGAGTTTGTGTATTTTGAGTTTAGTTTTGTGTAGATTTTTTAATAATTTTATTGTTCGCCTCTCGACCGGAAGTAGCGGGTCTTACCTCCCCTGTCGACAGTGAGCTAGTAGGACAAGGATGGGCTTCTTCCGGTACGTTATGTCCAGGGTTTGGTGGCAATTACTGTAGCACTAGGTCTAGAACTTATGAGGTGCGAATTTGACAAAAATCGTAAAGTTTTCGATTTTTGAGAATTTTTTTTTAAACAGCTTTAATAAAAATATGTCTTCTAAACAAAAACTTAAATATTATACATTTTTAGTGCAACAATTAGCCAGTAAAACAATTAAAAAAAGTATAATAAATTCATCGCAACAGTTAACTATACCGTTAATCTCAGACTTCGACCTTAATTTATACAATCCAAGTCACTTTAGATCTCTCCTTAAAATTTTGCCATTATAAAATCTTTTTCAAAACGACTTCAATTTCCAAATATTTTCCAAATGCCGTTTTTGGGACATAGTTTTTAATCAGACTTAATTGATTTTATAATTTTTAAATTTTTTGTGTACTTATTTTCATTATTGTAAACTTACGCTTTTCAATACTGGAAATCTTTTTAATCAAACTTTAAGATTTAAAGAAATTGCTGTTATAAAACTGATTTCGCTCAGACAAAAAAAAAAACTGAAAATTTTGACATAAACCAAAAATTTATAATGGAGTCGTATTTTCATAAAAATCTTAGGTAGTGCAAGACATGCATAAAAAAATAATTAATATGAATAATTTATTTCTCTCGTGGGATCCCGGGAATTACAAAAAAACTAATGCTACATTCCCAGGAAATTAAAAAGTGCGTTATTTTGCATTCCCTACTTTCGACAGATAATATTTTTTAGTTTTGGTATGCACGAATATTTTTACATTTTTGAAATCGTACTAGCGGTTTTTGGATATTGCGATTTTATTTTTACAAGAAATTGAGTTTTATCCTCCATTCTAGAAATTGTTCAGCACTGGTTGTATTTAATAAAAAGCCATTTTTTATATTTTTATTGCATTCTTTTTATTTTTTTTTTTAAGTTTTCTCTCCGATCTTACGAGTCAAACTAACAGTATTTATTCTTTTTTACGACAGGAATAAAAATGAAGAAACTTTTTAAATTTTTGCAAAAACTCGGATTTGTCCCTAATAAATAATATCACATTTGAAAGTTAAAACTACATGGCGTTTGATGAATCATATAAAACATGTAATAAAATTAATCATACGCCATGTAGTTTTAATATACAAAAGTGAAATAACTACTGTCCCACCGAAGACTTCGGTCAAAAAACGATATTTGGTCAGTTTGTTGGTGTTGTGAGGCAATGTGGACAAATTTTGATATTTAAAACATATTTGTTAAGCCATTTCAGTTAGAATTTTGTGTAAAAACTTAAAATAAAAAGCCGAAGTTTCGCTGGAAAGTTAAATAGTTCATTGCTCAGCTACGGACAACTACGGACTTTTCTTTAAAATTTACACTCAAAATCGCATCTAATAATCCCTTTAAAAAGTGTTCCATTTGCTAAAATACCGAATACCGGCAAAAAAGGATTTTCTGTCCAAAGTATTCGGTCGGACACTGGAAATAATTAGTCCAACTTCTCCAATACATATAATACGAAATAAACCTAAAAAATTTAAAATTGGCTAATATTTCACCCCTCAAGATAAGATTGAGAAGTAAAAAAATGTTTATTTTTTTTCTGTCACATTTCCGAATTTCACTAAGATCCAGAGAGATCTACTTTATTTAAATTTGTATCCCATAGTGCACGTAAATTTAGACAATATGCATTGCATGCATCATCGTACAGACAATTTTACAATGAAATTATTCGTACACAACTTTTCGAGATAAGTTTTACAAAACTAACAACACCAATTGTATTGTGGGCGAGAGCTAAGGATCATCATGGAAATATTTTAAAGTCAAAACATTTATCACACACACACACACACACACACACACACACACACACACACACACATACATAAATATACAAATCCAAGAAGATTTTTTTGCAAGTTAGCAATATTAAAGAAAAGTTAGAGATAAAAATCTATGAATTCTTGTCAACCATAGGAATAGTACTATGTGTAGAGATTTATTGTTAAAAATTTGTAAGGATTTATAACAAAACTACAAAATATGTATGCATGTATACACAGAGAAAAATTTTTCCATTTTCCAACGAATATTCGGTTACTAAGACTGAAATCGGTTGGTACAATTAAATAATGATATTTACAACAAAAATCGGTTAACTCAACTGAATTTTAGTTGCAACACCCAACATAATCATAAATTGGAGTTAACTATGGTTGTACTAACCGAATTTATTGGTTAATACATTTTTCAATTCGGCTGCCACTTTATTTTTCTGTGTGTGAGTGGATGTGTGAGAATGTATGTTTCATTTATTTGTCTACTTACATATGTATTTGTTTGCTTGTGTTAAATGCAAGAATTTAAGCGGTTTTTTTTTTTCTTTTGGGTAACTCAAATTGACAATCTTGCTTTTGATGACTTAAACAGTAAAAGGGAGAGATTGTAGAAGAGTTGTAATCTTTTTTGAAGTACCGACAATTTATCTAAACGATGGCTTTTGTCTGCTTTATGTCAATTTTAAATCGGCTTAAATGGTGCCCTGCTGTATTAACAAAACTGCTATATTTTTATTCGGCTATTTCTTTTGTTTTCTTTGGTAGCCACTTTGTATGATACTATGCAAAAAAGTTAACTACTCAATTGAGTATCTTTTTTTGTGATTTAAAGATAATCATAGAATTCCGTTTTGTTGTTTTTTTTTAACGTTTTGATATCAAGCTGTTTAAATAATGGTCACATAAAGATGATATATTTAAATTTAAGTTTTAGCACAGTTTCTGAACAAGTTTAAGGCTTAAATTATATTATTAAATACTATTTTAATCCTCTAACCGGCAACCTCACCTCCAGGCGGGGTATTTTAAATTGGTCATAATTGCGGCAAATTAGGTTTTTATAATAAGAATTTAAACGATGTCGATAGAAAATAAGTAATTTTTTGTGTGCATGGCACGGTTTGTAAGGTAGAAAGCGTTAAATTTAATATTTCGTAAAATTTCAAAAAAAAAATACGTTGAAGTGAGCACAATTTTCAAAAATCTTATTTATCATATTTATCTTGAGTAAAAACCGTTGATACTAAAGACAAAGTATGATTAAAGCTTAAGCCTTTAAAATAAGCTCCAATTTTGGTCCAAGGACATGCAGGATTGCAAAAGGATACCTGTAAAGACAATGTCTTAACTTGAAAACGTATGGACGGATTTTTATAAAATTTGCCAGAAAGATTATATTAATTAATAAAATCCTTTAAATCAGGGATGGCAGGCAGGTAATAGCGCTAAAATACCGTTATCAATTCAAATCCCCTTTAACTGACTACCGTTATCCCTAAAATAACGTTACCGAAATAATTGAAATACCGTTACCGATATAATTAAAATATCAATACACTTAAAATACCGTTATCGCTATAATACCGTTACCGAAATAATTGAAATAGCGTTATCCTTAAAATACCGCTAGCGAAATAATCAAACAAGATCAAAAAAAAATTTTTGCTGCACTTAGAATACTATGGAGGTAAAGACCACTGCCAATGTTGTTAAAAACAAATGAGTTTTCACTCAAAGAAGAATTATTGTATATACTGAATGAAAAATTAGAATACAGTAATTTGATTTGGTTTGTTTTTTTTTTAATGAACTACAATTGTAGTTAAAACTGCAATTTTTTATACAAATGACTGTTATTTTACTTAAAAATAATGATACTGTATTACAACTCAACTACAATTATTTACAGCAGAAGTTCCCTGAGTGTGTAAATAGATATATTTTCCTAAAGTTTGATCATAAACTAGAAAGTCATTAAAAATCAGACATAATGGGGCTAAATATGTCGGTGTGCATTAACATAACCTGAATAACTAAAGTAACGTTACCATTAAAATAACGTTACCAAAATAACTGAAAAGTCGTTATCAATAAAATAACCTTATCGAAATAACTAAAATATCGTTACCGCTAAGATACCGTTACCGTAATAACTAAAATACCGTTAATGCTAAAAACCCGTTTAATATATATGTCAAAGCTAAGGTGCGTTTTTGCACCTTAGAAAACGAAAATCGCCATATCTTCTTAAGTAAAAGCACAAAAGGGTTAGTTTTTGGACTGTAGTTATATTAAAAGCAATAACTTATGCCTAAACTTATTAATTTTTACGAATTGGTTTTTCAGATTCGCTCTATAAACCTCCCTATGGCAAATGGGACCGGTTCTGCGTGTGCCACAGGATCGGTCCCTTCGTGCCAGAGACCAATCCTCTGCTAAACCCTACCCTATGTAAACAACTGGCAAGTTTAACATTGGCTTGTCATAGGAGGGGGTCATTTGTCCTGCTTTAAACCACATAGTGGCATGCCACAGGACTAACCAAAGATGGGCATACCACAAGACTGTCGCAAAACGGACATGTCGCATAAAATAAACGAAAACTTAACAGCTTCTAATGGGTAAAATTCTGGCCAACTGACTTTTTCGTGTTAATAAGCATTCTGGTTAAGTGGTCTGTCCTCCCTTTACCAGTCACAGGATTGGTCATTTTAGGACAATTGACACTGCTTAACCCACTTCAGTATTAAATATCAGTATAAATATTCAGTATTAAATATTAGGGCCGATATCGCCTAAAATAGACAACGAAAAAAAATGTTGGTAGAAGACTATATTGTTTATATTTTGTGACGAAAAAGTGGTATAAATTTAATTGCAAAAAAAAGTTAGGCAGGTTTGAGGGTTAAAGTAACCCACATTGTAGAACTAAGTGAAATATGCCGACAGAATGACGGTATAATAATGCTTTTTGAATAGCTTATATTAAGGGTATGGGAATTCGTATTTTTGTTAACTCATAGGAGGGAGGTTGTTTTGCGATTACTTTAAAATAGCATTTTAAAGATCCAAGATAATTATATATTTTTTGTTTAATTTTTTTTTTTTTAATTCTGAATATCGATGAAATCAATGCTTCACAGGTGCATTAAGTAACCCTCACAATACAAATAGGATATGTCCGGGAAAGATACCGAGAGATTTATTTTTGATAAAACAGCCACAGGGTGTCTGATAATAGAATGAAACATTGGTCCAAAATGTAACGATGTGGAATGAAACGGGGAACGGGTGGAATCGGAACACGTAATATATTTGTAATATCGGAAGGTGTTACTAAAATTTAGTTTTTTTAAAATGGTCAGTATCTCCGAATCTAAGCGATATAGGGCAAAACGGGCAAAAGGTAATACTCCACGGGAGTATTAATAAGCTCTCATAATACAAATAGGCAAAGCATCCAGAGAGGATCGATCCCTAGAAAATCCCGAGAGATTAATTTTTTATATGTTCACCCAAATACTTACGTGATAATACCAATTTAATCACTTTGATAATAAAATGGAGCATTGATCTAAAATGGAACGGTATGGAAAAACCGGGGAGCAAGTAGAATCGGAACACTTAACAGATTTCAATTATCGGAACGTATTACGTACCTTAAGTTTGATGAAAATTTTATCCGTCTTACGATATCTCGCTTAGTTTTTGAGAAAAATGGAAAAATGTTGTTCCAGAGGAGTATTAATACACCCTTATAATATAAATGGCCTAGGTCCGGGACAGATGCCGAGTGATCAATTTTAATAAAACGGCCACAGGCTGTTTGTTTATATTTTTTTTTTTTTTACTTATTTACCTGATATCTAATGCAAATAAACATAATCGAATAATAGAAAGTTAGTTCCTCGTTCCATTTCATTTCCCGTATTATGTGTTACAATTAATATCTATATTCGTTCCATTCCTATATAAAGCAATTTACACTCCATTTTTTTTTTTTTTTTTTAACAAATGCTTTTCTTGCTCAATTGTAATTAGGTTTTTCGGCATTAGTGTGATTTTATTAGCATTAGTAGGACAAATGCTAATGCCAAAAACAACATTTTTTTTGGCATTACCATTAGCGTACTAATGTTAATGAAATTTCGATGCTAATGAAAAAATCCCAAGTATGATCTCTGCTATAGACTGTGGGTAAGCAAATAGACATCAATAAATCATACTACAAATCTAATTGGCAACGCAATTTCTACACTCAAAATGTTTTAATTTATTAAAGGCCTAAAAGAATGCTTTATTTTATTTGAAAGTTTACTTTCTTGGGTTCCCAACCGTTTATGTTTTCATACTAAAGTACAAAAGTATACATATATTTATATTTATATACATATACACTCACAAAAAAAAAAAGATTGTAAAGTCAGAAAAAAATTTTGCTGAGTCAGGAGGGTGCTTGCTTAGTCAGGAGTGTGTTAGCAAAATAATTGCTAATGTCATGAAAACATAAACAAAATTAGTAGATTCAGCAAAAGTTTTGCTAACACTTAGTGGATTAGAAATAAAAATGCCTTGCTAAAAATTAATACATTTTTTGCTGAATTTTAGTAGACTGAAAAAAACGCAAAAAATTTGTAGAAAAATTGTAATTTAGTTAATTAATTTGCTGAAAATCATAAAACATATTTTCTTTCAACTACTTACATCAATGTTTGTCTAAATGATGCTTTCTTTTATAGGACGCAACTGCCGAAGATTATTATAGAAACGAAACGAAAAAATAAACAAAAACAAACGAAACGAAACGAAAAAAACAACCATTTTTTTTTTGCAATAAGAAAAAGGAACCATAAAAATCTACCTAAGATGTGTGTCTTTGTCTTTCGATTTACTCTGTCTACATGTCTGTGTATGTTTGTTTGCAATTTTTCCACACTAGATTATTAATCTATAAACATTTAGTTTAGAAATACATATTAAATTTAAATATTTTATTTTGTCTTTTATTTAATTAAAAGACAATTATTTTCTCAAGCCGGTGACAACGCAAAATTTAAGTTGTTTTAATCCTCAATTTTGTTTTATGTACGAAAAATAGATACAAAAGTCTTCCATGGTATATGTCTTATTAGAGTTGTACTTTTTAGTATCATTTTCCTCTTCTCTACTACATCTTGACATGCCGCGACATCTGCTTCATTCTGCGTATATCTTTCAATCTGGTTGTCGTCCACACTATTAATGTGCTTAGCAGCACAATTTTTTTTAGCAAAATTAATTAGTAAAACTTTCGAATATTAGTAAAGCATTAGTATAAAACAGTTAAGTACTGAATAAGTATAACAAACATTTTAGCTGAAAACACGATTTTAAAATAGTATACCTGATTTACAAGACGTTTTACTAACTTTTGTACTAACTTATTTTTTTGAGTGTATTACAATTATTATATTTTAAATGGACCTTTTTAAAATGGGTTCTAATAGAATAAAAAGGTATTAAAGTGGAGTACGATTATAACAAACTCGTCCATTGATAAAAATAATGTTGTATAAATTTGTGCTTAAACTACTAAAAATTAGTTAAAAATTAAGTTGCAGAAAAAACTGGTAAAATTGGCAAATTTATTCTGTTAAATATTAGTAAGATAAGAAGAGCAAACTTAGTTATATTTGTGCTTAACTTTAGTTAAATGAAAGCAACAAAGTAATTTGATGAAATCAGCAAAAAAGTTTCTAAATATTAGTAGACTAAAAAATCATAAAAATTGTGCATATTTGAAGTATTTGTTAGATTTTTTAATGATAATGTTTTAATTTTTTCCCTTCTTAAATCAGCAATCTGCAATTTGTTAGCAAAAATTCCTGTTGTTTTTAGCAAAATATGCTGTTATTTGCAATCTACTAAATTTAAGGTACTCATAGCAACAAATTTGTTGGTATTACAGTTTTTGTTTGCTGCTTTTAGAATAAAACAATTTAGTAAAAGTTCCTGCTAGTTTTAGCAGGGTAAATTACCATTCTCAATTAACTACAATTAACTCGAATATCACTAAAATTTTGTAAATTCAACGAATTTATTTGTGCTGTTTTTATTTTATTAATATTTAGCAGAAAAAAAACTTGCTATTTTTAGCAGATTCTTCTGTTTTAACTAATTTTAAGCAGCTTTTTCTGATATTTTTACATGTTTATTTCTATGGTTTATATGCTTTTCCTAGCAGATTAATATATAACAAAAATTAATTTTTTTACACAATTATTTGGCAACTCTGGATAACAATTTTCAGTTATGTTTCTAGTTGCAATTATAGTGAAAATGTTGAACTATTTAAAGGTTTTAAAACCACTTAATTATATTTATCCAGTGAAAAATACAGTTTAAAAATACTGGGTTAAAAACTGGTTTTTCTCGAAATAACATATTAAAAATCGTGTGCCACTGTGGTCAAGCCCATTTTTTGATATTATTTTTTGTTTTGGGGCGGACTAGCAAATGAAGTCGCTGACTTAGAAACGTCACATGAGAATACATTTTTTTTTTTTTTTTTTTTACAGACAAATAAACTCGTTAGTCATTGTAGCCAGGTTTTTAAAACTGTAAGAGGATAAGCTTAACAACTAAAAAAAAAACGTTTCTAAGTCAGCGACTTCATTTGCTAGTCCGCTACAAAACAAAAAATAAGATCAAAAATGTTCTTGTCCACAGTGGCACACGATTTTTAATATGTTGTTTCGAGAAAAAACAGTTTTTACTTACGATTAAAAATGGACTGAGGTACAATTGTTATTGCTTGTACTTTTTTTTCGATTATCTAGTAAAGTTTAGACCCCGAATAATAATTCAGTCAATTAAAATACCGAAGAAATAATACACGTAATTTCATGATGTGCCCAAAATATAACAAATTGGAATTTGAAATTTGGATTTTGGTAAGTGTGCCATGGAATAAAACATATATTTTTCAATTGTTATTGGATTATTTAAACTACTTGTTATAGCATGCAATTTGGCGAAACCTAAATTGAAATAAATTTATAACTTTGAAAAAAAAGCTATGACACAAATGTTGGCTTTAACCGCTTACAACTTCATGACGTGTCATTGATAGGTAAAAAATGTTTCTGAGAGAAACGTATGTCATTTTAGAAATGTTGAGGTTAAGAAGAAGGATAAACGTTTTTCTCTAAAAATTATAAACACTAGTAATTTTTTAAATCAGACTAGACTAGTTTCTGCCTTTTTATGAACAGGCGTCATCAGTGATTTTCTATTTCAATTGTATTATTATTTGTGTCTTACAATTGTCAGATTGTCTCTATATGATAAATTTTTCTATATGATAAATTTTTCAACAACCTGCGGCTGTAAGAATCGAACCTGCGCTCATCTTATATTACAAACGTAACAATACTAAGTCATGACCGTTAAGCGATCACATCCAAGTATTGCCTTGAATCTAATGCAGCTAAATTGCAGTGTTCTTTCCTATTAGATTGTATGTTATTGTATATTATACTCAGAAGTGACCAACACTAACAAACACACAAATACTCTATTTTTAGATTTTTGTTTATTTTTCTAATCTCCTCCCTATCTATTTCACAACGTTACCGGAATGACGTATGGTTTTTACGTTCAGTGTTGACAACTATGCGTTTTAAGTTGAGACATCGTCACAGGGAAAATTTTACAATGTATTTTAGTACAGTGTGTTTTTAATGGCATAATTTTTTTTTAAATAATTAATATGCATTTGACAAATTTATTTTATTTTGTATAAAAATGCTTGTGTAGCATGTATTTGAAAAACCACCAGTTTAAAAGTTATACACCAAAAACGATTTGAACTAATTTTAGTATATTTTTAAGGGTAAATATCGTTAATGACTGGCTTGTTTGCATACGAGAAGAAACATTTTTGCACGGAAATTGTTTTTTAATTCCCAATGTATCGGAAAATGTGCGGGGAGTAGTAAATATAAAACTTATGCACATTCCATATACTTTGTGGGTGTTCTAATATACATAACCCAGAAAATTTTTTTAGAACATATTATCTCTGAACATGTTCTAGAACAACTTCCTTAACCACCGGTTACATAAAACCGGTTCAAGAACATGTTCCTGAAAGTTGATATGTAAGGTGTCACTATCCCAGAACCAGTTATATAACTGGTTTTAGAACCGGTTCTAAATCAACCTATTCTTGTTTGGAGGTACAGAACATATTGCAAAAAGGAGAAACTCTATATAAAAAGAACCAGTTGCAGAACAGAAATTAGAACCTGTTATAATACAGTATAAGTTCCCAGCAAAATTTTTTAGAACAGATTACCTTTGAACCTGTCCTAGAACAACTTCTTTTACCAGCGGTTACAAGGAACCGATTCTAGAACAGGTTCATGGGAGTCGAAATGTAAGGTGACACTGTCCCAGAACCAGTTCTATAACTGGTTCTAGAACCGGTTCTAAAGCAACCTATTCTAGTTTGGAGGTAAAGAACCTATTGCAAATAGGACAAACTCCATATAAAAAGAACCAGTTGCAGAACAGAAATTAGAACCTGTTATAATACAGTATAAGCTCTTCTGCAACCAGTTATTTGGATCTTTCTATTTTATTTTTTTTTTTTCTATTTTTAACATATTAATTAAACTGTTTAATTGATATAATTTAAATTGAAATTTGGAAATTTTTGAATAAAATTTTAAATCTATATTATTAAAAGTTTAATTGCTCGCAATTCAATTAAATTATTCTTTGTATTTACAACTATTTTAATTGAATATCGGTTTGTATTTATTCTATGACGTTGATTAACGCAAACTACTTTGGCAGACGTATTAGCAATTTTTCTGCAACCCTTCTACTGATCTAAAATTACCTAAGCAAACTTGTTTGCTGACTTTATTGTTTTTTTTTTCTTCTGAGTGTAATAATTCGTATATAAGCAGCTAATGTATAATTTAAATAATTTATTTATAAACTTTGTTCATATTATACACATTTATAAAATGAATCCCTTAGCTTGAAATTATACTACAATATAAAACTCCTTACTTACTTATAAACCCCTAAACAATTTTCTTTTAAAAAACGATAATTTAAAATTAATCAAAATTGTTTTTAAATTACACAATTTTCATTAATCATTAATATTGATTGAATTCGTCTCTGCTACTAGCGACAACAACAACAATTTCCTACATTTATTTTAAATTTTTCATTAATATTGTTAATATTAAATTATGACTGTTTTGAAATTTCCATGCTTTTAGTATATTTCTCATTACCACAGTGCTAATTGGAATTTAATATTATATTTCTTTTAATATCTGTTTTAATGATACCAATAAAAAATAAATTGTGCTAAATGTTTATAAATCGGATAATCTTGTGATTTGTTTAAAAAGAAAATAAATAAAATTTAAAAAAATGTGTATTGTTGTGCATTTGTTTATTGAATTTATTATAAGCTCTTGCACTATGGGATGAAATTACCTAATGCATAATGGTGTTAGGCGCGGATCCAGCTTCTACATTTGTGGGGGAGGGGTTATAAAATTGTTTTTTACTTTAAAATATTTTGTTTTGAATATATTAAGAATATGTGGTAAAGGGTCCGCCATCTAACGTTTTTTTCAACTAGTGCTTATTTCGTGAATGGTAACACTTAGCTCATGTCTGATTTGACAGATAATTAGTTTTATCCTTCTGCTGAACGAGTATGGTTCGTATGTTCGTTATCTTGTGAAAAAGTGAAAGAAACTGGCATCCTCATCGATAAACCAAAGCGTGAAAAGCCAAAAACAGTGCGTACACCCGAGAATATTACGGCTGTGGCAGAACGTGTGCGTGAACCGCCATCAACATCAATTCACCGTCGTTCTGAACAATTGAACATTTCGGAGACATCATTGAGACGAATTTTGCATAAAGACCTTGGTATGACGCCATACAAAGTCCAATTGGTTCAGGAGTTCAAAAAAAAAAAAAGTTATTTGGCGGACCCTTTATTTATTCGGAATCTGCGTAATCAACACGCTTCTTCTAATTATCCAACTTTTACTCTTAAATATGCCGAATACCCAGTAAAAGCATTATTTTTCCAAATTAATTGGGTAATAATACAAAAATACAGATTTTTACATAATAATCTAACATTTATTTTACTTTGCAAAATAAACAAATCAACCTAAAAAGGAATAATTGTTAAAGATAATTTCAAAAAGATAAGGCAAAACTAAAATTTATGAGGCGTTCTTTAAAAAAAAAAAAATTTTTAATATTTTCTTAAAAGTTTTGGAAGCTTTGGAAATGTGTCTATAAATAGATTTTCATAAAAAAATGCATAAAAATTTTTTTTTACACATATTTTTTTTTTAGTTAAATAAATAACTTTTTTTTATTAAATAAATTACATACTGGGATTCAAACCTGGGGTCTCTGGTATTTAACAATTAGTTAGGCGAGAACTCTACCAACTGAGCTATCGATACATATAGTATTGTATTGCTTAAAATGTAAGTGAGTTGTTGTGCTTCGTGTTTTCGTTCGTGATATGAAAAATATACACCTAACCCTCATGCTTACAAAAAGCCACAAAGTAATGTGTCTACAAATAGATTTCCAAAAATAAATATTAATAATTACTTTACGTTTATAATTCATGCATTATGTAATTGATGATCGGTAAGTCATTATTTTATGTTTTGAAGTAATGTAAAATGTAATGAGGTATCATTACAAGGGAATACATTACTTTATCGCACCCATTACCTAAGTTTTGCTGGGATATTCGCTATTCAAAAACATTTTTAAGTTTTTTCATACTTTTTTAACACACATCCCAGCAAAATAAGAGCTGAGGAAGAAGTAGTAAAAACACCACATCTACTGAGCCGGATGTGGTGCAAATTCAGGTGAATCATTAATGATTTTAACATTGTCGTGTCATTGGGCGGATGGAGTGAATATACAACTTCTTTAATAGCATTTTAAACAGTGCATGGATGCTATTTTTCAATAGTTCATGGAAGGTCTTTTCCAACTATATATTAACATTTTTATTTAATAAAAATGTGCAGCATACTTTAGGGATGTTTCTTTAAATATTAAAAAAAAATCTTTTGGTGCCAGCGAGTATTGAACACACGAATCTGAGTTACGATCTGCTGTATTAAAGTAGACCGCTCTACCATTTGCACCAAAGTTACTTATGCAGTACAACAAACTTAAAACGAACTTAAGTTGAAAATATTGATATATTTTTATGAAAACAAGAAAAATATGCTACACAAATATATAATAAAAAAGATAAAATAATGAAAAAAAAAACATTTTTATTATGTGATTTCGTATCACTGAGATATAAATTATTTTTAAAATATTTTTAAGTTTTGATGAGGTTAAAAAAATATTAAGAAATAATAAAAATGCTCATTTAACTATTTTGAAGTCATTGCATATTTTAAAATATTTTTTTAATAATTAATTTGGCGGGAAGTGTCTTTAATAAGATAAAATCTACCAGACAATGAGAAAAAAAAATTGGAGAAGTAGTTTAACTACAGGTAGGGAAAAGTGGCCTGCAATGAAACGAGCGTGCCTTGGAACGAAAAAAATAAATTAGAATTAAAAAAAAAATAAAAAAAAAAATTAAAAAAAAATTATCTCCCGGCCCGGAATTGAACTCGCAACCTTCTGATTGCAAATCCAACCACTTACCACCTCAACCTCCATATAAAAAAAATATATATATGAACTTATAAAAAAGTACTTCTTATGATGTTATTAATTTAGATACAAATTAATTTATATGGTGATGCAAATGCTGTTTAAAATAACTTTAATTTAACATTTTTGGCAGTTGTTAACAAAAACTTCTATTAAAGTGAAAAATATGCGTATGCTAATGCTTTGGAAGTTAAGTTAAAAAGGTTCTTAAAGCACTACTTCCAGTTTATTTTGCTGGGATCTTATAGAAGACAAAATGAGCTCTGTAACGTGATATTAATTTTAAAAATCGTACTTCTCGTTCAATAATTACGACCATTTGTAAAAATTTAAAATTTTAAATTTTAAAAAATGCTTACTTTAAACAACGATAAGACGAGAACGACAAGGAATTAAAAAAATATATATATAATTTGTCGTGCTATTTAGCAGAATACATATTCCAAGTTTCATGCAAATCGAAAGTGGTGGTGTTGAAAAAATTCTATTTTTGTCAATAGGCTTTCTGGAATAACTCAATATTGATCTTTGTCTAAATTTTAAATTATACTTTTCTAAATTCTACAAAATTTTTTGTTGATGGTAATAAGTTGACAGTCAATAGTAATTTTTAGAAGAATAACTTCTTGAATTAAAATAAACATAATTTTTGATAATGAAATTGTTTGGAGTTCTAACTAATCTAAATATTTAAAATCGTGTGTGACATTATTTATTTTGTACAAAATGATGAACAAATATTAAAATTTCCAGCGATTTTCATTGTAAAATATAACTGGTAACCTTGTTAACAAGTTTTAGTTGTAATAATAATTGTTTTCTCTTTTCTATTACGACTAGGGCAACCAAAAAAATAGCTCTAAAAACAATGTTTTAAGCGCTTAAAAAAATCTCTATAATAGAGTTTATTAAAAAAAAAAAAACATTTAAAATTCATATTGTTTTATTAAAATCGTTACTAGAAATAAAATTTTTGTAAAATTTCTTCTTCGGAACATTGTTAGTCAAACAAAGGTGCTATAGAGAAATTGTTTTCTTAAGCTTTGAAACTCAAATTGAAGTATCTAAATATGTTTTGATAAGCCAACCACATTTAATATTAATTCTTCAAATTTCAATTAAAAGAGATCTTCAAAATACCTTTTTACAACAATGTGTTTGTTCTTCAAAAAATTGCCTACCAAAGTGTTCAAGTGTCATTCCCCAGGCTGTCCCAAATATTATTTTCACATAAATTTTTATAAATTTCTAACAAAAATAGTATATAATTTATTTCATAAAATTGGTGCGAAGAAAAATATAATATTAAAATAGTTCCTATTTATATTAACGTTCATAATTTATTTTCAATTAACAATTTAACAATTTTTTATCAAAAAATCAATCTATTAATGATTATGTTCTGATCCTGAAGGTACACATGATTTCCCTGTAAAATTTTATAATCGTTAAAATTCAAATTTTCAAACCATTCAAGCCATTTTCAACCATTCAAGCCATTTTCAACAATAGTTCAAAATTGAAAGAATATTATATATACTGCGTAAAAGCGTGGAAGGATTTTCGCCAACAATATTTATACAATGAAATCATACGCGTTTTGTCTTTCATAATGAGCTCTCACACTAACGTTAATTATTCCCCTGTGTCGTTTTTTAAAAAAAGGTAAAAGTAAAAAAAAAAAAATATTTTTATAATTATGTATGCATTCTTTAAGTTTAACTTCCGCTGCATATAAATTTTTTAAAGGTAAGCACTTAAATTGATGTTTTAGAGAGTATTTGTAGAAATTCGTCAATACCCTGTAGTCATTCCCCTGCCAAAACTATTTTTTTACGTTAGACCAACCCTCAGGGGCTAAAAATAAAGCAGTAACAAAGGAACAGGCATTCGCAGAACAGCAAGAGGCAGAAAACAAACGATATAGTAAAAATCCTGTTAAGTACGAAGAGCAAAAGTATGAAAAAAAAAATTAATAAATGGATGTGTACCTTCGATAATTGAGTAGATATTATTGAAATAATAAATTCAGCAAAAAACTTGAATGCCATAAATGGTGGCGAAATTGGCCGGTAATATCAAAATCTACCATGTAACCCTATGCAGCAAAACTTTCTATTATCCGGTAATAGGATTGGTGGCAGTTATGTTAATTGACCACTATTTCATATTTAAAGGACGAAAAAGCATAATTTTTATTTTTAATAAAAATTATATCAAACTTATAATATTAAACTTTTAGTTGAAAGTAATTTTGAAATCAAACATAGTTTAATTAAATTTTTTTTAACAATTACTTTTCTGTGATACTTTCATATAAATAACTTTAGGCTGATTCCATATAAAACCATCGAAAAATATAGATTTTCACCGCAACCTTGGTATGGTTGGAAAGTGTAACATAAATATGGCAAAGTCCAAATTTAAGGTTGGTAGGTATTACGGTTTGTGGAAATATCGCTTTTTAAAATTTGAAAAAAAAAGGAAAATTCAACAGAAGTAGTCCAACATAATCATCTATATCTTGTTACCGGTTAGTACATCATCTTAAAGCTACTGTTTTCGTCCTTTAAATAAAATAAATAAATTGAAAAAAATCGCTGAAATTAAAAAAAATCATCAAAATAAAATTTTAAACGTCTATATCTCGAAAACATTTTAATTTTTTTTTTTAATTTTTGGTGATTTTTTTTTTTAATTTAGCGATTTATTCAAATTTGGCAAATTTTTTTTTCAATTTTGTCATATTGTTTTATTTTTAGAGATTTTTCTAAATTTTATCAATTTTTTTCAATTTTGAACTTTTTCAAGTTTTGACAAATTTTTTTAATATTGTCGAATTTTTTTTGCCTTTTTTCATTATTGTCACTGTGGATTAGAAAACTTTAAATTTTGTGTGCTCCAAATTAATTTGCAGTAAACATTTAATATATAATATTCAACTTTAAACTGAAAGTAATTTTGAAATCAAACATAGTTTAATTAATTTGTTTTTAACTATAATTTTTCTATGATACTTTTATAAAAATAACTTAAGACTCATTCCATATAAAACCATCGAAACAATTTTTGACCATGTGCGCCCCAGTAGGCTAGTTGGTAGCGTGCTGGCTTATCAGTGCGGGGGTCGTGGGTTCGATTCCCACCAGAGGCACTAGTCTGTTTTCGCTACAACTCGCCGAAGGCCATAGTAGCTAGTGCTCGGTTAGGGTAATAGTATATAATTTGCAATTATATGATTATTAATTAATAAAAAAAAAAAAAAAAAAAAATGTTTGACCTTAACCGTCTTCAATTTTAACCAACCTTATTATGGATGGAAAGTGTAACATAAGATATGGCAAAGTCCAAATTTTAGGTTGGTAGTCTTACGGTTGTGAAAATATCGCGTTTTCAAATTTGAAAAAAAAAACGAAAATTTAACAAAAGTAGTAGTACATAAGCATCTATATCTTCTTAACTGTTAAAGCTACGAAAATAATTAGTACATCATCTTAAAGCTACTGTTGTAGTCCTTTAAGTAAAGGTAAAGGTATGAATGTTTTTATGGTGTAATTAGTTCGCTTCTACATAAAATTTAATATAGGTAATTACATTTTTACTATAAATTTGGCAATTTGAAAATAATATACGATCTGAAAATTGAAGATTTTAATACAAAGTTTTTGACAACTCTTTTCCTGTAAGTGAGGTGTAACATGTAACCGAGATAAGACATGCGGTTGTTAAAATAATAGGGTTTGTAATAAAAAAGTAACATCCCAGCAAAAAATAGTGCTTACCCTGAATCAGTTCTAGAAGGCATGAATTAATTGCCGAGCGCTTCGGAAACAATTCCAAAAGCATGATTTTTTTTCGCGATGTCCCACTTGGTATTTCTCTTTTTAGTAGGAGAAAATCGCTTCCTTCATGTGCACTACGAAGCAATAAATTAATGTCTTAGTAGGAACTGAGAAGCGCTTTTTTGTGCATTGAGATTGTCTGCATTATATACTGCTTTATTGTCTGCATTATATACTGCTTCAAAAGAATTCATTTAGGGAAGCACTGCAAAATGCCTTACCAATAGCTTTATTGTATGTAAGGCGGGTAAGCGCTTTTTTGGAAGCATCCACATGTAGTTACTGCTTACCAACTCGAGATTATTTTGTGCGGATCAATAAGTCCGAGAGACTTTCCGAACTTCCCTCCAAGTTATATGAAATGCAACACTGCTCCCATCAAGTACCACCTCTTAATAGACTACCACAAATTTAAAGAAAGTTCCGCCCTTTACTTTGCGTTTAACAGCTGTTACAACCTCGTGGATTTTTTTAAAAATGGGAAAAAGTTAATTTCGAGTGCTCATTAAACATTATTTTTTGCGAAACAAACCGTCAATCCAACCAAGGAACAGCTTGATAAATATTAAGGGGACTTTGTACCATCGATTTCAATGGTAAAAAAGTGGTTTACTGACTTTCGTTGTGATCGCACAAGTACAAATGACGCCGAACGTTCTGGACGGCCAATTGAGGTCAATACACTCGAAAATTACCCGATCGAGTAGTAAAAGTGCGTGAGATTGTTGATGGCATAGGCATTTCATATGGCAGTGTAGTTTCGATTTTAAATGATCAGTTGGGTTTAAGAAAGCTGTCTGCAAAATGGGTGCCGTGTTTGCTCTCAATTGACCATAAACGTAATCGTGTGACAACTTCAAATGATTGTAGGAAAAGACCTAACCACGTGCTTGATTACTAAGAAGACAAGAATGGAGCAAAATTGATGATTAATAGGTTTTTTGTTAAAGTTCTGCTTATTATGGAGGCTCTAGCTTTTCTAAAACTTCGGGTTCTGATGAGATCTTTAGCCAGATCAAAATACTAGTATAAACTTAGCTAATATGTTTGATTTGTTTATTTTTGTAAATATACGGAGGTTGAAAGCTCGTTATTTGGATTGTTTGGAGTTGCTTAACCGACAATCGAATGAGTTTTTGGGGCGTTTTGTAACTGCGGATGAAACATGGATCCATTACAACACTCCGGAGACCAAGCAGCAGTCTAAACAATGGGTTTCTCCTTGTGAGCCGGCTCCGAAGAAGGGCAAGGTAAGTTTGTCGGCCAATAAGCTGATGGCAACAGTTTTTTGAGATGCACCCGGGATAATCCACATCGATTACCTTCAAAAGATAAAAGCAATAAACGGCCAAGAAAAAAGTTGGTTTTCATCAAGATAATGCACGGGTGCAGTCTCAGTGTCAAAATTTTGTTACGAATTGGTACCACATCCGCCATATTCTCCGGATTTAGTCCCCAGTGACTATTTCCTATTTCCAAACCTAAAGAAATGGCTCGGTGGATAGAGATTTAGCTCCAACGATTAAATTATTGATCAAGCAAATGCCTATTTTATTGACCTCGAAAAATCCTATTTTTTGGAAGGGATACAAAATTTGGAAAAACGTTGGACTAAGTATATTGAGCTAAAAGGAGATTATGTTGAAAACTATTTTTTTTTTTGCAAAAAAAACTGTGTTTCGTTCAAAAAGTCACGGACTTATTGATCCGCTCTCGTATAAAAAACGTATAAAAAATATAATTTATAAAATATTTAGTAAAAAATTTTTAAATTTTAATACCCAATATAAAAAAATTTGATTTCAAAAAAAAAAAACTTATTAATAGTAAAACTTGTAAAAATAATAGGGTTTTTAAAAGAAAAGTAACCAGTTGTCAACCTTAATTTTTTATTGTCAAACTTATTACCAGGTAATATTGTAGAAAGTTTTGCTGAGTAATTTTAGTTAAATGCAAACAACAGTATATTATGCTGAAATGAGCCAATATATTTGCTAAAAATTTGTAGAATGCTGATTTCAGAAAGGCATATTTTTGTGCGCTGAAAAAAAAACTCCTAAAAAAACCTTGAAAATTTAAAATTTTTTGTGTTTTGTTTTTTTTTCGGTCTACTAATAATTAGTAATTTTGTTTGATGATTTTAGAAGATTATTTGTTTGTTTCAATTAATTAAAATTAAGCTCAAATGTAACTTAATTGTTGTAGATTCTACAGAATTATTTTTTTATTATTATTATCTTACTAAAATTTAGCAAAAAAAAAAATATTAATTGTAGCAGATTTTCGTGTAACGTCATTCTGAACTAATTTTAAGCAGTTTTATTACCATTTTTTACTGATTTCTAACATTATCAAACTTGGTATTTTATTAAAAACTAATAATTTACTGACCCATTGTGCTAAAGTATTATAATATTTGCATATTTTTTTTAATTTTTTTTTTCAAAAGGTGTTAAATATTATTTAATATTAAGTGTATTTTACTAATATTTGTTACAGTCTATTAAATTTTAATGTATTCAAAATAACACACAAATTGTTGCTAATCCATATTGATAGTTATTATTCGAAATCTCATGATATTTACTTTTTATTTCGATATTCATTATATGTGTTTTTCATTTAAAATATAATTTTTGAAAAAAAACTAATTAAAACTTTTTGCATTTACTACATGTTGTTTACCCAGTAATGTTTAATTTTATATTGTGGTATTAACTAGCATTAGTTAGTTGTTGAAATTTGTTATGTTAACTAACGTTTATCTGTTTTTAAACAATAAAAAATTATGTCAGATATTTATGCTAACAGTTTTAAAAAGATAGAAAAGTTTTGTAAATAATTTCAACAAAATTGTATTAAAGTTTTAGGTACATTCCTTTTAATTAATGTAAGTTAACAACCCAGTGTAGAAACGGTAAAGAGATAAATTATTTTTGGACTACCAGTAGAAACACCAGCTTACTCACTGCATTACTTCAATAAAAATAATAATAACTCACTCATAACCACATGATAAAAAAAAGTTATATTTCAAATACAAAATCAGATCTCATTATATATAGATCGATATTTATTCATATCCAAGTTTATCTCAAAATAATGGTATCCAGTAATATGTGATTAGATCCCTTAAATATATTACTGGATTAAATTAGACCAAAATTTATCTCAAAATTTGGGTATCTAATAATGTCTAATTTAAGATCCTGATGGTTTTCAAAATATTGAATGGGATTAATTTAGATCTAATTAAATCTAATAAGATAAGTAATTTTTGGCGAATCGAATAAAATATTTAGAGATTAAATTAGATTCACTTAAATCGCATGACATATATAAGTTTTAATCAAATTAAAAAAAGAAAAAAAATTTAGACATGTGTAGCTAAAAAACCGTTACTGTTAACGAAATAAAAGAAAATACCGAACACCGCATAAGAATCGGTTACCATCCATGGTTCAATATCACCTAAATTCGACTGCATTGGTTTATAAATTGTTTGTTGAGGATGTTTTGAAACATCGTACAATGAAACATGCCGTGGGGTTATATTTTTTTAGGAATCCAAAGGCTCTTCAAATATAAACTGTTATAAGTAGGGCATTTTCTGGCATTTGGCATAAATGTCACTTTTGCCATTTTTTTAATTATTTTTTAAAACCCAGTTAAAAAGGTTCATAAATGTACAAATATATTCATATATTAATTTATATGGTAGCGTATATGGACAAATATGGAAATATATGTTTCATATATGGGCATATCTGGAAGTATAAGTGATTAGATATATTCCAAAAAAAACTCATATATGGTCATACATGGAGGTATATGTGATTTCATATTTGCAAAGGGTGCTCATATAAGAACATATATGGAAGTATATGTTATTGCATATACGCAAAAGAATGCCATATATGGGCAAATAAGGAAGTACACAAAATTATATATGTGCAGAAAATACTCTTTTTTAAACATATAACGAAGTATATGTGACTGACTCCATATACTCAAAGGCAAATACATGGACTCATATACACTCGAAATAGTATGTACTTTAAATTAACTAAAATTGTAATTTAAAATAAATGATAAATCAATTGAAATCCGGTAAACTTACTTTTCATTTAAATCAAATGTGTTAATTATTTTTAAATATTGTTTAAATAACTAACAAATCCATAAGAAACAATGTATACTAAGTTATAAATGATACAATTTTAACTACACATCAGTAGAAATAAATGTTAGAGTCAGTTATTTTAAACTAAAGGGTCCGCCATCTAACGTTTTTTTTTCAACTAGTGCTTATTTTGTGAATGGTAACACTTAGCTCATGTCTGATTTGACAGATAATTAGTTTGATCCTTCCGCTGAACGAATATGGTTGTGTATACGCTTGAACAACGCTGGGAAATATTGCGACATTACTTTGAAAATCATGGTAATGTTGCAGAATGTGTGCGAAAATTGCCATTTTTCTTCGAAAATGAGCAAGGAGTGGTCGTGACAGTCAATGTCGATCGTTATCGGGCCATGTTGAACGAATTTTTGTTCACAAAAATTGAAGAGGAGGATATTGGCAACATTTGGTTTCAACAGGACGGAACAGGAAGTCATTGGTGAAATACAGCTGCACACAATCGATAATGTTCTTAAAAATTGGACCGATCGTGTAGGCTACTGCATGGCCATCCGAGGCAGCCATTTAAATGAAATTATTTTCCATTATTAACCGGAAGGATTGTACTTTCAAATAAAAAAGAAATTTGAGAAAATATTCAGTAGTTTTTTTTTATAGCATTTTCAAAGAAAAAAAAGTTGTTTGGCGGACCCTTTATTTCAGTATTTTTTTTGTTTGTTTTTTTTTTACAAAATGTAGTCACACACACATTTACAGTTTTTGTAAGGCTGTTGTATTTGTGAAATTTTTTTTGATTTCTTGTATTTTTAATTAAAATAGTTTTGTATATAAACTAATCACTTTAAAAAATTTTTCGAATATTTTTGCTTGAAATAAAAATTTTAATTTATAATATCTGTAACGGAAAATAACAAATAAACTACAATTCCAATTTTGTGGTTAAATTTGTATGAAACTTTAAATAAATTAAACAAAAAAATCAGTAAATGGTAGTAAATTACCTCGATTCCCAGGTTCGAATCCGGTCAGGGCACATTTTATTTAAAAAAAATCAACAAAAAAATTTGTGTTATTAGTTTTTTGTTATTACACATCGAGATTATTTTTTATGTTATTTTTTAATTTTTAACGACCTTTGAACATCGGTATGTTTAAAAAAGTTAAGCAAATCAAACATATTAGCTAGGTTGATACTACGAGTTGTATTTCGATCTGACTAAAAAAAATGTTTTATTTATTAAATTGGTTTTTTTAACGTATTCCCGGTTTAAAAGTTCATATATGTTGAAATAAATGCAAATTTGGTTGAATATGTGGGCTAATATGTGCATTAGGATGGGACGATTAGTATGGAAGGAAAAAAAATCTTAATGGGCGCTTCGCGTTTCTGATACTTGGGATTGTACCGAGCAAAAAAGTACACTAGACCATACGCCTACAATGAAAATCGAGATTCCAGATTTTGACTTTACGGCAAAAAAGCCCTGTTTTGAAATTAAAAATTAACCTTTTAAACATTAATGATTGATGCATTAATCTGCTAGAGGATCTTCCAAAGAAGAGATTGATACCATAATTTTGGATAAGCTCCTCCTACTTCCTGAGATATGTCCATCCCACACATTGTTAATTTCACAAAATACGGCTAAAAAGTCAAAATCTGAAAGCTCGACTTTCACCGTAGACGTATGGTCTAGTGGACTTTTTTGCTCAGTACAATCCCAAGAATCAGAAACGCGAAGCGCCCATTAAGATGTTCAAATCGCCCCACCCTATTGTGCATATATCCATATATGGGTTAATATGTCCAAATATGTTTTATATATATGTATATGCAAACTGTACTCATATATGGTTCATATATGGAGGTATATACAATTTCATATTTCCAAAAGCGTCCCAAATATGAAAATATATAGAAGTATATGTTAGTTCATATAAGCATGTTAGTTTATATAAGCAAATCACGTTTGTGCATAGAGGAATCACCCAATATCTACTCTATGTGGACAAATATTATGCTAACTTTTTTTTCATTAAGTTATGTAGCTTTTATTTATTTATATAAAACATTTGTTAAAAGTTGTAAAAAATTACGGGTACATTTTTAAAACATATATAATCCAATTTTAAAGACCAACTAGAATTCTTAGTCCAATTCATAAGAACTATGATTAATATTTTTATTTTGTAGCACGTACCTAAATTTCGTTCAAATTTAAGTGCATCAGTAGAGAATCCCCACTTGTTAGTATAAATAGATTTAAGATTTAAGCCTTATTTTAAAATTTCATTAACAATTTTTTAATTGGTTATTTTTGGCAAAAGTAAGCAATTTGTTTCAGTTATTACTGTGAACCTTATAAAGCGCAAGTAGAAGTACAAGCGTTACTTAAATTAAAATATTGCGAGAAATTTAAGCTTTTTCAAACAGGACCTAACAAATAAAAATATAAAATACTCAAAACGTGCAATTAGTATGAAATTGACCTGTAAGTAGATTCACATTTTCATTTAAAAGTTTTAAGGCACAAGATCATAATTAAACCTTACTATTAAATAGAATATTAAAATTTATTAATTGTAAACAAATTACAAAATATATATTACAATGTATGGATGACCATATTGCGGGTCGATTTGTAGTTAGGCAAAAAATCGCTCAACGTACAAGGTAAATCGTATTCTAGGGATCAAAATAAGAAACTTTTCCGAAGGAACCATACCTCTAAATCGAATTCTGATGTCCCGACTTTTGACCCGTAGGGTCAAAGTTTTTTATTTTGATCCCTAGAACACGATTTTCATTGTATGATTTTCCTTGTAATGACCATATAATATATGTACATATGTACACATTTATGACCATATTTGTCCATGTATGAAAATCTAGGTTAATTTTTCTATTATCTACGAATATGGATGACCATATTTGATCATATAAAAACGATTTCTGATCATATGTGAACTTTTTTAACCGGGTTATAAGACTTATTATTTTTGTCCATACTGGTAATCATATAGGTAACTACTTATTTTTTTGATTTTTCGTAAGATGTTTAGTAATGATATGCCATTATTTTACGCATCGTTCCCACATAAAAGTAATTTGATTTGTAATGACAATTGTAAGTTCTTGCCATTACCAAAACTACCACATATATACAATACATACATCATAACTAAAGTGACCATATTTATTTACCTGAAAATAGGACATCGAATAAATCTGATGGGTTCGGTCATTTTAGGTGACGATTTCAAATATCAAACTCTTGGCAACATTTTTTAATATAAACTTTAATATTAAAAATTGCCTTTATCACTGATACCCTTAATTGAGTTTTATCTTCGGTCCACAACTTGTTCATCAAAGAAAATATATGTTCAACCGGCGCATATGTACCAGGCAAACATAAAATATATTCAACTATAATCTGAAAATTTTCATGATTACGGTAATTGTTTTTAAAATGTTTAAAAACTTCCACCCAACGATTTTCTGTACAAATATTTTGTTGACTCCATTCATCAATTTTCTGTGGTGTTAAGTATTTAGATAGGAGTGAGTATTCATCGAATACTTCCGTATCTTTATTCCCATTCCCATTCGCAGTGTGGTACTTTTGTTAAATTTGCCCAATTAAATTTTTTTAATTCTTTGTTATAAACAGTCCATTGCTCTAAATACTCTCGACTACCCAGCCAGAAATTGCCAATGGTCTGAAAAATCAAGCATTGGCAGAGCACTATTTGCCAATGATCCAACAAATAAAGTGCTGGCAAAGCACTGATTTACAACGCTCTGCCAACGTTAGTAAAAAGTGCTTTGCCAGTGCTGAATTAACAAAATTTACAACAGTAAAAATAATAAAAGCACTGGCACAGCTCTGGCTTAGAACGCTCTGCCAACGTTCGTAAAAAGTGCTTTGCCAGTACTTGATATTCAAAGTTTACAACCGTAAAAATAAAAAAACACTGGCATAGTACTGACTTAGAACGCTTCCCCAACATTGGCAAAAAGTGCATTGCCAGTACTTATTTACAAAATTTACAACCGTTAACTTAATAAAAACAGTGGCACATCCCTTGTTTAAAACAAGAGTGGAAAAATGATTTGAAGTTAAGAATATTAAGGTCTCCTATTATAGTCAGCACAAAGTATAGTTTTTGTACTAAAACTTTACTTAAGAAATTTATTTTCAAATTTCTTTCTTTAGTAAAATTGTAGTAAAAAATTGTGCTAACTTATCACAAAAATAATATTCAGTTATTTTGTAATTAACTTGTAATCAAATTACCCAAATTCATTCAATAATAAATAATACAACTCTTTACTGAAGTGAATTACTAAATAGGACTTTATTGGTCGTTTCTGGTTTTGGTACTGGCAAAGCGCTTATCGCAAGTGCTTTGCCAACGTTTTGAAAAAGAAACGGCCAAGCCCTGGCCGGTGTTATCATTTTGGGGTTGGCAAAGCACTTATTATATTAACAAAAAAACGCTTTATTGGTTGTTCTACCAATGATTTGCCAACGTTTTTAAATTATGGTTTAGGTACTGGCAAAGCGCTCATTACCAGTGCTTTGCCAACGTTTTAAAAAAGGAACGGCCCTGCCCTTTGTTATCATTTTGGGGTTGGCAAAGCACTTAAATCTTCAGATATCCAACGCTCATACCACCGTTGAAAGCACTGGGCCAATGCTTTGCCGTTCGTATATTTCTGGCTGGGTAGTTTCATAAAATTCTTCAGCCTTTATTTTCACGAAATTCTCTTCAATATCTGTGTAACCATCTTCTTTTAATTTTTCAAGTAAACAACGGACTGCATATGGAATAAAGTTAGTTGTCTCTTTCTGAAACAAATTCTCTTTTAATTTGTTAATTTCACTTGATGCTTCAATTCCCGAAATATTTTGACCTGAAATAAATAAATATTTTTTTTTACTTTTTAAGCACAGTAATTGACAGTGATGCCAACTTGATGCATTTGGCACTATTTATGGTGCTTTTCAGTGACACAAAACCTCAAAATTTGAAGATTTCTTACATTTTTGAACAAATCAACTATCTCTTTTTTCGAATTTCTGAAAACGGGACATTTTTACGTCCCCGAGTTGTTGTCGGGGAGAACGGGACAAAGTAGCTGAAAACGGGACAGTCCCGTTTAAAACGGGACGTATGGCCAAGTTAATCATAACATGATGTTTTTCTACACTCGGAATATTGCAAAAGCTAATTTAAGAGTACAGCAAGATATTTATTTAAATGTAATACCAATATATAAACATATTTTTTTTTAATTTTAAAGTTTTTAAATTTTAAAGGTATAGATTTTTTTTTTTTTGCTTTTTATTTCTGAAAAATTAGAGTTAAATTCAAAATAAATTTAAATTTGACTACTATTTATAGTTCTTTCATTCTGCAATTTTAATAGTATATTATAAAATTAATCCAAAACAATTTTAAATAAATAAAAATATACTGTCATAAAAAATGCACCCTCTGGATTAAATTTAAATTCGCACAAATAAATTGGTACCCCCTTAGAAATGTTACAATTGCATTAAAACAGACAAACAACATCATAACAGCAAGAGAATTGAAAAAAAAAACACTTAAACCAAAAAAACTAAATAAAAAAATAGAAGCAATTTTAAAATCTAAAATAAAATTATCTACTAAATAAACTAAACTAAAACAAAATAAAATGATATACAACATGCTACATATCTATACTTTTACTACTTAGTACCAGGGTGTAGTAAACAAAACACAATAAAATACAGTCAAAGTAATTTTAAAAAGAGCATGGTGGTATTTTATTTGGTGTACACTGCATAAAGACAATTCTCTCAGTACTTAATATACTAAAATATAAAAATTTTGTTAATTTATAACAAGCTTTCAAACTCCGTATATTTACAAAAATAAAGCAAATCAATATATTAGCTAGGTTGATAATAGTATTTTGATCTGGCTAAAGATCTCATCAGATAAAGAAGTTTTAGAAAAGCTAGAGCCTCCAGGATAGGCAGAAACTTCAGTTGTAATCAAAAATATACTATTTTTTTGGAAAAGTTGTTGGTTTTGACATGTACCAAACTGAATTTTTTTTTTTTTTTTGGAAGTCGTATATTGTTTAAATGTAATAAAATAAATTGTTTTTAAATCAAGCATAATTTTTTATATGTAAACTATAAATTTTTATATATATTTACTAAAATTTAATGCATTTTTAAAACAATCTTGAATGGGAAAATGTACTAAAATTACCCCATTTTTGTAGAACGTCATATTGCCCATAATATTGTTATCCCGATTATTTTCAACAAAAATAATTTCTAATAGTAGGTCTCTACTACTGCAAACTTAAAACACATTTTTAAAGCTGGAACCATTTTTTTAGTATTCACAAAAGAAATATTAACCTACGCCCATTTTTTTTCAAATTTCCATATACCACATTATCAGTAAAAACTACTAACTATTACAAATCGCAATAGGCATAAGTGACGTAGCCTCGAGCGTAAGTTTTGATTTTGAAGCTTCCAGACATCCCGGGGCAGCAATATGAAAACCCAAAATAGGGTTTTTTGCATATCAAATTTTGAGTGTTTGCCGTTTTTTTGTTTCTAATCTAATTTTTAAAAAATAACCACATTTGTAACTTGCTATTAGAAACTAACTATCTCTAATAGTTCTCGACATTTTTCCATTTGAAAATGTGAACGCCCATTTTTTTTTTTTGAAATTGCAATGTACCAAATTTTCAGTAAAAACTACTAACTGTTGCACAGTGGGATATATCACAAAATTTTTGAAAATAATTGCAATGAAAATCGGAATAGACATAAGTGACGTAGCCTTAAGCTCAAATTCTGATTTTAAACCTTCTACAAACACCCCGGGGCAGCAACATGACCACCCAAAATAGGGAATTTTTTGCATATAAAATTTTGAGATGCTCGTAGTTTTTTTGTTTCTTATCTAATTTTAAAAAAATTAACACATTTGTAATCTGCTTTTAAAAACTAACTATCTCTAATAGCTCCCGAGATTTCCCGATTAGAAAATGTGAAATTCCAAATTTGGTCCGACTCAGGGCCAGTTATTTGAAAATAGCTGCAAATTTCTTTTTTAAGATATTGGTTATTTAATTAAATAAAGTCTTGATTAAATAAAAGAAATTAATGCAATATCTTCTTCCACCAAAAAACTACACCCGTTTAAAGTAGAAATTTAAAAAAATATAAAATACACTCTACGTTGACATTATAATACACTCTACGTTGACATTATAATATTCTTTACCGATTTATTTCTTATTTCCAAGTGCTTTTTAAAACTTAATCTTATCGTGAAAAGGACTCCTAAATAGCAATACTCAGATACAATTTCTATTGAATTACCTTTATAAAACAATTTCTATTTTCTTGACAAAACTCCACCATTTCTGAAAACCATTATTGCCGATTTTTCTAGGTTTACTTCCATATTCAACATTTCACAATATTGTTCAAGTAAATATGTTTATCATGCCTTATAGGGCGCCGATATCGCCTGCTAACAATATAATATCATTAGCGTAAAATAGCAGTCTGATATTCATACTATCCAGACTTGGGCGACGTCAATTACATTTCACAATCGTTCACTTGTGAAATTTTTGTATATCATTAATAATATCCGACCTACTCTCACACTTGTGAGCTTAATTGCTTTCTTGGAAAATTTGTAAAATGTTTAATACCAAACATGGGGATTAGTAACAACATCTAGGTATTTCATTACAAGGTAACTACTCAATTACACACAATTACATGTAATGAATATAAAAAAGTAATTGGCCTGTAATTAAATACACAGACATTCGTATTATGTCCCATCTCTGGTATTGACAAAATTGCAAATTTTTCAAGGAAGCGTTTAAGCTCACAAGTGTGAGCTTAAGTTTGCAATTATTAATGATATAGAAGAATTTCACAAGTGAATGATTATGAAATGTAATTGACGTCGCCCAAGTCTGATACTATCTATTAGAAAACCACCCATTAATTAATATATCCTAAAGGGCGAAAAATAGGGGTTACATCAAGCAGACTTGTTTAACTTCTGTGTACGTATTGAATTCTTCTGAAAAAGAATCCCCTGACCAAAGCGTTGACTACGTATTGGCGTACATATTTTCGATAAAGTTTACCATTTCCGCAGAAATTCCCATGTTACGCAACTTATAAATATTCGAGAAACTTTATCAAATGTGGCCCTGAAATCCATTTTTTTAACTTTAAATACACAATGGCCGCAAGATTATAGACATTATCTACAGTTGAGTAGCTTTTGAGTAGTATCTTTGTATAAATACTAAAACTTTTTAAAAGATACTTTTACAAAAGTTGCGTCTAATAAAATTTCTCGTGCTGTAGATAAACATTTAAACTAAACTAAAACATCAGTCTGACTGACGGAAAGCATTAAAAAAAAATGTGTTTAAAATGAATAAATAACGAAGTGGCCGTTTTTTTTCAATTTTTCTAAACTTAAAGAGAGGGAGTGAGGCTATATTGAAATGAGTTGCTACCAAATAAAAAATAAAAAAAAAAAATACATCCGTAAAAGTTGCACATAACAGCACATCAAATATAAAAAAAGCCAAGAAGAAGACAATTTTCAAACACAATAAAAAAAAATCGCACATACGCCACGATGAATTCACATTTAGTGGAGAAAATATTTAAATGGCATTTAACGTCTGCTAAGAACAGACGTACTGTAATGTAAAATATTTTAAATAAAGTGATACTCAAAAATAATACAGAGCAGAAAAAATATCAAATAAGGGAACAAAAAGAATTTAAACTAAATCCTGTTAATAATTCCCAAAACGTGTTCATCTAACTAAAAGTGTTAATTTAAAGTTGAAATACAGAAAACACAAAAAAAAATAAAAATATTGAATGAAATCCTTAAAAATAAAATAAAGCA
Organism: Delia radicum; assembly: GCA_021234595.1. Taxonomy (NCBI): domain Eukaryota; kingdom Metazoa; phylum Arthropoda; class Insecta; order Diptera; family Anthomyiidae; genus Delia; species Delia radicum. Next base: position 56,641,944 of record CM037853.1, read on the forward strand.
CTCTAAAGTATTACTGGGTGTTTGAGTATTTATTGTCACAATAATACCTTAAAAAATAACAAGGAAACTTCTTCAAAAGTGGAATCAAGTGCTAACAATACACAGAGATTTAAAAGAATATATTTATTAAATGGATTTAAAAAAAAAAAAAAATTATAGAATTCTAAAATTTGTTTTATATTTTTAATATTAATGGTGTTTTTCAAAATGCCTACAAATAACTGAATTAAAAAAATCAATACCAAAACAGCATTTAAAAATTGAGAAATATTTAAAATTGTTAAAATTTTTGTTTCATTACAAATCCGCGATTTTCTAAAAAATTAAGCACATATTTGTTTAAAAATTTCATAAAATGTTGTATTTAACAGTTTTTTTTTTTTTCATTGGAATATAAATTCATTCTTTTAAATCTCTGATTCTGAAATAAAAATAACATAGAGGTATTATTGTAGTATTTAACAACATAAGAAAAGCATTCACATAATGCATTCGCCTCTTGCTAAACAAACGGGTTTTGTTGCCCTTCTTATTGTGCAAATAATTTTCCTGGCTCTATATTGGTGGTTCGTGCGTTATGATAAAAGTGCATTACCAATCGATAGTTTGGAATCAAAGAAAGAGCACGAATCAAAGTATCCTCGTGAGTATTATTTTATCTTATATTTACTCCTACCTTATATTTTACAATTGTAAATAGGATGAAAGATGTTATACTTGAATATTGTCTGTTTAAATAGAAATATTTATTTAGAGTATTTTCATGCATTTTTCAATAAAAAACTATAGAGAATTTAGGTAATATTTAATAAGAATTAGAGATGACACGAATATTGGATGACTATTAAGTCACGTTTGGTACACTCAGGGAACTTCTGCTTTAAAAATATGTACACTCTAATTAATTTCTGTTGAAAATTTACGCAACTTATAGTAGGAAACTATACTCCTACTATAAGTTGGTAAATTTACTCTATGTGTGTAAATGAAAAAAATACACACATTACGTGTAAGTTGGTCAACAAAAAGAGTGTAAATGTACTATGCAAGTGCGTAAAAATGTAATTAAATTTAGAAATATGAAATATGAAAATGAATAATTTTACTGAATTTTTGAGTAAAAAAAACACGCTTTACTTGTAAATAGACGGAGAAAATGCGTAAAAATTCATTTTTATATGCGCAAAAACCTCCTAAAAATGCGTATATTTACCTTGCGGTAAGAAAGAAAAACAGCCAAAAAATGTTTCAAATAAAACAAAAAATTAATTTTTAGAAAGGTGCGCCCCGGTAGGCTAGTTGGTAGCGTGCTGGCTTATCAGTGCGGGGGTCGTGGGTTCGATTCCCACCAGAGGCACTGGTCTGTTTTCGCTACAACGCGCCGAAGGCCATAGTAGCTAGTGCTCGGTTAGGGTAATAGTATATAATTTGCAATTATATGATTATTAATTAATAAAAAAAAAATAAAAAAAAAATTTTTAGAAAGAGTTTTATTAATGTGTTGTATAATAATAAATTTAATAATAAAATATAATAGAATATAAATATTTGTATATAAGTGGTTGTACATGTACAGAGCTTCAAAGATTGAATTCTATTTTGATCAAATCGGGTTTTTTTTTAAATCGAATGATTTTTTCTTAATCAATCGCAGAGAATTCATTCTTTGGAATTCACTAGTGGGGAATTCAATCAGTTTAGCTCATTCGATATTATCAATTATTAAATTCAATCATTGGGAATTCAATCGTTGCGAAGTCAATTGTTGGGAATTCAATCATAGCGAATTCAATTACTGGGATTTCAATCTATTTTTTTTCCTCAATCGATTTATAATTTGGGAATTGCCGAAATCGGCGAAACTGAAAAACGTCGCCAGAATTAAAAAAAATTGCTAAAATTTAAAAATATCGTTAAAATGAAAAAATCCCCAAAAATTTAAAACAATCTGCAAAATTGAAAAAATCGTCAAAAATGAAAACAATCGACAAAATTTAAAAAAATTGAAAAATCGCCAAAATTAAAAAAATAGCCAATAATAAAAAAATATTGTCAAAAATGAGAAAAATTGCTAAAAGTGAAAACATTGCCAAAATGAAAAAAACTTCAAAATTTAAAAACCGCAAAAGTAAAAAAACGCGAAAATTAAAAAAAAATCACCATGATTGATAAAAAAAAATAGCTCTAACTGGAAAAGGTTGTCCGTGTCATTTATTTGTTTCTGTTAGTTTTGAAACATAGGCGATGTTTCAAATAAATACTCTTTTTTATCTGCGATGCTGACTTTTCGAGAAAAACGCGATTTACAAATCTAGCCAATCAAATCGAAATTTAGGATCGTTGTAGGGGAAATGGGGTTGAGTTTTGAACAATAGTGCAACCATTTTTCCTCCAGCTCCATTAGTTTTCGAAATATGTACCTTTTTAAAATAGACTAAATAATTACCGTCCATAACTCAACAAAAAAAAAACTACTGGAAAAATGTTTGCACCGGTGTTCAAAACTCAACCCCAATACCGGTCTTAAATTTTGACCTGATTCGCTAGGTTCTTAGATCGGGTTTTTCTCGAAAACAAAGCATCGCCAAGCAACAAGAGAATTTATTTGGAACATCGCCCGTGTTTCGAAAACTAATAAAGATAAATGTACATTTACAGCTATTTTAAATTTCTCGTCAATATTTCTCGTTTTTTCAATTTTAGCTTTCTTTCCAGTTTGAACATTTTTTTTAATTTTTGACGATTTTTTTTTTGCATTTTTTTATTTTTAATTTTGAAATTTTTTGCATTTTTAGCTATTTTTGGCGATTTTTTTAATTTTAACAACTTTTTTTTTAATTTTTGCCGACTTTTTTTATTTTAGGATTTTTTCTTATTTTTGACGGTTTTCTTTAAATTTTAGGGATTTTTTTTTAATTTTGGCGATTTTCTTTAAATTTTAGCGTTTTTTTTCAAATTTTGAGATTTTTTTTAATTTCAGCGATATTTTTTTATTAATTTTAACGTTTTTCTTAATTTTTTTGAATTTTTTTTTAAAGATTTTTAAAATTGAATATGTTTAATTTTCTTCGATCTTCTTTTATTATATTGACAAAAAACAAATATTTATTTCAAAATTTATTTTCCCGCCTTTTTTTTAAATTTGTTATTTAAAAAATTTTAAAATTGATAAAAATTAAATTAAAATAAATTTCCCTGAAGAAGTCTCCCAATGTGGAGACGAAATATTGGAAATTAATAATTTACAATCGTTTTAACAAAAGATCTTAAGCTCGAAGAAGAATCATATATGATTTTTAAAATTTTAACGATTTTTTGGCAATTTTTTCAATTTTGGCAATTTTTTTCAATATTGGCGATATTTTTAAATCGATTGAGTAAAAACCGACTAAATAAATCGAATGAAGAATTTAATTCTTTAAAACTCTGTACATATATTATATTTTGAAAATATTTTTCCACAATTAGGCTGCTAACACTTGGAAATAAACGTTTTTGGTACATTAGAAAGTTTTTTTATTCACTATCACAAATATTACATTTTTCATTAAAATTCTCAATAAATTAAATATTTTAGATTTTGTGTTTTATTACGGCCTTATGATGGTCACAATTAATTGTATAGATGTAAATAAAACAAATTATTTCATCCTTTCACTGGACGTTTCGTTGGGTTTTTTCCAACTTCTTCAGCAGTGGTGAACTTTATTATTTGATTTATATATCTTTACATTGTCAATTATGTATTTAAATTTATTTGTAAAATTGGACGACACGACACTTATTTGTATAGTAAAAAAGTTGGACGACACAAATTTAATAAAATAATTTAAATAAATAATTACACGAAAACCAATGAACTACTTTAAACTTAACGACTATTATCACAGAACTTCTTGTTTAGCTTTTTTAATTTGCTTTAATTTTTTTTTTTCAATTTAAAAATGTCAAAATATTTATGCTATTAAAAGTTAGTATATTTACAAGCTTTGTGCGTAAAAATTTTATTTAACAAAATAATACTACTTTTAGGCATAATGTGTTTAATTGTAAACATATAATTGGTAAAAATACTGTAAGTGGGAGTTATTGTATATAAAAGTGTGCGCAAAATAGTTTTACGCATTTTGATGTATAAATTTACCGAATTTGGGTAATAATACATGAAACTTTACTCGTTTTATAGTAGTAAATTTACAATCATTTTTTAGAGTGTAGTTGTTTGGGTTGTAATACTGTTTCTTTATTTTTAATGTAAATTTCAGTCATTTGTATAACAAATTAAATTTTTAACTAACATTGTAGTTCATTTAAAAAAACAAACCACATCAAATGACTGTTTTATGATTTTACATTCATTTTTTACAGTTGTTTTTTTGTTATTTAAAAAAATAAAAATAAATAAATGTTTATTTATTTTTTACTACCATGTGACGTGGTTCATTTTTACTACAATTGTTATTAATTTTTTGAACATTAAAAAACAAATGACAATGTTAGTTTAATTTAATGAAATGTAAGTCGTCCTTTCTTTAAATGAAATTTCATTTGTTTTTGACTACAATTGCTGTCGTCTTTACCAACATAATTTCCTAAGTGGATATTTTCTTATTCGTTGAAATAAAAAATTACAGACTCATGCTTACATCACGCGTGATCATTAATTACTCTACTTACGTGACTCGTAAATGAGTATGAATAAAGTAAGAGTAGTCAATACTTTTAATCTACTTCTAGATCGAATAGTCGCAATGACGCAGTGTTTTCTGAACAAAGTTTAAATTAGTATTGCTGAAAATTTTTGAAATCAAAATAATGTTTTTTGTCCTATACCGACGAGAAACTTATAGTTTATAGCGAAAATTCGAGCTGAGTATATTTTTTGTGTTTATTTTTCATTCAATTTACATAATCCAAGCAATATTGCAAACATATCTTTAAGTGCAATTACAATATTTTTTTATTATATTTTTATTCAATTTGTTACATCTTTCGACATACACACACTTTGTCACAAAGTCGAAACAACTGCATAAAAAAACTGTTACCGCAATGTAGTTATGTAGTAGATTGTTTAAAAAATCAACGCCTAAAAGCATTAAAAACTATGGTCTTTACCTACATAGTATTCTAAGTGTAGTATTACAAAAATAAAATTATTTCAATTGAAGCCGTGTTTATTTGAAAGCACCTTCCGATATTGATTGTTCAAAAATATGCTCAATATCACATGTATAAAATTTGTAATAAAACCGTTGACATGGTGTGACGTTTATTTCTTTGATTTATTGTGACTCAATTCAATAGAATATGAATTGATAAATGAAAACATCTTTTGATGCTTATTTTTAATTGTCATTCAATAACTTTATACAGCGCACTTCGCTGTTCTACTGATCAATACACAAACAACTGTCTTGTAGTAACAATTAAACTTAAAGAAAACAACTATTGCATTTTCATAACAGTTGTTCGAAGCAATTATTTTTTATAGAAAAAAATGAACAATTTTGGAAAGATCTTTCAAATTTCATTGAACTTGGTGTATATCGCAGCAAAACTTTATATTACCCGGTAATAAGTTTGGTAATAAGAAACTAAGGTTGGTAATTGGTTACTTTTCTATTATAAACCCAATTATTTTAACAAGGCCATATCCATTCTGGTAACACCTTACAAAGCCATATCGGCTACAAAAATCGCCCGATCTGGCAACTACGGCTATTTTTGGAATCGTGAAGACATTAGCTTTCATTTGATACCCATATTGTCTACGTAGGTGGGCCGGGTCGTTTTTCGACTGCCACGCCCATAAGGGGCGTGAGCCCCCTTATTCATTATGATTTTCGCACTCCTGGGGTCATTTAAGGGGGCGTGGCATTTTTTTTTTTTTTTCCAGGGGTGTCCCCCATAAACTGAAATTCTGCCATAAATTCAACCAAATTAATCCTCCTTGTTAGATGGAAGACAACCAATTTTAATTCGCCACGACAAATATTGCGCATTGGTGTTTTCGTCCAAATCAAATTAGGTCCTTTGAGCTATAAATTCCTTTATAAAAGAAACTGCTACAAAAACCCGTGTTAAATATTTATTTTTAAAACAATAACATACCAATAAGTTAAACAAAACTTAATTTTCTCTGTTACCGCAGTGAAATTTGTCAGTCGAGCTTCCCATCTATAGTGAAAAATATCGTACGTACTGGAAGCTTTTACCACTTTAAGTATAATTAACATCCATTTTTACGTAGTAGAAAACAGACAATATTTGTAAAACAATAAGTTTATTTAAAAGTCCAGAAAATACAATTTCTCATTTAAAAACCCAATAATTTTGGAATTCGTATTTTACCTGTAAACTTCTACATCCAAAGCCACTTTGCTGCGAAAACCACAAAATAAAAAAAATTTTGATATACATTACATGAACATTTTGAGTTTGAATTTTAACGTCTTTTTCAGACAATTGCGATTAATACTATAATTAATATGTAATTTTATTTAATTTTAATTGTGAAAGGCGTGGTAGAGAAGAATGAGTGTATTTTCTAAAAATCATAACTACATTGTAAATTTTCAATTTTCTGAATCAGACTGCGCAGTTTCTGGTATTGAACCTTCGTCAGTGACGCTGTTTTTTTTTTTTTTTTTTGAATAATGTAATATTTGTTATGTTTTTATTTGTTCGATTGGGTCTATATGAAATTGTCTGTGCAATCACTGACCGTGGTATAGATAAACTGATTTCTAATGCCACATGTATAAAGATCTTCCAAAAAGACCTGATTAACCAATGATTTTGAAGCAGTTCCTCTAATGAATGAATTAGCCCAAATAACTCAATCGGATTTTTTTTTTTAGAGAAGCATCACCCAGGAATTTTTTCCTATTTATTAATGTGTTGCTTTCTTTGGAAAGGGGATAGCGGAGAGATGGCAGGTAGGGAAAGAGGAAGGGCTTCAAACATGGCAACACTGTAATTGCGCTAGATGATAAGTCTTAGAACAGTTGTTGCTCGCAACCTGATGTAGAGTTGGCGAATTTATTGAAGCTTTTTGTTTCATAGCACTGATTCATTATTTTACTTCGGTGGGTTTAAGTGCTATGGGAACACCGATGGAAAGCGATTTGGCCGGAAAAACCTCTAGTATGTTATATTTGTAGCGACAAATTAACATTTTTCTATCAAAATTGTTTGTCTTCCATCTAACAATGAGAATTATTGAGAAAACATTAAGTCTCGACTTTAATTTGGTTGAATTTATGAACATTTTTCAATACATACAGATTTTGGAATAAAGTCGCCGAAGCTCGGGTCGTGGAGGGAATCAGAATTCTCTCTCTATTGGTAAAACTCTCTTGGCCAACGACAGGCTAAGAGATTAATCTCTTTTTCCAGTGCAGGATCGAGGAGACTCTTGTCCCTCGGGAGGGGTGGCTTGAGTACCCTGGTGTCTTACCTGACTGGACACTGCAATCTCAGATACCACCTGCGCAAAAGGGGCTTTCGGACACGGTTGAGTGTAGGTTTTGCGAACTGGTAGCTGAGACATCGGAGCATGTTCTTTGCGAATGTCCGAGGCTTTGTGAAAGGCGTGCCAAGTTTCTTGGCGATCGCTTTGTCTCCCCTTCGGACATTATGAAGGTTTTGCCTTATAGGATTATTGGCTTTATAGGTAGATTGAATCTTTAGGGTAACTTTAGGCAGCACAAAAGACCTAAGTTGGTTGCGGTGCATAGTGCGATATAATATAATCTAATCTAAGTGTCAAATTTTAAGAAAAGTCTGTAGTTAAGCAATGAATTCACTGTTCGGCCTCAGAAAGTTCGGCCAAATTGAAAATAGTTCGGCGGCCGAACTTTTAACTTTATAGCTAAACTTCGGCTTTTCTCTTAAATTTTATACACAAAATCGAATTAAATCGGCTCAACAAACATGTTTCCAACACCAAAATTTGTCATCATTGCCTCTAGATTTAAAAAAAAACCGACAAAATATAGTTTTTTGGCCGAACTGTTCGGTCGGACACTATTTAAAACTGAAGCCCTAAAATTGTAATAAAAATTAATTCCTTGTTCGATTTTTCTTTACTACAATTGCACTTGGTAACATTTGTAAATGATACATTTACTTTTACTCTTATTTTTACATTAAATAGCCACGGAATTAACTTTAAGCGTACGATTTTAAATAAAATGTTAATCGATGTAACTTATAAAATCAATTTAATAAACATAAACTCCTGATGAAGTTGAAAAAAACAACCAACGAAACGTTGAGTAAAATATGATGTAAATTGGTTTTCTTTATATCGATTTATTAAAAGACCGACCATCTACAGCCCGTTGAGAAATCTACAATTCATAAAATGTTGAATATTTACCTTGATGTGCGATTTTTATTTTATCACTTTACAGTCATAAAATAACAAGTTATTACCATATGGGGAATGAGGAGTCAATTGACCTAAAGGTGACTGGTTAAAGAAGGACTTATCACAGGACTGGTATAATTTAATACTAAAGTGGGTAAAGCAGTGTCATTTATCCTAAAATTACCAATTACTGTGACTGGTAAAGGGAGGACATACCACTTAACCAGAGTACTTATTAACAAAAAAAACCAGTTGGCCCATTTTAAGCTGTTTAGTTTTCGTTTATTTTTATGCCCATCTTTATGCATATCTTTATGCCTATCTTTGGTTAGTCCTGTGGCATGCCCCTATGTGGTTTAAAGCTCGTATGGCAACCCCATGTTATAGTTGCCAGTTGTTTACATACTGTAGGGTTTAGCAGAGGACCGGTCTCTGGCACAAATAATTATTTGTCCGATTTTGTGTTTGACTTTAATATTAGACTTTTTAATTTGTATGTTAAAAGCAGCGAAAACTTGGTAGGTTTTTGACAAAATTGTAAATACGTGTTCTAGAAAATATTTTGAACGATTTTCCGTTGGAGTCAGTGTACAATACTTTGATTTTTTATAACTTTTGAATGCGTCAAGAGAAAATTAAAAATATTAAAGGTTCTCTTAAATACTGTAATAAAAATATTATTAATATTATATTAAAAATATTATTATTGTATTATAATATTATTATTATATTAAAATATAATTTTGAAAAACCGAAAAAATAAACTGCAACTTTCACCAATTTTGTTACGTGTTTCAAATATTTTTTATTATGTATTTCCGTTATTTTTACGAATTTTTTAGTTATTTCAACTGCATTGGTTAGTTATTTTTTTGAAAAATAAAAATAATTTAATAAAAATGAAAATTATTCAAGTTCGAAGCCATACTATATATTTCTTTGTTAGGATATTGTTCTAATATATAATCTATACACACAGCGAACAATTTTTCTATTTGCCAACTGAAATTTAGTAACTAGCACACAAATTCCATTATTACGAATTTCTATCATTTGGAACAATTGAACATTAGTTTTTTACAGCAACGTTCGGCTAATTCAACTGAATTTTAGTTGCAATGCCCAAAATATCCATAAATCTTATGAAAATACCGTTTTACTAACTGAATTTATAAGTTGTTACCATTAAAATACACTTTTCAATTCGGTTGGCACTTTATTTCTCTGTGTGTAGAGTTTTTGTTTTCAAATTTATTCATTGACCACTTTCAGGAATGTGTTGTTAGATCTATTTCGGGAATGTTCTAGGTTCCCATCTTCAGAACACGTTTTAAAAGAAGTGGCAACCTAATGCAAACCTCAAACATTTACATAACCTAGTTATCCCACTAAATGAGAACTGATAAATGAGCTTGAAGTTATCGATTACCACCACTGATCAAAAATAAATAATTTAATATTTTTCATTTATTTATTTATTCATAATCTAAAAGCCAGTGGTGGCCAAACGATTACATAGTAGTCTATGAGTAAGATTTATGTATCTGTAATAACTTAAACTAAAAAAACAAAATTTAATAACTTAACCTAAATAAACAACCCAAACCCTAGTAGCACGAATTTTTAAGACACCGATCATAAAAACAATATTTGATTCTATAGCCAGCTTTTATAAGACGTAATCACATTAAGAAGCTAATATTATCAATAAATAGCATAAATAAATACCCAGGAAAAAAAACACATTACCAAAACAAGGCATTGCCATATAATCGCTTACGTTTCTGATTGCCAAATTTCTGAACTGCATTACCAAACACATTGCAATGAGTCAGTAAAAAAAGGAAACAGTTGTGTAACCAATTCTTAAAGTAAGAAAGCGAACACATGGTTTTTAAAATATAATTAGTTCTTTTACGAACTAACAAACTGTTTGTAACTTATATTTGTGATAATTTTAGTTTAATTTGTAACCAATTACCATTTTGTTATAAGAACACTTATTAGAACTAGTTAGCCAATAAGAAATGTGAAATTATTATAATTAAAAAATGCTCATTAATATTTTAGCCAAAAATACTTAGTTTTGTAATAAAAGAAGTGCTTCTTAAAAAAAATACTTACAATTTTAATAAAAGAACTCCTTCTTTTTTTAACAAACGAAGTAGTTCTGAAAAAAATAAGGTAACTGGTTCTTGTAAAGAAAAATATAATCAAATCTGAAGAATCAATTCTTTTCAGTCTCACGACCTGTTAAAAGAATCAGGTTGGTAATCAGGTTGGGAAGGCATTCTAACCAAAATTCCTGATTACAAAACCGATTACCTTTTTGAAATTTTTTTGCTGGGTAGCAATAGCATTTCACTCATGATATATTAAATACAACTGGCCACAATGTTCCTAAACGTTCCCACACTCACTCCAAAGTTTCTATCCCTATAAGAAATCACAGAATCCCATAGTCTATATACTTTGGACACAAACGAGTTCTGCATATATAGCGTAATAATTCTCGGACATACTAAATTAAATGCCCTAGTAGGCGGCCCAAAACTAAAGCGGTTTACCAAATACTCAGGCATGCCATATTTTATAATTTTGAAAAAGATTACCAATAAACGCATGTCAACATAATCTGTAAAACTCATACCTAAGAAATCTAAGACACACTCGGTTACATGAGACCTTAACCGCAAGCCATACGCACATACGCAAACCTTATTATACGGTTAAAACATTTTATTACCTTTTCAAATTTTGTGCCACTACAACCCGTGTAAATTTCGAATCCATATAATATAATTGGCATAAGTAATGTTTTCGCTTAAGGGAAAAACATATTCTTCAGATAAGCATGCTTATATGGAATTCAAACGATAATTTATCATCCAAATATATTATTAAGGTCTTGTAATGCGAAATATATGCAATAATGACATTGTTTAGTTTAAGTGTACACATATCCAAAGGTATGCTACCGAACCGCATATCAAATGTTTTCAATGGACTTAGAGCCATTTTATTCTCCAATTACTATTGTAATATTTTCTGAAGCTCCAAGTTAATATAATTAACAAAGTCCATAACCAATATATCTCTTTTCATGCATGCCAGCAGTTGTATATCATCTGCATATAATATATGCGCCTTACAAAAAGAGAGTACGTTTGTGATATCGTTAATATAAATTGAGAAAAGTAACGGCCCCAATATGGAGCCCTGAGGCACCCCTCGGTCTACAGCTATTTTATGTGAAACGCTATTATCCAGTTGCACAAATTGCTCTCGATTATGCAAAAATGAAAACATAAGTTTACAAGCAGAAGTCTCGAATTTGTAATTTATGTGTAGTTATAAATATCATTTTGAGTTATTATAAGTGCGCCCCGGTATAGTGGTAGCGTGCTGGCTTATCAGTACGGGGTCGTGGGTTCGATTCCCACCAGAAGCATTGGTCTGTTTTCGCTACAACGCGCTGAAAGCCATAGTAGCTAGTGCTCGGTTAGGGTAACACGAGATAAGATATAATTGTCGTAAAATATAATTTGTAATTATATAATAATAATAATAAAAAAAATAGTAATTTTAAATGTACACTTAGGAAATTATGTTGGTAAAGACGACAGCAATTGTAGTCAAAAACAAATGAAATTTCATTTAAAAAAAGGACGACTTACATTTCATTAAATTCAACTGACATTGTCACTTGTTTTTTAATGTTCACAAAATGACTAACAATTGTAGTAAAAATGAACCACATGGTAGTAAAAAATAAACAAACATTTATTTTTTTTTATTTTTTAAATAACAAAAAACAACTGTTAAAAATGAATGTAAAATCATAAAACAGTCATTTGATGTGAGTCGTTTTTTTAAATGAACTACAAGGTTAGTTAAGAATTTTATTTGTTCTACAAATGACTTACATTTACATTAAAAATAAAGAAACTGTATTACAACCCAAACAACTACATATTTTTAAAGCAGAAGTTCCCTGAGTGTAAATATATTTGTCGCTTTTTTAAATGCATGTTGCTTTGTTTTAAGTGTCATTTTCATTAAACTTTTTTGAGTGTATTCTTTTGTCCATATGTTGGCAAGCCTTCAATTATTTTTTTGTTGAAAACAAAATCAAACATAAGACCAAAATACCGCCGTACTAAAATCATAAATAATTTAGAATAACATGACATGTTATTGTTGCGAAAGATTAAATTTTTTTATTTAAAGAAACTGTTTGGAAAAATATATACGTAGTATTTATGTACATCACGATATATAGAAGTAATTATGCCTTTTCGTACACTCACAGTAAAACGTTTTCATTGAAATACTTCTGATTTTAGTTCTCAGTTAAATTTCTTCAAATCAACTGGTTTTATTTATACGGGCTAATTATGGTCAATTAAATATTAAGATGAAAATAACTCAAATTATTACATTCTTTTCACTCGACGTTTCGTTGACGGTATTTTAACTTCTTCTGGAGTGTGAACTTTATTAATTTGATTTTATTAACATTGTCAAGTATTCCACAAATTTAAACAAAAAACTGGACATCACGACACAAAATTTAATAAATTTAATAAATAATTACAACTTAAATAAATCACAGTTTAACCTAACGACTAGTATCACAGAATGCTTGTATTAGACTAATTTATTTTCATCTTAACATTTAATTGACCATAATTAGCCCGTATAAATAAAATCTAATAAATAAATATTGGTCATAAAACAAATTCAAAAACTGGTTTTTAGTTAAATATAAATCTAGAGAAATGTTACCAAAATTAAATTTATATAACGAATTATTTTTGTAACTTTACTATATTTTAACTAATAATATGTTAATTTTAACAAGTTTTGTTTAAAGGCGAAAACTATAAGTATTTCAACTTACTCACAGACATTTTTTTTTTTGGAGGGTATAATTTATTTATATTTCATTCGCACCTTACCTTACACCACTTACTAATAGGATCCATTAGGATGGACTTGATCAAAAATTTCAGCCAAATCTGAGTTGAAGTTTTGATTTAGCTTTTCATCAAAAATTTTAAAATTTTCTAAAAAAGAAGAGAACATTTTTTTTAATTGGCATTTTTTACGAAAAATATTTATCGAGAAAACAGTCAGTCAAAATGTTGCAATTGTACTGTTTTCCGAACAATTCGCAGTGGAGACCGCAAATTATGCTTGACCAAAATTTCTGATTTTACGGAAATTATGTTAGAGAATGAAATTTTTTTTTTGTGAAAAATAGTTAAAAAAATATGTCTAAGATAAATTTTGCTTTGATTGAAACTTTCTAAAAATTTTTTTTTTACATCTTTTCAAAAAGTGAAATGCCTCAAACAGCTATAATCGATCCACCCAAATATCCATATATAAAAACAAGTCTAAATTTTGTAGATATACAAACAATATTGGAATGTGTCCACTAATTAGTTGGTAATCTTTAGATTATACATTTTTAGATTTAGCTGATAAATATCAATAAAATATAAAAAAAAAATTTTAAATAACTATTTGATTAAATAATACAATTTGTTTTATTTAACAAACTTGGTATAAGTATACTGAGAGAATTACCTCTATGCACTGAGAGAATTATCTTCACTTCAGTAATGAATTTCTTCATAGCTTTAATGAAAATTGTCATTGGAACTCGTCCATTGAAACTTTGCATAGAATCTATGAAACAGATTTTATTAAAGTCAATATTTATGAAATGTTTGTAGAGTTAATGAAAGTCTTCATAAAACTAATGCATTATTCCGACAATATAACGTTTTTGGAATTTATGAAGCAGTTTAATAAATTTTTTCAAGAAGTTTCCTTGAGATAATAAAACTTCATGAATGTCTTGAAAAATTATTGCCAAAACAATTCAGTTAAACTTTTGTTTGATTTTAAACTCACTTTCAATTAAAAGTTTAATGCATTAACTGCAGAAAATTTAAAATTAATTTGTTGCACACAAAATTTCCAGTTTTCATAGCCTATAATGGCAACAAAGTAAGAAAAACCCTAAATTGACAAAAAAAAAAATCCAAAACTACAAAAAAAATCGCCAAAAAGGAAAAAATCAATTAAATTAAAAAATTCGCTATTATTTGAAAAATTCGCCAAAATTTAAAAAACCTCTAAATTGCAAATCTAACTAAAATTTAAAAAAATCTTTAAAATTAAAAAATAAAATTCGCTAATATTTTAAAAAACGTCAAAATTACAAATCTAACTAATATTATTTAAAATTTAAAAAATAAAATTCGCCAAAACTTAAAAAGCAAACTCCAAATTGAAATAAATCGCCAAAATTAAAAAAAAAAAAAAACATTAAAAATGTTCTAATTTATATTTAGGTTATTTTTTTAATTTTAGCAATATTTTTCACTTTTGTAGATTTTTTCCAATTGGGGCGTTTTTCAAATTTAAGAGTTTTTTTTGCAGTTTTTGCTTTTGTTTTTAAAATTTTGGCAATGTTGATTTTTTATGTTTTATTTTTTATTTTTTTTAATTTGGCGGTTTTTAAAAATTTTGCACATTTTTTAAATTTTGACTATTTTTTCAAATTTTGGCGATTTTTTCAAATGTTAGCGATTTTTAATTGTTGTCAATTTATCCAATTTGAATAAATTTTGAAAAAGAAATCCTTTTTTTTAGCGATTTTTTCCCAACTTTATTTTTTTTTTATTTTGAAGATTATTTAAGCATTTTTTTTTTCAATTGTGTTGATGTGATTTATTTCAATTATTAGCGATTTTTTAAATTTTGACGATTTTTTCCAATTTAACCGTTTCTTAAATTTGACAATAGTTTTCTAATTTTGAATTTTTTTTTCCAATATTTGCGTTTTTTTAATTTTGGAGATTTTTTTCAAAATTTTGGCGATTTTTTTCAAATTTTGTTGATTTTTGTTAATATTAGCGATTTTTAATGTTTGGCAATTTTTTTAATTTTACTGATTTTAATAAATCTTGAAAAAACCTTGACTTTTTTAATTTTTATGACTTTTTAAAATAATGAAATGTGTGGAACACTTGAAAATGAAATCTTAAAACTCTGAAATGTATAAAAATTAATGAAATATTGAAATTTTATAAAAAATAGAAAAACTCAGTCTTTGAAAGAAAACTTTCATTCACAATTTATAAAATCGAATGTATTTGTTTTATGAAACTATGAAATTTTATGAAAAAAACTTTATGAAAATGTTTTTAACATTAATATATATATATATATATATATATATATATATATTAGGGCGGGTCGATTTATTTTTCGACAATTTCCCTATGATTTCCGTATTATATGTGTTATTCCATGAAAATTTGCCAAAGAACCATACCTCTATCGTTAAAATCGAGTCCCCTACTTTTTGTTGGTAGATTATTTCCCAAATTGACGTTCGTATGAAATATTACCTACACGTTCACATCCATAACTCAAAAACTATCGATCGGGTTTAATCGCCAGTAGGCGCGTTGATCATTTTGATCAATTTACAAAAAAAAATCTCCAACATTGGTCCAACGGTTCAAAAGTTACGGGCATTTTTGTCCAAATTTTGGAGCATTTTTCCATTTTTTTCATGATTTTGTCCAAGAATATTACTTTCATGGCCATTTTTTTTCTCAATTTTTTTGACTTACGAAGCTTACGAACCTTACGTTACTACTGCACTGATTTCCGCTTTACATTATTGGCATATTTTTTCACAGGGTGCATACCCTGTGTTATGTTTGCCGTACGAAAACACCCAGACTTGAAAGCAAACAAGACTTTCAGAAAAAATAATGTGTTTTTTCACATTTTGTCTTTTACTACACTCAAATTGAATATTTTTTTTGATAATAGGTTGATAAATACTTTATTATCTCTTAATTTGAATTTTTGTAGAAAAAAAAATAAAAAGGGGAAAAAATCAAAAAGTTTATGTGTTATTTTGTTTTAGCAATATCGCATGAATTAATCAACCGAATTCGATAAATTTGGGCTTAAACTCTTCGTTTTTTTTTTTTTTTTTTTTTTATAATTTAACCAATACTCAGGGGATGCCCCCTACTCATGCAGTGCATTGTATTGATCAGGAAAATAAGGTATGGGAAGGAGGAAAGAGGGAGTAGTGTTTGTGGATATTTGATTTAAATTTTTCTAAATTGTAAGTAACAGGGAAGACTTCTGCGGGAAGTTTGTTCCACATACGAATCGTTCGACTAAAAAACGAATTTTCTCTGTAATGCGTTGTGCGAAACACAGGACAATCAACTACAAACGGATGTGCTCTACTAGATAAGCGAGTATTACGAATAAAAACCCGGGCTCGTGGAATTATCTCAGATGAGCATCTCCCATGGTAATATCGATAGAAAAGTGTCACACAACCCACATTCCGACGATGCTCCAATGAATCAATAGAGTTGGATACACTACTGTCATTGATAAGCTTCACCGCCCTCCCCTGAACACGGTCCAGAAGCTTCAGAATAGACAGTGGAGCCCCTGCCCATATATGAGAGTTGTATGAAAGTAATATTCTTGGACAAAATCATGAAAAGAATGGAAAAATGGTCCAAAATTTGTACAAAAATGCCCGTAACTTTTGAACTTTTTACCAACAAAAAGTAGGGGACTCGATTTTAACGATAGAGGTATGGTTCCTTCGCAAATTTTCATGGAATAACCCATAGAATACGGAAATCATAGGGAAATTGGTGAATTTTTTCACTCCCTACAAATCGACCCGCCCTAATATATATATATATATATATAATATATAATGAATACAATGAATCTACGAAAAAAATTATATGAAATTGTTTCATTAATATCATAAATGATAATTGTTTTAGTGTGAAATAAATTAAATAAATGACTTAAAATTAGGGAATTGTAGTAAAAGTTGTTACAAGTAGCTGTTCTAGCAAGTCAGTTTCCGTGAAAAGGTTCAAGTTTGAATGAAAATGTTTGATGTTCCTTCACATTACAATTTACAACTGTTGAACCCCTTCGCCGATTTTGTTAGTTTTCAATACGAAAGTTCTTGTGATGATGCAAAAAATTTAAGGCAAAAAATTGAAACGTCCACTGCAAATGCATGGTGTAATCGTGATTTCAACAGACAGACGGTCAGACTCACAGGTAAATCGGATTGAAAATCGGACAGAAAAAAATATTTCCCAATTTTTTTCAATTAAATTTATTTATTCAAAATGTTAAGAGGTGTCAATTAAAATTTAAATTGTATTAATCATATAATTGCTCAAATTCGAAATTGACTTTTTTTAACCATTTTTTAAGAATGATATATTGTTGTTGTTTTTTGTAATATTTATGTATGTAGTTGTTTTTTATAAATGTTTATGAATTAGTAATAAATACATATTTTAAATTCATATTAAAAATATATTGAAAAATTCTCATTTGCTTTATTAGTTTATTGAGTTAAAAAATTTAGTTTAGGTAGTTTAAATCTGAATATTTATTCTAGAACATTATCATTAAATTGATAATGTAATTTTTATGTGTTTTTAATAAAATGAAGCCATTTTTTTAAACAGAAACATTAAAAATTATTTAAAAAAAATAAAATAAAAAAAAAAATTAAAATAAAATAAAACAAAAAATTCCATAGTACGTTTCAATAGAAAAAAAATCTAATTTCTCTAATAAATTTGTTCACATAAATCGCAATAAATCTAGTAACTAAATAAGAATTATAAGCATTAAAATTATTTTTTTTTAATTCAAGCTATAAAAAATACATTTGTTATAACAACAACACCCTTTCAAGGCCTTTTGATTAGTTATACGATATTGATTACGTACTGTTTAATCCAATCAATTAAATTTTAATCAAATTTATATACATGGAAAATATAAAGGTATACAATATTCAGCAATTTTTAATCCAATCATTTGATTTTTAATAAAATGTGTATACAAATATAACAAAAATCACAATCAAATGTGTATTCAAATTTTATTGAAAATAATTCAATAAACTTTTTATTTGAATGATTACTATTTGTTTGTTGGCGAAATTTTAGCAATAAAAATAATTGAAATGGCTGTCTACGTGATTGTGTTTTTTTGTACCCCGGTAGGCTAGTTGGTAGAGTGCTGGCTTATCAGTACAGGGGTCGTGGGTTCGATTCCCACCAGAGGCACTGGTCTGTTTTCGCTACAACGAGCCGAAGGCCATAGTAGCTAGTGCTCGGTTAAGGTAATAGTATATAATTTGTAATTAAATGATTATTAATTAATACAAAAAAAAAAAATAATTAAAAAAAGTAGATGTTAAAAAAGCAACGAATCAAATTTGTATAAAAAATTATTTAAATTTTACATATTATTATTAAATACAAAGTTTGTGCAATATTTAATTTGATGTCTTCTTTTTTATCAAATGTCCAATATATATTTTGAATATTTTAATACTTCGGATTTAAAAAAAAAATTATATTTTACAAATTTAAATAATCTTATCAATCACTTTATTCTGTAGATATAGTATGATTCATTTAAAGTTGAGGAGCTTATAAATTTTAACAAAAAAATAATGAACTACAATAAATATTTTTTTATCAATGAAGAAATTTACCAAAAAAAATTAAAGTTTATAGTTGTTGACAAGAAATAAAAATCACACGTTAATATATTTTTGTTCTTCAAATACGATAAATCAATATCGATAATTGCCAAGAAATCAAAAATATATTTCAACAAATAAAAGCTTCAATAGGTGGTTTACCAAGGGCTGTGTTTATTGAAACGTTTTTTAAATACTTTTTATATAATATCCCCATATTTTTAGCATATCTCGAGTATGTACTCCCAATTTTGATACAAATCTTCGAACAACAAGTACATCTTGAATTTAGCACCTTAAATAAATTAAAAAATATTTTTTTTTTTAATTTATTGTTGTCACTTAAGTTATTTGAACAGTTTATTTAACATATGTAGGTAAATTGTGTTTATCAAACTTATTAAAAAATTCTTAACTCATGTTATCGTTTTTATTTTTATTATTATTTTAATTTCAATTGTTTAAATATTGAAATATGTAGTAGGAGTATTCATGAAATGCCGTAAACATCGTATTTTTAACATATTAGTGTGATCAAAATTTTAAAAAGTTATTCTACCATTGTTTTGTTTTTTATTTCCATGTTTCAAACTTAAAAAAAAAATAATAAATAATTACACTGCATGACATAGAAAAAATTAATAGAGATCTGACCATTTTCTGTTTGTTTGTTCTCTATACAAATTTGCAATTCTCAACGGATTTTCCTCAAATTTGGCATGAATAATCCTCGGACCTCAACTTAGATCGTAGTATAGTATAGTATATTTCATCGACCACACCCACTTATACGCCTACTTTTGACAAAAAATCTAAAATTTAAATTTTTTTCCCCTTTTTAACTTTTTTTGTTTTTTTCGAATACAAACTTCTAAGAAAGTTTTAACGCATTTCTTTGAAATTACTCACATACATTCTACATTTCCCGAGAAAGGCCTCAGTAAAAGTGTCATTACCATAGCACACTTTAATACCGACTTTTGATCAAAAACGTCAAAAACGTCAAAATCAAAAATTACACTATTTTTAATAAAGCTTATTTTTTTAAATTTGAAAGTATTAAATCCAATCAAAACATTTTAGGAAAACATATTTCGTTTTTAACAATTGTATCCCCCGTATAATATACCTACTTACTTTTTCTCAATGTCTTTATGATTTCATTTTTTTAAAATTTTATTTTTCCCCTACCGTTTTTGGCAATAACAAGTCCATTAAAAAAAAACAAAATAAATTTTCTTTAAGGATAAACTTTTTCGAAACCATGCACTAAAATCAATATGAGACATCTTTATAGATAAAGCACATTGATTTATAGTCGTGAATTGCTACTGAAAGCATCATTTTGTATTCAACATCTTTGAAGATAAAATAATTTTTAATTTTGTAACCTTATTTCAAAATTTTCAAATTGAATCTTTAATTTCAAGTTTAATGTTAAAATCCTAACTGATTCTGCAAAACACAACAGAATTAAGTCGTCAATTTCATAGCTTAAAATTTTTTCAAAAATCACAGTTGACCCGGGAAACACCGGACACTTCAACTAGTTATATGTATATCGGGCATGCCGATTTTAATTGCGTATTTGACTTTTTGATTAATGGTACAGATTTGGAGAAAAATGTGTCTAAAGTTCGGCGGTTTTGCATTAAAAACTGATATCAATCGAAATGCGTTTGTTTTGACGGAATTAAATAACAAGACCTGTGTGTGTTCCCATTTATGGCCCACATTCATTGAAGTAAAAAAGTTTACATTTGCAGAAGTTATCGAAATATAATGATTTTTATTCAGCAATAAAACTGAAAAAATATTTATGCCGTAACGTTTTTGAAAACCGCAAGAAAGTAATATGTTTCCATGGACTTAATGGATATGATAAGATGAACATTTGTATGTAATTGTATACCTGAGTAAATACGTTGACATAAAATCATACAGTATTTTATATAAAAATATATGTTATTATTTTTTTATGGAATTAACGTAAATGATAAGATAATATAAAATTGTACTGGATAACTAATTGCATCAGATTAGATATAAACCCATACACACAGATACAATTATATGGGCCCACACCCTATCAAAATGGAACATCTCAACGACGTTGTATACGCAGATGACATTGTTCTCCTCTCAAGTAGAAAATCTGATATGCAGTCAAAAATAAATGATTTAGTCCGAATTGCTGATCCAGTTGGATTAAACATCAACATAGGCAAGACAAAGTATATGAGCAACAAACAGGAAGAACAATCATTTAATGTAGCAGGGTAACCCATCGAATCAACCCAAGAATTCACCTACCTGAGAAGCCAAATAGCAGCCGATGGCGGAGCACGTACTGACATTCTACAAAGAATTAAAAAGGCTAAAGGGGCTTTTGCAGCATTGTATAACATTTGGCGCTCCAATTCTATCTCTACAAGCACCAAAATTCGTCTAGTTAACACAAACGTAAAATCTGTACTGCTTTACGGTTGTGAAACTTGGCTGTCTTCAATAGAAATGAACAACAAGTTGCAATGCCTAACAACTGGATCTCTAACGAAGAGCTAAACCGCCAGATGCCAACAAAAACGAATAGAAGTTGAAATCCCAGAACGAAGATGGAAATGGCTAGGTCACACATTGCGCAAACCTACTGACGACATAGGTCAAGAAGTACTCGAGTGGAACAACCAAGGCCAAAGAAGGCGAGGAAGACCAAGGGGAAGTTGGCGACGCAGCTTGTTAGAAAAACTTAGACAATATGACCAACAGCTCTCATGGCCACAACTACGGACAATGGCACAGAATAGACAAGAATGGAGAAACTTTGTAATGGCACCATGCACCGATAACACAAGGCAACAATTTTGAAAAAATTTTAGGGGCTTTGAAAACCACTATACAATTTTGATGTATTGTGGTCCCAGTAGTACAAATATGGTTCAATTTTGAAATTCTATGGAGAGGTTTTTTTTTTAAAAATTTTTAATTAAAATTATAAATTTTTTTAGACGTGTCTCCACATAATTAATGATAACTAAAAAAAAATTAGTCCGATATTATTCAAATAAATTTAGAAAAACTGAAATTTACATAGCCTTTAATCCGTTAATATATTGCGTTTCAATCGGCTCAGTAGTTTTGGAGTTATAATAAAAAATTGAGGGAAAAAATATTTTTTTTACGTGAAAATAGCAAATTTTTTGGTTAAAAAAAATCATAAAAAATCGAAAACGGCAAAAATCGTTCAGATTTATTGCTTTATCGCAAAGCCACATGTAATAGGAACAAAATGAGATATCGATCATAAAATCGATTGATTTTTTTCGAATTTATTCACAATTAAGTGAATTCGCTCATTTTCACCAAATTTTAGTTTTTTGTCTGATATACATAAAATTGAGTAGTTAATGTTCTTCTTTCGATTGATTGAATTTTGAAAACATTTTCCCCATGCTATGTACAAATTTTCACATCAAAAATGCATTACATAGTAACATTCGTGTATTTTTTGGCAAAACCCTACCTAGAATATACTGATTCTATTCTTCGGAAAGACATTTGTGTTGGATGAGCTTAAATGTAAATAAATAAATAAATTAAATAGTAGAAAATTTATATTTTATTATTCACATTTATTATAATAAATAAAACAAGAAAATAAATAAATAAATATGTATTATAAACTACAAACTCTGAAATTTTCTTTTAGTCGATTTTCTACTATTGTTGAATAACGAAGTGTTACTCTGAATACTCCAGCAAAAATCAGCCATCATGTGTGCATCCCAGCGACCCTGGTATCGTTCCTCCATTGTCCGGATATCTTGGTGGAATCGTTCGCCCTGTTCTTCACTCAAGTCTCCTAGATTTTCAGGAAAACGATCTAAGTGACTGTGCAGGTAGTGTAATTTGATGCTCATGTTGCATCCAAGATTCTGGAAGTGAGTTAACATCTCTTCAACGTGCGCAACGTAATCATCACCCTTGTTATTTCCTAAGAAATTTTGAATAACCCATACAAACGAATCCCATGCATTCTTCTCAATTTCTGACATTGAACTGCCAAATTCAGTATCGTTCACCAATTTGCGAATTTGTGGGCCATCAAATATGCCTGCTTTCAGCTTTTCCATACTTAGATTGGGAAACTTCCTTGAAATATACTGGAAACATTCACTATCTTTGTTAAGTGCTTTAACATATTGTTTCATCAGACCAAGTTTAATGTGAAGAGGGGGTAATATGATGCGATCTCGGGGCACTAGAGCCACATTTATAACATTTGGCGTACCTGGAACTAGTGTTTCCCTAGAAGGCCATTGTTTTCTCTTTCAATGTTCTGTTTTAGCTCTGCTGTCCCATAAACATATAAAACAAGGATATTTTGTAAAGCCGCTTTGTTGGGCTAAGAGGAAATTTACCATCTTAAGATCAACACAAATTACCCACTTATGTTCATCATACTTTATCTTCTTCATGACCAACGCAATTACAGAGTATTCTTCTTTTACTTTGGTTGAATGTGCGATCGGCAAGGAGTGAAATTTATTTCCATTATGCAAAAGGACACACTTCAAGCTGCGTTTTGATGAGTCGATAAATAAACGCCATTCGTTTGAATCATATTTCTGTAAGCCCATGGCAGTCATCAAACCAGAAATATCTGTGCAGTACACAAAGTCATCCTCTTCAGCAAAATAATGAAGTAAGTCTTTTTCTCGAGTACGGTAATACGAAACTTTAGTTTCTTTAGTTATGAGACCTGTTTCTTTCATCCGGGAAGCAAGTAATTCAGAAGATCTTTTCGACAATCCAAGGTCTCTAATTACATCATTAAGCTGATCTTGATTCCATGGTCTCGGCGAGAAATGTTTGTGTGGGATGAACTCGTCATTTTCAGCTGTAGATGGTAGTGCTGGATCTGACATATCTGATTGGTAAGACATACTTGAGGTTGAGTGTCCTGGTGAAGATGAAAGCACATGACTACAGCTTGCACCCCGATCATATTCTATTTCTTGTGAATGTACAACTGCAAGTGTAAACCCATCAGCAGACCTCGTGGGGTAAGACCATCGCATATGTTTTCCAAAACCGCTTTTTGTACTTAAACAAAAATAACACTCGGATGCGTGGTTCGCTGTTTCTCTCCATAGCATAGGCTTCAAAATTTCCAAGTGTCGTCTGTAAAATGAAAAAAAAAATTGAAATCAGGAATATGAAGAATTCAAATTTTAATTAAGAAATATTGTAATTATAAAATATTCCAAATCTATTAATTTATACTTACTTTACGTTAGAAGACTTCATAGATAAATTCAATCGACATGGAATGCATATAGTACTCGGTGTCCAATGCTGGTTCAAATTGTGCGGATAGATATTATAGCAATCTTGATATGACTTTTGCAATGAAGTTAAGAAGCACTTCCGTTTTTTTCCCGGTGATATATTGGCCGCACACATAACAAAATAAATCTGGATCGTTTTTACATAAAAATGTTCTGGCTCATTTTTATTAATATTTGAAAATTGTTTTTAACTTCTAAGGTGTATGACTCTAATTTTTGTGTAGGTATTAAATGATGTTTGCGTTATCGCAAACACTTCTTGAATGAAATAAAAAGGGTCAAGGAGATCTTATAAATACTGATACTATAATTTGGGATAACCCTTTGTGTGGATACAGTTTGTGTGTGCTGCAAATTTTTTATTATTCCCAAGAATCCTAAAAAACATTAAGGACTTTTATGAAAAAAAAAAAATTATCCGTTACAGGTAGCTAACGGAAAATAAGAGCACTTCAGCGTACACGCACATTTATGAGCGTTTTATTACTATCCTACCGCAATCGTAAAAATTAAACAATCTTTTGTTTATTACTTATTTTTTTTTAATTATTAGAATCATAAAAATGTCATAGAGGTTTTTCCCAAAGGGGTTTTGCCAAAATGCGTGTCGTAAAATGCACCTGAGTTTTTATGTTCTGCATTTTCATTATGTAGGTACAATTTTCTACAGTGCTTGTAAATATGCGATACCTTCAATTAATTGTAAATAAAAATGTAAAGCATGCATCGATTTTTATGATCCATATCTAGTTTAATTCGCATGATATGTAGCTTTACTACAAAAAAATAAAAAGTAATATTTTTTGCAGTTTTCGATTTTTTCCAGATTTTTGTTTTTCAAATTTTTTTTTTTTTTTAGCATTTTTTTTTTTTTTTTTTGCTAACAATTTGTTTCATAACTTTGAAACTATTGATCGCATTAAAAAAATTTGTACAGTTCTTTAAAGATATTGTAAACCTTAATTTTTGTAAATTTAATTTGACAAAATCGGACTAGTTGTTTTGAGTTATGACAACATAAGTGGAGAAATGGTTCAAAATATTGTCAATTTAAAAAAAAATTTTTTAAAAAAAAATTATCCATAGAATTGAAAAATTTTACCATTTTTGTACTTAGGCAGCCATGATGCATCAAATCTATATAGTGGTTAGTCAAGCCTTTTTTTGCTGTTGACCTGTGTAATTTGGCGTAAAAGCATTTAATAATAATAATAATACATTTCGGATGAAATTTAATTAGATTACATATAGCGTCACACTGAAATTGATATGACTTCATAAAGCTTAATATCAATTTTTTTTTAATCGGGTTTTTAATAAAAATATAAAAAAAAAATTTTAAGAAGAGTATATATTACAATATATAATTATGTCTTATACGCATGGAAAATATTAGTGATGTTGGATCATATCTCAAACTAAATTGTTAATCTTAATTTTGTATATAATTATATTTTGAATTGCGTTATTCATATTCATATATTATTATATCTTAAATTATATAGTTTATATGTCACCATATATGATTACATATTGTGTTATATATGAGAATGTATTATTATATATGACTATCATATATTTTAATGTATAGCATATATGCTTAATATTTTATTTTATAAAGGTTAATATTTAACAATATATACATATATATATATTACCACATACGAAATATATAATAATATATGAATGACAGCGATACAATCATATATTGAGCAATTCCATATGAAAGCGATCACCTTTTGGACGACCCCTCTCCGATTTTAAAATAAATAGTCTCAATCGATTGCCCAGCAAAAAATAATGTACCTACATATTTTTTTTTTTTTTATAGTGACTGGTTTAGTGGTGGTGTGCACCACTGTCATGTGACAAAATTGAAGAATTCTTCATAAGGGACCTCATTGAAAGTTGTTTTAAAAAAAAGTGATAGCTCGTTGGAAAGGTATTGAATCAGGCTTTAATTGAAAAATAAAATTTTCCTAATTTTTCTCAGAAATTTACCTTTTTTCCCATGAAAATTAAATTTTCCCATGAAAATTAAATTTTCCGATTTTCCACAGAAGCTCCTAAATTTTCCGGCTAATTTTATTTTTTTTTTGGATTCCTCATAATTTTTGCTTTAAGAATCAGCAATAAAAAAATGGGCCCCGACTCCTTGTTTGGACAGGAGAAGAGCATTTAAGAGACCACCTTGTTCTCATTGCTTTTATATTTTTTATAATTGAATTATTTTTAATTATTTAACAAGAAAAATTAGGAAAATTTTATTTTTCAATTAAAGCCTAATTCAATACCTTTCCAACGAGCTATCACTCGTTGTTTTTTTAGTAGTTTTTTTTTAAAACACCTTTCAATGAGGTCCCTTATGAAGAATTCTTCAATTTTGTTTTTTAAAACAACTTTCAATGAGGTCCCTTATGAAGAATTCTTCAATTTTGTCACATGGCAGTGGTGCACACCACCACTAAACCAGTCACTATAAAAAAAAAAAAAAATATGTAGGTACATTATTTTTTGCTGGGCAATCGATTGAGACTATTTATTTTAAAATCGGAGAGGGGTCGTCCAAAAATTTGCCAATTTTGATCGTTTTCATATGGAATTGCTCTATTATAATATATTTTTAGATAAAAAACATAAGACTATATACAATTTTTTTATATATAATGACTTTATTTAGTTACGAGCACACAGACGCACTTAAAGATAGCAGGATTCAGCGTTGTATTTTTTTTTTGCTCGCTACTGTATACATAATTGATAGTCAGATGTTTATTCATTTATTAAGAGAGGATGAACACTCTTGTGTTATTATTATATAATTATTTTCACGTTTATCATAAAGTATTTTATTTAATATGTTAATATATAAAATATTATTTTCCTAAAGAAATATTATACAAACAAATAAATTTATCACATGAAGTTGCTAATAGAAACAAAATTTGTAGATTTTTTTTAAAGAAATGAATTAAAAGCAAAAAAACAAATATTATTTATAAAACGTCAGATACAATTAGCCATGTTGACAAAGCAAAAAAAATAACACAATATTGATACATAATTTACTTCAAATTATTTTTTAAGAGATCCACGAATAGTTGGAACATGTTATAACTCAAAAGTATAAACACCAAAATTGCGTGTTTATAACTATATTTTTGGAATGTTTCACGAAAAGAAAAACCATTTTTGGAGTAACCATATTCGAAGAGCATCATACATTTTTGGATTTACCATACTCGTATTTTTTGCTTAATAATAATATGATAATTAGATTGCCATATTATGGTTCCAAATTGATCCCTATATTATCATATTATAGTTCTGGAAATGTTTATAAATGAGCATAATATGATCCCTACATTATTCTGTTGAAGGATTCTGTTGAAGCTGGATTAAAACGTTATGCATTTGTTTTAAATAGTACAAATGTATAGTTATTTATTAATTTACACATTCGATAAAACTCATATTATAATAATTTAAGTAATCAAATTGGCTTTGTGCTCACGAAAAAGATTTGTGTTATTAAGAAGTTACATAAATCATTATTTTGTTACTATTAGTTGAATTATAATTTTGATTATTAGCTTTACTAGTAATATTTCCTAATTCAAAATAATTAATTAAAAATTTAGTTTTTTTTATTTAAGATTTTTGGTTTTTCAATTTTTTTTTTTCTGGCTAAATAACTAAAGCTAATTTAAATTATAAAAGAAATAGCATTAGAAATGTGTTTATTGGATTTATCACGAAGTTTCTTTTAATATACCAGTAGAGACAAAATAAGTTATCAGATTATCAACGAAAGTTTTTTTACAGCAATTTTTATATCATTAATGATTTTTCCACAATATCTTTTTTTTGTGCACATTTTCATTAATTTGTATCGGTATAATCATAATGCTGTTAGTTCAACAAACATGATTACAATTTATTTCATGGAATACTTAGCTTTGATACCATCTTTTGAGATATACTTTGGGCCAAGGCGAAAAAAGACAAATTTGCCATTTTTACTCATCTTTGCTTGTTTTGCCATTTCTTGATTTGTGAGCTTTAAAATCTTATTCGTTATTCGAACTGCCTTTTTATTAAAATGTTTCGCTTTTTCATTTAAAAAGTCTAATTATTTTGTTTACTTTTGTGTAATTTTGCTTTTTTTTGCCCTTTATACAAAATTGTTTGCCACACCAAGGATTTTGCAATTTTGTGCCATAAACACCACTGAGTTTGGAATTTTTTCTTCTTCGCTGGTCATGATAATTAAAGTACTTCGATGACCAAATAGCTTATTTTTGAGTGGTTAGTTCTGCGGATTTAACTGTTTTGTACAGAATAAAGCACTAAGTTTACCTCTAAAAAGATCTTCCCGTGTTCTTTTTAATAAATCATTACAATCAAATTGACCTCAAACAATCTGACCTGATCAAAACTGAATTAATCGTAACTAAAGTGTAACTTTGTATTATAAAAAGTAAACATGTTTAACCCTCTAACTGGCAAACAATGTTTTACAACGAAATTCATACCATGTGCTAAACTCGAAAAACAAATAATAAGTTCTTCAACAAAATTGTTTATCGTTGCCTAATTTAGACGATATGAGCCAAAATATATAAGGGTGCAGTTTGAAAACTCTTACCAAGATATAACCACTCTTAAAAAATTATTTTTTTTCTGCTCCTGTTTAAGAAGATATCGCGATTTTCGCTTTTTGGAAAAAGCGAAATCAGGCGAAAAAGTATCTTTAATTTATACTGTTCAAACTTAAACGCTTTGCTATTAATACTTAATATTTTGTTTCTGCAAAATTTCATAAAAATCTGTCTATTAGTTTATAATAATACGATGTTTAGAGGAATCCTGATAAAATCCTGTGACTAAAGTAAGGACTTATTATTAAAAATTAAGCTTCAATCTAACTTATGAGAGTTTTTAGTAAACTTAAATTATTTTTTTAGATTTTTGAAAGCTACATTTTTTTAAAATAATTAGTTTTTAAAATATTACGAAATTTTGATTTTGAAGCGTTCTCGCTTCCAAACCGTGGACGGCACACAAAAAAATTTCTTCGTAAAATATTTGGCAAGTTTAGTTTTCTATCGGAATATATTAACCCTTCGTCAGGCACATATTTTGAGCCCTTAGTTCTGGCACATGGTGTCTGGCCAGACCCCTATACATTTACATGCATTGTATGGAAATAAGGGCTGTTTGCCGTTAAATTTTTACTAAGATATGAAAATATTTGTTATATTTTGTGTTTCTATTTCTTTTTACTATGTTATTAGCTACCTGAGGAAGAAAAAATAGACCTGAAAAAATCTTTGGAATGAAAAGGGCAACAATTTTTTGTTCTATATATATTTCTCTTTATTATGGGTAAAGTAATAAATGTTTATGACAAAATAGAAAATTATTATGAAGAATACATTGATTTTTTTATTCAGAATTTGCGGAAGGCAACAAAAACATAAATAATCTACTTTTGAATGTTGCTGACAAATAGGATTGTTGCATTTGCAGCAAAAAAAAGCGTGTCTTACGGCGTATTTTGTCACCTTGCTGCAGGCAAATTCTGCAATCTTTTTTGGCAGCTAATGTGTCCTGGACCACTGCGTGAAGCCACATTAAGGTTGCTATATTGAGAGGTCTCCCAAAGAACGCTTCAAATGCTATACGTGTTGTTGGTTGAGCCACAATGTGCGGATTATTGATGCGATTTTCAACGTTGGCCAGTACCAATTGCTTTGCAAGTTTATATAAAAATATGCGTCTTCTTTCTTTTCTTGTATTTCCATCATTTAGCTTACATATAATGTAACTTGCCAATGCCATCACATCAATCATGTTGCAGAAAAAACGCGTATGTCCAGCGTCTGGTTGACCGTTTTGTTGTGTAATGAGTTAGCATTTGATCCATCGTATCGACTCCGGCTTTAGTTGAATTATAAAATAAAATTACTTCCGGTTTCATGGCTACGCCTTCAACATGTTTCGTGTAATGCACGGTTGAAATTAAATTGACTGCCTTATTTTTTTTGGGCACGTAGCTGCAAAGTGCAACAAGATTTTCATGAAAACAAAACACACTTGAAAGAATTGGTCGTCTGGTGCTCCTCATAACTTCCTTAGGAAGACATCTTTGTTTGCTCGAATGGTGCCAACAAATGCCAGTCCCATAGCAGCAAGTCGTTTAGCGCCGTTCAATGAGGTGAAAAATTTATCAGAAATAATTGTTCTGCCGCTGTTTGCGTAACAATTTGCTAAATACATTAGAACGTTTTCACCTTGATTTATCTCCCGATTGTCTCCTTCCTTTCCAGTGTATAGTTTTCCTTTCAATGGAAATTTAGTCTTAGCATCGCATGCCCACCAAACTTTGATCCCATACCTTGCAGGTTTTGATGGGATATATTGGGTGAACTTTGTGCGCCCACGATACGGAAACAACTACTCATCGATGGTGATATTTCATAAGGTTCATAATAAGTTTGCAGATTTTCATTGAGAAAATTCCTATGCGTTCATACAAAATGCATAGGGGTCTGGCCAGACACCATGTACCAAAAGTAATGTGAAGATTTTTTATTTGGCTTTTTTGTCCTGTTCCAAGGACTTGTTTTCAATTATTAATTTATACATCGAAAGCCAACAATATTTTGGGAGATTACCTGAAATTACAGCTTGTACCTAAAATAGAAGTATGCTAAATTGAAGCATGAAAATGAAATATGTCTGGCCAGAACCATGTGCCACTTCGAGGGTTAATTTCTAAGTATAAAACGCTCATTTTACGCCTTTGTGGTAAATTTTATGAAGACTGCCCTGAAGCCAGACTTTCATTTTCAAAATCGTTCTCTTGTGAAATTTTTCTATAACATTAATAATTTCAGACCTTCGCTCACACTTGTGGGCTTAAACGCTTCCTTGGAAAATTTAAAATTTGTCAATACCAGACATGGGACATAATTCCAATATCTGTGTATTTAATTACAGGCCAATTACTTTTTGGGTGTAATTGAATACCCAGATGTTGTTAAAATACCCAGATGTTGTTACTAATCCCCATGTTTGGTATTAAAGATTTTACAAATTTTCCAAGGAAGCGATTAAGGTCACAAGTATGAGTGTAGGTCTTTTGGCGATTTTTTCAAATTTTGTTGATTTTTGTTAATATTAGCGATTTTTAATGTTTGGCAATTTTTTAATTTTACTGATTTTAATAAATCTTGAAAAAACCTTGACTTTTTTAATTTTTATGACTTTTTAAAATAATGAAATGTGTGGAACACTTGAAAATGAAATCTTAAAACTCTGAAATGTATAAAAATTAATGAAATATTGAAATTTTATAAAAAAAGAAAAACTCAGTCTTTGAAAGAAAACTTTCATTCACAATTTATAAAATCGAATGTATTTGTTTTATGAAACTATGAAATTTTATGAAAAAAACTTTATGAAAATGTTTTTAACATTAATATATATATATATATATATATATATATATATATATATAGGGCGGGTCGATTTATTTTTCGACAATTTCCCTATGATTTCCGTATTATATGTGTTATTCCATGAAAATTTGCCAAAGAACCATACCTCTATCGTTAAAATCGAGTCCCCTACTTTTTGTTGGTAGATTATTTCCCAAATTGACGTTCGTATGAAATATTACCTACACGTTCACATCCATAACTCAAAAACTATCGATCGGGTTTAATCGCCAGTAGGCGCGTTGATCATTTTGATCAATTTACAAAAAAAATCTCCAACATTGGTCCAACGGTTCAAAAGTTACGGGCATTTTTGTCCAAATTTTGGAGCATTTTTCCATTTTTTTCATGATTTTGTCCAAGAATATTACTTTCATGGCCATTTTTTTTCTCAATTTTTTTGACTTACGAAGCTTACGAACCTTACGTTACTACTGCACTGATTTCCGCTTTACATTATTGGCATATTTTTTCACAGGGTGCATACCCTGTGTTATGTTTGCCGTACGAAAACACCCAGACTTGAAAGCAAACAAGACTTTCAGAAAAAATAATGTGTTTTTTCACATTTTGTCTTTTACTACACTCAAATTGAATATTTTTTTTGATAATAGGTTGATAAATACTTTATTATCTCTTAATTTGAATTTTTGTAGAAAAAAAAATAAAAGGGGAAAAAATCAAAAAGTTTATGTGTTATTTTGTTTTAGCAATATCGCATGAATTAATCAACCGAATTCGATAAATTTGGGCTTAAACTCTTCGTTTTTTTTTTTTTTTTTTTTTATAATTTAACCAATACTCAGGGGATGCCCCCTACTCATGCAGTGCATTGTATTGATCAGGAAAATAAGGTATGGAAGGAGGAAAGAGGGAGTAGTGTTTTGTGGATATTTGATTTAAATTTTTCTAAATTGTAAGTAACAGGGAAGACTTCTGCGGGAAGTTTGTTCCACATACGAATCGTTCGACTAAAAAACGAATTTTCTCTGTAATGCGTTGTGCGAAACACAGGACAATCAACTACAAACGGATGTGCTCTACTAGATAAGCGAGTATTACGAATAAAAACCGGGCTCGTGGAATTATCTCAGATGAGCATCTCCCATGGTAATATCGATAGAAAAGTGTCACACAACCCACATTCCGACGATGCTCAATGAATCAATAGAGTTGGATACACTACTGTCATTGATAAGCTTCACCGCCCTCCCCTGAACACGGTCCAGAAGCTTCAGAATAGACAGTGGAGCCCCTGCCCATATATGAGAGTTGTATGAAAGTAATATTCTTGGACAAAATCATGAAAAGAATGGAAAAATGGTCCAAAATTTGTACAAAAATGCCCGTAACTTTTGAACTTTTTACCAACAAAAAGTAGGGGACTCGATTTTAACGATAGAGGTATGGTTCCTTCGCAAATTTTCATGGAATAACCCATAGAATACGGAAATCATAGGGAAATTGGTGAATTTTTTCACTCCCTACAAATCGACCCGCCCTAATATATATATATATATATATAATATATAATGAATACAATGAATCTACGAAAAAAATTATATGAAATTGTTTCATTAATATCATAAATGATAATTGTTTTAGTGTGAAATAAATTAAATAAATGACTTAAAATTAGGGAATTGTAGTAAAAGTTGTTACAAGTAGCTGTTCTAGCAAGTCAGTTTCCGTGAAAAGGTTCAAGTTTGAATGAAAATGTTTGATGTTCCTTCACATTACAATTTACAACTGTTGAACCCCTTCGCCGATTTTGTTAGTTTTCAATACGAAAGTTCTTGTGATGATGCAAAAAATTTAAGGCAAAAAATTGAAACGTCCACTGCAAATGCATGGTGTAATCGTGATTTCAACAGACAGACGGTCAGACTCACAGGTAAATCGGATTGAAAATCGGACAGAAAAAAATATTTCCCAATTTTTTTCAATTAAATTTATTTATTCAAAATGTTAAGAGGTGTCAATTAAAATTTAAATTGTATTAATCATATAATTGCTCAAATTCGAAATTGACTTTTTTTAACCATTTTTTAAGAATGATATATTGTTGTTGTTTTTTGTAATATTTATGTATGTAGTTGTTTTTTATAAATGTTTATGAATTAGTAATAAATACATATTTTAAATTCATATTAAAAATATATTGAAAAATTCTCATTTGCTTTATTAGTTTATTGAGTTAAAAAATTTAGTTTAGGTAGTTTAAATCTGAATATTTATTCTAGAACATTATCATTAAATTGATAATGTAATTTTTATGTGTTTTTAATAAAATGAAGCCATTTTTTTAAACAGAAACATTAAAAATTATTTAAAAAAAATAAAATAAAAAAAAAAATTAAAATAAAATAAAACAAAAAATTCCATAGTACGTTTCAATAGAAAAAAATCTAATTTCTCTAATAAATTTGTTCACATAAATCGCAATAAATCTAGTAACTAAATAAGAATTATAAGCATTAAAATTATTTTTTTTTAATTCAAGCTATAAAAAATACATTTGTTATAACAACAACACCCTTTCAAGGCCTTTTGATTAGTTATACGATATTGATTACGTACTGTTTAATCCAATCAATTAAATTTTAATCAAATTTATATACATGGAAAATATAAAGGTATACAATATTCAGCAATTTTTAATCCAATCATTTGATTTTTAATAAAATGTGTATACAAATATAACAAAAATCACAATCAAATGTGTATTCAAATTTTATTGAAAATAATTCAATAAACTTTTTATTTGAATGATTACTATTTGTTTGTTGGCGAAATTTTAGCAATAAAAATAATTGAAATGGCTGTCTACGTGATTGTGTTTTTTTGTACCCCGGTAGGCTAGTTGGTAGAGTGCTGGCTTATCAGTACAGGGGTCGTGGGTTCGATTCCCACCAGAGCACTGGTCTGTTTTCGCTACAACGAGCCGAAGGCCATAGTAGCTAGTGCTCGGTTAAGGTAATAGTATATAATTTGTAATTAAATGATTATTAATTAATACAAAAAAAAAAAATAATTAAAAAAAGTAGATGTTAAAAAAGCAACGAATCAAATTTGTATAAAAAATTATTTAAATTTTACATATTATTATTAAATACAAAGTTTGTGCAATATTTAATTTGATGTCTTCTTTTTTATCAAATGTCCAATATATATTTTGAATATTTTAATACTTCGGATTTAAAAAAAAAATTATATTTTACAAATTTAAATAATCTTATCAATCACTTTATTCTGTAGATATAGTATGATTCATTTAAAGTTGAGGAGCTTATAAATTTTAACAAAAAAATAATGAACTACAATAAATATTTTTTTATCAATGAAGAAATTTACCAAAAAAAATTAAAGTTTATAGTTGTTGACAAGAAATAAAAATCACACGTTAATATATTTTTGTTCTTCAAATACGATAAATCAATATCGATAATTGCCAAGAAATCAAAATATATTTCAACAAATAAAAGCTTCAATAGGTGGTTTACCAAGGGCTGTGTTTATTGAAACGTTTTTTAAATACTTTTTATATAATATCCCCATATTTTTAGCATATCTCGAGTATGTACTCCCAATTTTGATACAAATCTTCGAACAACAAGTACATCTTGAATTTAGCACCTTAAATAAATTAAAAAATATTTTTTTTTTTAATTTATTGTTGTCACTTAAGTTATTTGAACAGTTTATTTAACATATGTAGGTAAATTGTGTTTATCAAACTTATTAAAAAATTCTTAACTCATGTTATCGTTTTTATTTTTATTATTATTTTAATTTCAATTGTTTAAATATTGAAATATGTAGTAGGAGTATTCATGAAATGCCGTAAACATCGTATTTTTAACATATTAGTGTGATCAAAATTTTAAAAAGTTATTCTACCATTGTTTTGTTTTTTATTTCCATGTTTCAAACTTAAAAAAAATAATAAATAATTACACTGCATGACATAGAAAAAATTAATAGAGATCTGACCATTTTCTGTTTGTTTGTTCTCTATACAAATTTGCAATTCTCAACGGATTTTCCTCAAATTTGGCATGAATAATCCTCGGACCTCAACTTAGATCGTAGTATAGTATAGTATATTTCATCGACCACACCCACTTATACGCCTACTTTTGACAAAAAATCTAAAATTTAAATTTTTTTCCCCTTTTTAACTTTTTTGTTTTTTTCGAATAACAACTTCTAGAAAGTTTTAACGCATTTCTTTGAAATTACTCCACATACATTCTACATTTCCCGAGAAAGGCCTCAGTAAAAGTGTCATTACCATAGCACACTTTATACCGGACTTTTGATCAAAACGTCAAAACGTCAAATCAAAAATTACAACACTAT
Organism: Delia radicum; assembly: GCA_021234595.1. Lineage (NCBI taxonomy): Eukaryota > Metazoa > Arthropoda > Insecta > Diptera > Anthomyiidae > Delia > Delia radicum. Next base: position 56,678,136 of record CM037853.1, read on the forward strand.
TTTTAATAAGCTTATTTTTTTAAATTTGAAAGTATTAAATCCAATCAAAACATTTTAGGAAAACATATTTCGTTTTAACAATTGTATCCCCCGTATAATATACCTACTTACTTTTCTCAATGTCTTTATGATTTCATTTTTTAAAATTTATTTTTCCCCTACCGTTTTTGGCAATAACAAGTCCATTAAAAAAAAAACAAAATAAATTTTCTTTAAGGATAAACTTTTTCGAAACCATGCACTAAAATCAATATGAGACATCTTTATAGATAAAGCACATTGATTTATAGTCGTGAATTGCTACTGAAAGCATCATTTTGTATTCAACATCTTTGAAGATAAAATAATTTTAATTTTGTAACCTTATTTCAAAATTTTCAAATTGAATCTTTAATTTCAAGTTTAATGTTAAAATCCTAACTGATTCTGCAAAACACAAACAGAATTAAGGTCGTCAATTTCATAGCTTAAAATTTTTCAAAAATCACAGTTGACCCGGGAAACACCGGACACTTCAACTAGTTATATGTATATCGGGCATGCCGATTTTAATTGCGTATTTGACTTTTTGATTAATGGTACAGATTTGGAGAAAAATGTGTCTAAAGTTCGGCGGTTTGCATTAAAAACTGATATCAATCGAAATGCGTTTGTTTTGACGGAATTAAATAACAAGACCTGTGTGTGTTCCCATTTATGGCCCACATTCATTGAAGTAAAAAAGTTTACATTTGCAGAAGTTATCGAATATAATGATTTTTATTCAGCAATAAAACTGAAAAAAATATTTATGCCGTAACGTTTTTGAAAACCGCAAGAAAGTAATATGTTTCCATGGACTTAATGGATATGATAAGATGAACATTTGTATGTAATTGTATACCTGAGTAAATACGTTGACATAAAATCATACAGTATTTTATATAAAAATATATGTTATTATTTTTTATGGAATTACGTAAATGATAAGATAATATAAAATTGTACTGGATAACTATTGCAATCAGATTAGATATAAACCCATACACACAGATACAATTATATGGGCCCCACACCCTATCAAAATGGAACATCTCAACGACGTTGTATACGCAGATGACATTGTTCTCCTCTCAAGTAGAAAATCTGATATGCAGTCAAAATAAATGATTTAGTTCCGAATTGCTGATCCAGTTGGATTAAACATCAACATAGGCAAGACAAAGTATATGAGCAACAAACAGGAAGAACAATCATTTAATGTAGCAGGGTAACCCATCGAATCAACCCATGAATTCACCTACCTGAGAAGCCAAATAGCAGCCGATGGCGGAGCACGTACTGACATTCTACAAAGAATTAAAAAGGCTAAAGGGGCTTTTGCAGCATGTTATAACATTTGGCGCTCCAATTCTATCTCTACAAGCACCAAAATTCGTCTAGTTAACACAAACGTAAAATCTGTACTGCTTTACGGTTGTGAAACTTGGCTGTCTTCAATAGAAATGAACAACAAGTTGCAATGCCTAACAACTGGATCTCTAACGAAGAGCTAAACCGCCAGATGCCAACAAAAACGAATAGAAGTTGAAATCCCAGAACGAAGATGGAATGGCTAGGTCACACATTGCGCAAACCTACTGACGACATAGGTCAAGAAGTACTCGAGTGGAACACCAAGGCCAAAGAAGGCGAGGAAGACCAAGGGGAAGTTGGCGACGCAGCTTGTTAGAAAAACTTAGACAATATGACCAACAGCTCTCATGGCCACAACTACGGACAATGGCACAGATAGACAAGAATGGAGAAACTTTGTAATGGCACCATGCACCGATAACACAAGGCAACAATTTTGAAAAAATTTTAGGGGCTTTGAAAACCACTATACAATTTTGATGTATTGTGGTCCCAGTAGTACAAATATGGTTCAATTTGAAATTCTATGGAGAGGTTTTTTTTTAAAAAATTTTTAATTAAAATTATAAATTTTTTTAGACGTGTCTCCACATAATTAATGATAACTAAAAAAAAATTAGTCCGATATTATTCAAATAATTTAGAAAAACTGAAATTTACATAGCCTTTAATCCGTTAATATATTGCGTTTCAATCGGCTCAGTAGTTTTGGAGTTATAATAAACAAATTGAGGGAAAAAATATTTTTTTTACGTGAAAATAGCAATTTTTTTGGTTAAAAAAAATCATAAAAAATCGAAAACGGCAAAAATCGTTCAGATTTATTGCTTTATCGCAAAGCCACATGTAATAGGAACAAAATGAGATATCGATCATAAAAAATCGATTGATTTTTTCGAATTTATTCACAATTAAGTGAATTCGCTCATTTTCACCAAATTTTAGTTTTTTGTCTGATATACATAAAATTGAGTAGTTAATGTTCTTCTTTCGATTGATTGAATTTTGAAAACATTTTCCCCATGCTATGTACAAATTTTCACATCAAAAATGCATTACATAGTAACATTCGTGTATTTTTTGGCAAAACCCTACCTAGAATATACTGATTCTATTCTTCGGAAGACATTTGTGTTGGATGAGCTTAAATGTAAATAAATAAATTAATTAAATAGTAGAAAATTTATATTTTATTATTCACATTTATTATAATAAATAAAACAAGAAAATAAATAAATAAATATGTATTATAAACTACAAACTCTGAAATTTTCTTTAGTCGATTTTCTACTATTGTTGAATAACGAAGTGTTACTCTGAATACTCCAGCAAAAATCAGCCATCATGTGTGCATCCCAGCGACCCTGGTATCGTTCCTCCATTGTCCGGATATCTTGGTGGAATCGTTTCGCCCTGTTCTTCACTCAAGTCTCCTAGATTTTCAGGAAAACGATCTAAGTGACTGTGCAGGTAGTGTAATTTGATGCTCATGTTGCATCCAAGATTCTGGAAGTGAGTTAACATCTCTTCAACGTGCGCAACGTAATCATCACCCTTGTTATTTCCTAAGAAATTTTGAATAACCCATACAAACGAATCCCATGCATTCTTCTCAATTTCTGACATTGAACTGCCAAATTCAGTATCGTTCACCAATTTGCGAATTTGTGGGCCATCAAATATGCCTGCTTTCAGCTTTTCCATACTTAGATTGGGAAACTTCCTTGAAATATACTGGAAACATTCACTATCTTTGTTAAGTGCTTTAACATATTGTTTCATCAGACCAAGTTAATGTGAAGAGGGGGGTAATATGATGCGATCTCGGGGCACTAGAGCCACATTTATAACATTTGGCGTACCTGGAACTAGTGTTTCCCTAGAAGGCCATTGTTTTCTCTTTCAATGTTCTGTTTTAGCTCTGCTGTCCCATAACATATAAAACAAGGATATTTTGTAAAGCCGCTTTGTTGGGCTAAGAGGAAATTTACCATCTTAAGATCAACACAAATTACCCACTTATGTTCATCATACTTTATCTTCTTCATGACCAACGCAATTACAGAGTATTCTTCTTTACTTTGGTTGAATGTGCGATCGGCAAGGAGTGAAATTTATTTCCATTATGCAAAAGGACACACTTCAAGCTGCGTTTTGATGAGTCGATAAATAAACGCCATTCGTTTGAATCATATTTCTGTAAGCCCATGGCAGTCATCAAACCAGAAATATCTGTGCAGTACACAAAGTCATCCTCTTCAGCAAAATAATGAAGTAAGTCTTTTTCTCGAGTACGGTAATACGAAACTTTAGTTTCTTTAGTTATGAGACCTGTTTCTTTCATCCGGGACGCAAGTAATTCAGAAGATCTTTTCGACAATCCAAGGTCTCTAATTACATCATTAAGCTGATCTTGATTCCATGGTCTCGGCGAGAAATGTTTGTGTGGGATGAACTCGTCATTTTCAGCTGTAGATGGTAGTGCTGGATCTGACATATCTGATTGGTAAGACATACTTGAGGTTGAGTGTCCTGGTGAAGATGAAAGCACATGACTACAGCTTGCACCCCGATCATATTCTATTTCTTGTGAATGTACAACTGCAAGTGTAAACCCATCAGCAGACCTCGTGGGGTAAGACCATCGCATATGTTTTCCAAAACCGCTTTTTGTACTTAAACAAAAATAACACTCGGATGCGTGGTTCGCTGTTTCTCTCCATAGCATAGGCTTCAAAATTTCCAAGTGTCGTCTGTAAAATGAAAAAAAAAATTGAAATCAGGAATATGAAGAATTCAAATTTTAATTAAGAAATATTGTAATTATAAAATATTCCAAATCTATTAATTTATACTTACTTTACGTTAGAAGACTTCATAGATAAATTCAATCGACATGGAATGCATATAGTACTCGGTGTCCAATGCTGGTTCAAATTGTGCGGATAGATATTATAGCAATCTTGATATGACTTTTGCAATGAAGTTAAGAAGCACTTCCGTTTTTTTCCCGGTGATATATTGGCCGCACACATAACAAAATAAATCTGGATCGTTTTTACATAAAAATGTTCTGGCTCATTTTTATTAATATTTGAAAATTGTTTTTAACTTCTAAGGTGTATGACTCTAATTTTTGTGTAGGTATTAAATGATGTTTGCGTTATCGCAAACACTTCTTGAATGAAATAAAAAGGGTCAAGGAGATCTTATAAATACTGATACTATAATTTGGGATAACCCTTTGTGTGGATACAGTTTGTGTGTGCTGCAAATTTTTTATTATTCCCAAGAATCCTAAAAACATTAAGGACTTTTATGAAAAAAAAAAAATTATCCGTTACAGGTAGCTAACGGAAAATAAGAGCACTTCAGCGTACACGCACATTTATGAGCGTTTTATTACTATCCTACCGCAATCGTAAAAATTAAACAATCTTTTGTTTATTACTTATTTTTTTTTAATTATTAGAATCATAAAAATGTCATAGAGGTTTTTCCCAAAGGGGTTTTGCCAAAATGCGTGTCGTAAAATGCACCTGAGTTTTTATGTTCTGCATTTTCATTATGTAGGTACAATTTCTACAGTGCTTGTAAATATGCGATACCTTCAATTAATTGTAAATAAAAATGTAAAGCATGCATCGATTTTTATGATCCATATCTAGTTTAATTCGCATGATATGTAGCTTTACTACAAAAAAATAAAAAGTAATATTTTTTGCAGTTTTCGATTTTTTCCAGATTTTTGTTTTTCAAATTTTTTTTTTTTTAGCATTTTTTTTTTTTTTTTTGCTAACAATTTGTTTCATAACTTTGAAACTATTGATCGCATTAAAAAAATTTGTACAGTTCTTTAAAGATATTGTAAACCTTAATTTTTGTAAATTTAATTTGACAAAATCGGACTAGTTGTTTTTGAGTTATGACAACATAAGTGGAGAAATGGTTCAAAATATTGTCAATTTAAAAAAAAAATTTTTTAAAAAAAAATTATCCATAGAATTGAAAAATTTTACCATTTTTGTACTTAGGCAGCCATGATGCATCAAATCTATATAGTGGTTAGTCAAGCCTTTTTTTGCTGTTGACCTGTGTAATTTGGCGTAAAAGCATTTTAATAATAATAATAATACATTTCGGATGAAATTTAATTAGATTACATATAGCGTCACACTGAAATTGATATGACTTCATAAAGCTTAATATCAATTTTTTTTTAATCGGGTTTTTAATAAAAATATAAAAAAAAAATTTTAAGAAGAGTATATATTACAATATATAATTATGTCTTATACGCATGGAAAATATTAGTGATGTTGGATCATATCTCAAACTAAATTGTTAATCTTAATTTTGTATATAATTATATTTTGAATTGCGTTATTCATATTCATATATTATTATATCTTAAATTATATAGTTTATATGTCACCATATATGATTACATATTGTGTTATATATGAGAATGTATTATTATATATGACTATCATATATTTTAATGTATAGCATATATGCTTAATATTTTATTTTATAAAGGTTAATATTTAACAATATATACATATATATATATATTACCACATACGAAATATATAATAATATATGAATGACAGCGATACAATCATATATTGAGCAATTCCATATGAAAGCGATCACCTTTTGGACGACCCCTCTCCGATTTTAAAATAAATAGTCTCAATCGATTGCCCAGCAAAAAATAATGTACCTACATATTTTTTTTTTTTTTATAGTGACTGGTTTAGTGGTGGTGTGCACCACTGTCATGTGACAAAATTGAAGAATTCTTCATAAGGGACCTCATTGAAAGTTGTTTTAAAAAAAAGTGATAGCTCGTTGGAAAGGTATTGAATCAGGCTTTAATTGAAAAATAAAATTTTCCTAATTTTTCTCAGAAATTTACCTTTTTTCCCATGAAAATTAAATTTTCCCATGAAAATTAAATTTTCCGATTTTCCACAGAAGCTCCTAAATTTTCCGGCTAATTTATTTTTTTTTTGGATTCCTCATAATTTTTGCTTTAAGAATCAGCAATAAAAAAAATGGGCCCCCGACTCCTTGTTTGGACAGGAGAAGAGCATTTAAGAGACCACCTTGTTCTCATTGCTTTTATATTTTTTATAATTGAATTATTTTTAATTATTTAACAAGAAAAATTAGGAAAATTTTATTTTTCAATTAAAGCCTAATTCAATACCTTTCCAACGAGCTATCACTCGTTGTTTTTTTAGTAGTTTTTTTTTAAAACACCTTTCAATGAGGTCCCTTATGAAGAATTCTTCAATTTTGTTTTTTTAAAACAACTTTCAATGAGGTCCCTTATGAAGAATTCTTCAATTTTGTCACATGGCAGTGGTGCACACCACCACTAAACCAGTCACTATAAAAAAAAAAAAAATATGTAGGTACATTATTTTTGCTGGGCAATCGATTGAGACTATTTATTTTAAAATCGGAGAGGGGTCGTCCAAAAATTTGCCAATTTTGATCGTTTTCATATGGAATTGCTCTATTATAATATATTTTTAGATAAAAAACATAAGACTATATACAATTTTTTTATATATAATGACTTTATTTAGTTACGAGCACACAGACGCACTTAAAGATAGCAGGATTCAGCGTTGTATTTTTTTTTGCTCGCTACTGTATACATAATTGATAGTCAGATGTTTATTCATTTATTAAGAGAGGATGAACACTCTTGTTTATTATTATATAATTATTTTCACGTTTATCATAAAGTATTTTATTTAATATGTTAATATATAAAATATTATTTTCTAAAGAAATATTATACAAACAAATAAATTTATCACATGAAGTTGCTAATAGAAACAAAATTTGTAGATTTTTTTTAAAGAAATGAATTAAAAGCAAAAAAAACAAATATTATTTATAAAACGTCAGATACAATTAGCCATGTTGACAAAGCAAAAAAAATAACACAATATTGATACATAATTTACTTCAAATTATTTTTTAAGAGATCCACGAATAGTTGGAACATGTTATAACTCAAAAGTATAAACACCAAAATTGCGTGTTTATAACTATATTTTTGGAATGTTTCACGAAAAGAAAAACCATTTTTGGAGTAACCATATTCGAAGAGCATCATACATTTTGGATTTACCATACTCGTATTTTTTGCTTAATAATAATATGATAATTAGATTGCCATATTATGGTTCCAAATTGATCCCTATATTATCATATTATAGTTCTGGAAATGTTTATAAATGAGCATAATATGATCCCTACATTATTCTGTTGAAGGATTCTGTTGAAGCTGGATTAAAACGTTATGCATTTGTTTTAAATAGTACAAATGTATAGTTATTTATTAATTTACACATTCGATAAAACTCATATTATAATAATTTAAGTAATCAAATTGGCTTTGTGCTCACGAAAAAGATTTGTGTTATTAAGAAGTTACATAAATCATTATTTTGTTACTATTAGTTGAATTATAATTTTGATTATTAGCTTTACTAGTAATATTCCTAATTCAAAATAATTAATTAAAAATTTAGTTTTTTTTATTTAAGATTTTGGTTTTTCAATTTTTTTTTTTCTGGCTAAATAACTAAAGCTAATTTAAATTATAAAAGAAATAGCATTAGAAATGTGTTTATTGGATTTATCACGAAGTTTTCTTTTAATATACCAGTAGAGACAAAATAAGTTATCAGATTATCAACGAAAGTTTTTTTACAGCAATTTTTATATCATTAATGATTTTTCCACAATATCTTTTTTTTGTGCACATTTTCATTAATTTGTATCGGTATAATCATAATGCTGTTAGTTCAACAAACATGATTACAATTTATTTCATGGAATACTTAGCTTTGATACCATCTTTTGAGATATACTTTGGGCCAAGGCGAAAAAAGACAAATTTGCCATTTTTACTCATCTTTGCTTGTTTTGCCATTTCTTGATTTGTGAGCTTTAAAATCTTATTCGTTATTCGAACTGCCTTTTTTATTAAAATGTTTCGCTTTTTCATTTAAAAAGTCTAATTATTTTGTTTACTTTTGTGTAATTTTGCTTTTTTTTGCCCTTTATACAAAATTGTTTGCCACACCAAGGATTTGCAATTTTGTGCCATAAACACCACTGAGTTTGGAATTTTTTCTTCTTCGCTGGTCATGATAATTAAAGTACTTCGATGACCAAATAGCTTATTTTGAGTGGTTAGTTCTGCGGATTTAACTGTTTTGTACAGAATAAAGCACTAAGTTTACCTCTAAAAAGATCTTCCCGTGTTCTTTTTAATAAATCATTACAATCAAATTGACCTCAAAACAATCTGACCTGATCAAAAACTGAATTAATCGTAACTAAGTGTAACTTTGTATTATAAAAAGTAAACATGTTTAACCCTCTAACTGGCAAACAATGTTTTACAACGAAATTCATACCATGTGCTAAACTCGAAAAACAAATAATAAGTTCTTCAACAAAATTGTTTATCGTTGCCTAATTTAGACGATATGAGCCAAAATATATAAGGGTGCAGTTTGAAAACTCTTACCAAGATATAACCACTCTTAAAAAATTATTTTTTTTCTGCTCCTGTTTAAGAAGATATCGCGATTTTCGCTTTTTGGAAAAAGCGAAATCAGGCGAAAAAGTATCTTTAATTTATACTGTTCAAACTTAAACGCTTTGCTATTAATACTTAATATTTTGTTTCTGCAAAATTTCATAAAAATCTGTCTATTAGTTTATAATAATACGATGTTTAGAGGAATCCTGATAAAATCCTGTGACTAAAGTAAGGACTTATTATTAAAAATTAAGCTTCAATCTAACTTATGAGAGTTTTTAGTAAACTTAAATTATTTTTTTAGATTTTTGAAAGCTACATTTTTTTAAAATAATTAGTTTTTAAAATATTACGAAATTTTGATTTTGAAGCGTTCTCGCTTCCAAACCGTGGACGGCACACAAAAAATTTCTTCGTAAAATATTTGGCAAGTTTAGTTTTCTATCGGAATATATTAACCCTTCGTCAGGCACATATTTTGAGCCCTTAGTTCTGGCACATGGTGTCTGGCCAGACCCCTATACATTTACATGCATTTGTATGGAAATAAGGGCTGTTTGCCGTTAAATTTTTTACTAAGATATGAAAATATTTGTTATATTTTGTGTTTCTATTTCTTTTTACTATGTTATTAGCTACCTGAGGAAGAAAAAATAGACCTGAAAAAATCTTTGGAATGAAAAGGGCAACAATTTTTTGTTCTATATATATTTCTCTTTATTATGGGTAAAGTAATAAATGTTTATGACAAAATAGAAAATTATTATGAAGAATACATTGATTTTTTTATTCAGAATTTTGCGGAAGGCAACAAAAACATAAATAATCTACTTTTGAATGTTGCTGACAAATAGGATTGTTGCATTTGCAGCAAAAAAAGCGTGTCTTACGGCGTATTTTGTCACCTTGCTGCAGGCAAATTCTGCAATCTTTTTTGGCAGCTAATGTGTCTGGACCACTGCGTGAAGCCACATTAAGGTTTGCTATATTGAGAGGTCTCCCAAAGAAACGCTTCAAATGCTATACGTGTTGTTGGTTGAGCCACAATGTGCGGATTATTGATGCGATTTTCAACGTTGGCCAGTACCAATTGCTTTGCAAGTTTATATAAAAATATGCGTCTTCTTTCTTTTCTTGTATTTCCATCATTTAGCTTACATATAATGTAACTTGCCAATGCCATCACATCAATCATGTTGCAGAAAAACGCGTATGTCCAGCGTCTGGTTGACCGTTTTGTTGTGTAATGAGTTAGCATTTGATCCATCGTATCGACTCCGGCTTTAGTTGAATTATAAAATAAAATTACTTCCGGTTTCATGGCTACGCCTTCAACATGTTTCGTGTAATGCACGGTTGAAATTAAATTGACTGCCTTATTTTTTTTGGGCACGTAGCTGCAAAGTGCAACAAGATTTTCATGAAAACAAAACACACTTGAAAGAATTGGTCGTCTGGTGCTCCTCATAACTTCCTTAGGAAGACATCTTTTGTTTGCTCGAATGGTGCCAACAAATGCCAGTCCCATAGCAGCAAGTCGTTTAGCGCCGTTCAATGAGGTGAAAAATTTATCAGAAATAATTGTTCTGCCGCTGTTTGCGTAACAATTTGCTAAATACATTAGAACGTTTTCACCTTGATTTATCTCCCGATTGTCTCCTTCCTTTCCAGTGTATAGTTTTCCTTTCAATGGAAATTTAGTCTTAGCATCGCATGCCCACCAAACTTTGATCCCATACCTTGCAGGTTTTGATGGGATATATTGGGTGAACTTTGTGCGCCCACGATACGGAAACAACTACTCATCGATGGTGATATTTTCATAAGGTTCATAATAAGTTTGCAGATTTTCATTGAGAAAATTCCTATGCGTTCATACAAAATGCATAGGGGTCTGGCCAGACACCATGTACCAAAAGTAATGTGAAGATTTTTTATTTGGCTTTTTTGTCCTGTTCCAAGGACTTGTTTTCAATTATTAATTTATACATCGAAAGCCAACAATATTTTGGGAGATTACCTGAAATTACAGCTGTACCTAAAATAGAAGTATGCTAAATTGAAGCATGAAAATGAAATATGTCTGGCCAGAACCATGTGCCACTTCGAGGGTTAATTTCTAAGTATAAAACGCTCATTTTACGCCTTTGTGGTAAATTTTATGAAGACTGCCCTGAAGCCAGACTTTCATTTCAAAATCGTTCTCTTGTGAAATTTTTCTATAACATTAATAATTTCAGACCTTCGCTCACACTTGTGGGCTTAAACGCTTCCTTGGAAAATTTAAAATTTTGTCAATACCAGACATGGGACATAATTCCAATATCTGTGTATTTAATTACAGGCCAATTACTTTTTTGGGTGTAATTGAATACTCAGATGTTGTTAAATACCCAGATGTTGTTACTAATCCCCATGTTTGGTATTAAAGATTTTACAAATTTTCCAAGGAAGCGATTAAGGTCACAAGTATGAGTGTAGGTCTGATATTATTAATGATATAGAAAAATTTCATAAGTGAACGATTTTGAAATGTAATTGACGTCGCCCAAGTCTGCCTGAGGCAACCTTACCCGTTAGAGGGATAAGATGTTTTTGAATATAACAAAAATCTGTATTAAAAATGGATTATGTTTTGAGGTGAGGTAAAAAATATTTACATGACTAAATAAATTTTAAAACTGAAATATATGCTATTTAAATTTTAAAATGTAAATAAAGCCTCAAATTTAGAGTTGTGTCGTTCATGAATGAACTAGTTCAATTGAACGACTCACTCAATTGAACGAATTGAATCGTTCACCAATATTCGTTCTTGTCGTTCAATCGATCATTTCGTTCAATCGTTCATTTCGTTCAATCGGTCAATCGTTCATTTCGTTCTTTTTATTCACAGAACAATTGCATCTCTATTCAATTAAAACTGCTTGTAAGAGCAATTGTTTTTTTTTAGAAAATAGTAGTAATATTGTTTCAAATAAAGCAATTATAGTCATACAAATAAAATGTTTTTTACACAAAATAAATAAATTTTTGTTAGAAAAGTTGCAATTTATAACACTTTTCGTCTATGTATTGTAAAATTTGTGAAAAAAACTCGTAAAACATGAATAGTGCGTAATAATTGTCACCACTGGCTTTTAGATTATGAATAAATAAAATAAATGAAATGAAACGAACGACACACTTCACAACACGCAGATCAGTCACAAGTCAAAGCAGAAAAGAACGATTGAACGGTTTGAACGAACTAGTTCACTGATTCGAATTGAACGATACTGACCGAGTCACCAAAATGAACGATTAATCCCAACTCTACTCAAATTGATTTAGCCATTTATAGGCAGTTTAGACTGAAAACTTAACTTTACTTAGATTAACTGCGTAATTTCATTACAAACGTATGCACTTTTACTAGATTAACTTTTCAGTCTAAACTTTCAATTATTTTAAATATAAAAACATTATGATTACGGGGATGTTCACAATATTTTCCGATACAAGCAACAATTCGCTTTGCTACTGGCGGAATTTAGCGACTCTTCGCTTCTAGTTTTTGATTTTAAGTTGGAGTTTTAAACTAGGGGCAATTCACATGCTATCCATCCATATCTACTATTTCCCAGTCCATATCTACTATTTCCCAGTATTATAGATACGAATTGTTTAATTATTGTAAATTCTCTTTTGAACATTACATATTGTATCAACATTGGGAAATAGTAAATATTTGTGGAAAAATTAAAATGCTTACTGTAAATAATATAAATAAAAGTTTGATATAATTTTTATTAAAAATAAAAAACTATGTTTTTTTTGATCTTTAATTGTGCAATGAAAATTATTCAAGTTCAAGGTGATACCCTATATTTCTTTATTACGATATTGTCATAACAAATAATCTATAAAGTATTTGTTTTCATATTTATTTATTGACCACTTTCAGGAATGTGTTGATAGATCTATTTCGGGAATTTTCTAGGTTCCCATCATCTGAACACGTTTTGAAAGAAGTGACAATCCCATGCACAACATCAAACATTCATATAACCTAGTTTTCCCACTAAATGAGAACTAATAAAATAACAAATATTAAAAATTCTTAACATTCTAACTGGAAAGCCCAAATACAGGCGGGGTATTTTAAACTGGCCATAAGTACGCCATATGAGGTTTTACTAAACTTACAAAATATTTTGTGAAGCAGTTCTTTTTTGTTCATGGCACGGTTTGGAAGCGGGCAAGCGTTTTAGTTAAAATTTCGTAAAATTTCAAAAACCAAATATTTTGAAATGAACACAATTTTCAAAAATCTTGAAAACATTAATGTATGTATATGTTGACAAGAAACCGTTGATACTAAACACAAAGTAAAATTAAAGCTTAACGAAAATGGAAATTTTTCAAATTCGCAGCCATATTCTATATTTATTCATTAGGATATTGTCCTAACAAATAATCTATAGAGTTTTTTTGTTTTCAAATTTATTATGTTGATATATCTATTTCGGGAATTTGAAAGAAGTAATAATCCCATGCAAAACATAAAGCATTCATATTAACTAGTTTTCTTACTAAATGAGAACTAATATATGAGCTTGAAGTTAAAGGTTATCAGCATTGATCAAAAAATAAATTGAAAACTTGTTTTGTGTGTAAGGTCTACCTTTGGTAGATATTCAATACACGTTTTTTGTTTTTTCCCCATTTTATTTGTACACTTGTGTTGTTTAAAAACAAAATGTACAGGGGGAGTAGTAAACAAGACCGTACTTTGTCTTTAATACAAGTTTGTGGTATACGAGTAATTTTTATTAAAAATAAAAATTATGTTTTTTCGACCTTTAATTATGCAATGAAAATTAAGTTTTTTAATCCTCAAAAATTTTTGTTAACTGAAACTCTATTGTCATAATTATTCTTGCATAATTATTTCAAAGGCCTATTTAAATTAAATTTGTTGGATGCCGTAATTAAATCTAATTTTCCAAAGCTTTTAAAATATTTATCGACGGTATCGAAATCCTGAAATGCATTTTTTTAATAATTTTAAAGTTGGATATAATTCAGAGGAAGATGCAGTTTTTAAAATTGTATAGAAATGTTCTAAAACTAACTTTGTAATATGTTCCAAGATAAACAAAATATCTTTTCTATCGAAATTGTTGTTATTGTGTAGAGTTAGAATAAAATCGTAAACTTTATTTTGCAAATTTGCTTTAAAATGTGTGATGTGGGTCTTGTGACTGGGATGTGTTGTCTTCTATAGTTTCTGAAAAAATTATTTTGTACTTTGTGGGTGGGCTTTGGTTGACTTTGAAAATGTTACAAGCTCTCTCAGCATCTTGACGATTTGATAGTGGTTTGATAAAGTGTTTAATTATGTGTCTTTTAAATTTAGATGAATTTGTTAACACATGCTTACAATTATTGTATGTATATTTGAAAGTGCTCTGTACATCCCCATGAACACGTTTCAAATGACCACAGAGGACATTTGGACATTAGGATATGTAAAACTTCTTATGCATATGAAATAATCCATACCTTTTATATATTGACTGTCAATAAGCCCTGCATGTATTCCTTAGTTTGTATTGATTGGTTCAGGTTCATATTATTTGTAAAAAAAAAAATCAAAAATTTTTCATTAAATTATATTTTTTATGTAAACGTACCAGAATAGCCAATAGGTAAAAACAGTATCTATTGACATAGGCAATGCAACTTTTTATTTTTATTTTATACAAAAGTGGTGTACCTATGTTTGCCAAGGTAAGGTATGTTACATTATATTTTATTGTGTGCGTGTATTTTGTTTTAATTTTTTATTCATACACTCACAATAGTATTACGTTAAAAAACTACCAAAAATATTTATTAAATTACGAGGGCGGCTCAATAAGTCCGTGACTTTTTGAATAAAACACAGTTTTTTTGCAAAAAAAAAAAAAAGTTCGAAAAGTCACGGACTTATTGATCCGCGCTCGTAACTGAAAACACAATAAAAAAATGACTACTTATTTTTCATTGTATTCAACCTATTTTTATTTTTAATCATTGTTTAAACAATCGATACAAGTAGTAAAAACAACAGAAGGTTATTTAAAACAACCTTTAGTATTTAACGGACAAAACGTAAAAAACAAACGATTCTTTTTCTATTTAAAAAAATGAAAAAAATAAATGTTTGTTTATTTTTTACTAACATATTTGGTTAAATTTTACTACTTTTTTTTTTTTTTTTTTAATTATTTATTTAAATAACTTCCAAGTACACTACAATTCTAAATTAACTGGGTCTCAGCGCCGTTGAGGCATTTTTGAGACTAGTTGGCAATATACTAAATGTACTATTTATAATTCATATCTAAATTTAAACAAAATTTATTCGTTTTTACAAATTAAAGAAAAAACTAGTTTACAAAAGAAGCGTTTCTATATTTTCAAATAAGTATTTTTTAAGGTTTTCTTTAAAAAGTGATATTCTATTCATGGTTCTTAAATGCACTGGTAGTTTGTTATACTCATTAGTACCCATATATTCAATACGTTGCTTAGTAGTTTCCAGTCTGCATCTTGCTGTTCTTAGATTTTGTTGATTTCTGGTATTAAAAACAGATTGGTTTTGATGAAAATGTACAGTATGATAACCTATGTTGTGTAATGATTTAAATATATACATTAACAATTGATATTCGTACAACGCATGGATCGGTAAAATATATTTGCAAACATCCCTATAAAGGGATAATGTTGAAAAGGTTAAAGACAGATTGTAAACTATTTTCAAAGCTTTATTCTGCATACTTTGCAGCGTTTTTAGAACAGTTGTATTTTTGTAACCATAAATAATTGCCATATAATTCAAATGACTCTGTATTAGAGCTTGATACAAGAGTAATTTAGTCTCTTTATTAAGTCTGTATTTCAATTTATACAATAATCCAATGGCTGGAGCAATCTTACTTTTCACCTCACAAATATGAGAATCCCAAGAAAGGTTGCTTTGCAACGTAATTCCTAAATATTTAACAGCTTGGGTTTCATAAATTAGTTTACCATCAATATAGATATTGAAGCAACTATTTGACGCTTGTGAATGTGGGCTAAATCGAACAAGTTTTGTCTTATCTGCGTTTATAACTAACTTGTTAACCCGTGCAAATTCTATTATCAAAGATACATCTCGTTCCATGTATGTTTTTAAAACCAAATCGTATTTATACGGGTAAAAAAGACACACATCATCTGCAAACATATACAATTGGCCATTAAGATTTAAGTTACTGATGTCATTTAGATATATTGAAAATAGTAACGGTCCTAAGCAGCTTCCTTGCGGCACACCATACTCGACATTTAACATATTACTTTTTGTATTGTTTATTTGAACAAACTGCTTACTTCTGTTAGTAATTTTTAAAACAGTGAAAACAAATAACAAATGTTAGTTGATTTTAATAAAATGTTAGTCGTCCTTTCTTCAAGTGAAATTTAATTTGTTTTTGACTACAATTGCTGACGTCTTAACCTACATAATATCCTTAGTGTGATTACAGAACAGAACACATACACAAGCCAATGTTTGTATTTGTTGTAAATCCAATTGCAATCAATTTGTATTTAAACAAATTCTCTTTTTAAAAAATTTTATATGAGTTATTTGACTTTTTTTTTGAAAAAAAAAATTAAATTTAAATATTAACTGCCAATATTTAACTACTACCGAAAGAACGTACATTTCCATAGTTTGTTATTTAAACTACCGATAGAAAAAGTTGAAAAGAATATTCTATATATTTTAATTGATTCTTCAATGGTAAACAAACTTTACGTAAAGCTTTATAAAAAAAAACTTGAATCGGTAACAGAAAATATATTGTGAGTGTACATTAGGGTTATAACTTCTTTGTTTGCAAAAGAAAATATAGGGCTCCACCTTGTGGACAATATTGTACTGATAATAATTATCGGTTTTTAAAGTCAATTCTGAACAAAAACCTTCCGCTCCGAAACCAATTTCTAAAAGCATTTTTTATTTAAATAATTTACTAAAACAGAATTATTCAATGGTGTAAAAAAAATTGTTATTGATGATAGTATAAGACGTAACAAAAAACTATGCAATTTTAAGTAAAATGTTACTTTTTAAAAAATTAAAAACATTTTGTTATCAAAATTTTAATGCGTTTGTTGCGGGAACGCGAAAAAGTAAGACCGTGGATCTTTTGGATCAGGGTTTCAATTAAAAATTCATTTCGTCAATTAATATTCTAATTGATAGATAATATTAATTAAAACTTCTATTGAAAATGAAAACGAATAAAAGCTATAAATAACTATCTACAACAAAAATTATTATACTAAAAAAAAAGTGTGTGAACGACACGTTTGTATATAAGTGTTTTTGGAAATGATATCTGTTTGTGTATTTGTATGTGTGCTTGTTTTGTTTGTAAACTACAAACGTATTTGTGTATTTTATACTGAAACTTTTTTACGGTATATGAAAAAATTATTTGAGAATTATGTCGAATATAAAATATGTATTTGTTATATATTTACAATTAAAATAATAATTGATTCAATTAAATATTTATTTAGAAACAAATTTAATTCAAATCAAATCTTTTATTAGATATATTAGGTTGATATTTTTTGCTGTGTAGACAACATGATGAAATAATTGTTTTCTTGCTGATAAACCTCTTACTTTTATGTTCTTTCCACTACATGACCTTTTGTTGCGGTCAATTGCTAGTTTAGCTACACTCTAAAAAATTATTGTAAATTTACTACTATAAAACGAGTAAAGTTTTGTGTATTATTACGCAAATTCGGTAAATTTAAACACAAAATGTCTAAAACTATTTTGCGCACACTTTTATATACAATAATACACACTTACAGTATTCTTACCAATTATGTGTTTATAATTAAACACATTATGCCTAAAGTAGTAGTATTTTGTTAAATAAAATTTTTACGCACAAAGTTTGTAAGTATACTAACTTAGAATAGTAATAAATATTTTGACATTTTTAAATTGAAAAAAATAAAACGAATTAAAAAAAGCAATTAATAACCAAATTAAAATGTATAAATGTAGTCCTTGAGATAGTGAATTAAAAAGCTTCCTAATGTGCCAAAATCATTTATACATCCATAAATACAAACGGAATTTCCAAGTGTTTGCAGCCTAATTGTGGAAAAATATTTTCAAAATATAATATATGTACAGATCTTTAAAGAATTATATTCTTCATTCGATTTATTTAATCACTGAATTCAATCGCTTGGAATGCAGTCGGTTTTTACTTAACCGATTGCCAAAAATTGAAAAAATCGCCACAAATCGTTAATATTTAAAAAATCTTGAAAATTAAATAAAATCGCCTAAAATTAAAAAAATTTAACATTAAAAAAAAAGTCGCTAAAATTTAAAAAAAAAAATAAAAAAAAATTTGCAAACTATAGTGATTTTTTAAATTTTGCAGTTTTTTTAATTTTTGACAATTTTTTGAAACTTAGCCAACTCATAATTATTGAATTCGTAATGTTGAATTCCCAACGGTTGAATGCCCAATGAATGAATTTATTAATTGATAACATCAAATGAGCTAAATTGGTTAATTTCCCCAAATTCCAAAGAATGAATTCTTTGTGATAGATTAACCCTTAAGCCACTAAGACCGTCTACAGATGGCCATCACTTAAATCCAATTACAGGAAAATTTAAAATATCCCAGTGGTTTAAGGATAAAGAAAAAGATCATTCGATTTAAAAAAATCCGATTTGATTTTTAAGTAATTCAATCAAAATAGAATTCAATCTTCAAATCTCTGTATACGTACAACCACTTATATAGAAATATTTATTATTAAATTTATTATTGTACAACACATTAACAAAATTTCTAAAAATTCATTTTTTCTTTTATTTGAAACATTTTTTGAGCTGTTTTTATTTCTTACCGCAATGTAAATATACACATTTTTTGGGGGTTTTTACGCATAAAAAAATTTATTTTTACGCATTTTTAGGTGATTTTTACGCATATACAAATGTATTTTTACGCATTTTATCCGTATTTTTACATGTAAAGTATCTATTATTAAGCAAACAATCGGTAAAATTATTAATTTATTTCTAAATTTAATTACATTTTTACGCTAATGCATAGTAAATTTACACACTTTTTGTTGACCAACTTACACGCAATGTGTGTTTATTTTCATATACATACACAAAGTAACTTTACCCAACTTATAGTAGGAGTACAGTTTCTTACTATAAGTTGGGTAAATTTCAACAGAAATTAATTCGAGTGCATAAAATTCACATAAACTGTAAAAACTGGGAAAAATTAAAAAAAAAAAACACTAAATAGCGGATTTAATCTTAAGTTTTGTGAATCAATCTGTACCTCATATATGAATAAAGAGGTTGTCTTTAAATTTCAATAGAAAGGAGTAAAATTTTTTGCATTTTGGAAATGTTGTATGTAGAAAACTGCATTTGCATGAGGCAAAATTTAAAGTCATTTTGTGGAAAAACTTTACCATACATCGCCAAATAAAGTACGTCATGGAAATCATTGTTCCTAAAATATAGAGAATTGGTGGTCATAACCGTATTAATTTTTAAAAGTTACGGTTTTGCCCTTCAGTGTTATTGGTTATTTGAATTTGGGCATTTTAAATTACACGAACAAATATTTAAAAAAAAGTATTCGATTAATGGAATAACGATTAATCTATTGATCATACATAATCAAGAAAAAATATATAAACACTAGTAAATGGATTTTCAAAGCACACCCGAAATAACGCTTTTTTGCATTTTTAACATCAATTTTCTCAAAATTGTGGCATGATGTAAAGTTTTGGAAACCGGACTCGAGATTACGGAAATCATTTAAATCACACACACCAAGATTTTGTGAGTTCTAATATTCGTTTAAGTTAAACCATATCATTGAAATTCTGTAATTAACTGAAGCCCGCAAAAAGTCACCCTTTTATTAAAATATTTTAAATGAGCCAACAAAAATTTCATATAAAAGGCTTTACACCACGTATTTAAAAATGTCACAAGTTAATCTGAATAGATAAATTCTCATTGAACACTTTAATAATAACCACAATGCAAATGCGAATTTGTTTAAAATTCACAAACAAATAAATTAGAATTACAAATTGGTCTTTGTATGTATATGTGTGCGTGTTTTAGTTTGTAAGTATGCAATTGTGTTCATGAGTTCATATAATTGTATTGTTCGTGTAATAATATAAATTAATTAATACCACTTTTTGCATATATGTATGTATAACATACAATTAGACTTAATCATTATTAAATTTCTATATACACATATAACTCAATTGACGGGAATACTGCGTAGAATAAAGGAAAAAAAAATAGTTCACCATACATTTCCAGTGTAGAAAATTATTACCATATAAGTGCTTGTATAAGTACATATTTGGTAATGCTGGGTACTTACAATTGTCATTGCAAATCTAATTCTTTTATATGGGGATATTGTGCAAAATAATGACATATCATTACTAAACACCTTATGAAAAATCAAGAAATATGTGCTTTCTGGTACATCCACAAAACAGGCTAGGTGGTATATGCTTCTGGTAGTTGATATCGAATTTTCGGTTGCGATAAGAATCATTCGATTGAAACATCAGAAATTCGGTGATAACTATCAAAAAATTCAAAAGCAACAACCGAACCATTCGATTGGCTACAAATACGGTTGTCACTACCAAATATATTTTCTGGGTGTTTGGATAAAAATAGTGTGTCTAAACATAATTTTTAAAAAAAAACTAAATTTAATAAAAAAAACTTTTTCAAAAATGTTAAGTTTTCTTGGATCTTGTTTTATTTAATTATTTTTCTTTTAAACGAGCTTAAGATCCTCTATTTATAAATATATACTTATTTATTTCCAATAATTCGTCTCCAAATTGGGTAACTTTTTCAAGCAAAAAGTATTATAATTTGATTGATAAAATTTTATTTTATAAATAAAAAAAATGCGGGAAATCAAAAATAGTTTCTGTCAATATAACAAAATAATAAAATTATATGGAATTTGGGCTATATAAAAAAAAAATAATGTAAGTGAAATATTCCAAATCCAAAAACATCAGTATATAGGCCAACTTCTTGGGCACTTTACGCCTAAACATTATTTTCTTGTGGCGACTAATTTAAAAAAGTTATATAGCAATTTAAAAAGGTCCACATTATGGAATTTTTTTTAAATTCAGTGTACATTAGGACATTCATAAAAAAAAACATTCGATTTTGTTACGGGCCAACTGGAATATATATTAAGCACCGCGAAAAAGTAACGGATAGTTTTCTTGTTATTTTTTTAAACAAGGTTTAGGGGTCGCTACCGGACCCCGAACTTTGGGTGCTGTCTTTATATAGCAAAAAATACTTTTTTTCAGATTTTGTAAACAAATCTTAATGCAGTCATTGTTTTTATTATAGAAGATAAATTGATCGAAGTAAAGATAAAATTTTGGTTTCAAAAAGGTATAAAACTCCAAGATAGGTTAAAAAAGAGCCCAGCAATAAAAAAGACCACCCCAC